>AP025052.1:13230781-13245478 GCA_036186865.1 Eustoma russellianum
GTTCCCCCCCCCCCTTTATGCTATTTGGTTTTATTTTCTTTTCTTTTGTTCCTTTAAAATGGTTAATAAAAAAAATATGCTTGAGCCCTCTTTGGGCTAAGGGCCGAAAGAAATGAAAAAAAATGTTGGGTTGTAGCCAATTATCTTACTATTACCCCCTTGTTCTAAGGGCTTGTTAGCTTACTTAGAAAATGGCCCCTTACAATCCTAAGAAATTCAATTAGGGCCTTCCCTAACCTTGGGGCCGAAACCTTCCAAGCTCTTGGGGTGAATTAGGCCTCTCCTCCTGGTCCAACATTCATTCTCTAATAACATATACATATATTACTTCCTGTAACGTAATCCATAATAATAATAGTCATCGGCTCAATAAATTATAATTGAAATCTTATCTTTTCACATATTCTCTTAAATAGATCATAGGTACAAAAGGATTCCCTATTGGGTTACAACATCCTCCCCCTATTATAAGTTTCGTCCTCGAAACTTAAAAGTGCTAATCAAAGAGGTGAGGGTACAAGTTCTTCATGTTCTCTTCTATTTCCCAGGTAGATTCATCCATAGAATGGTTCTTCCACTACACCTTGACCATTGGTATTGATCGTTTCCTTAGCACCTTTTCCTTATGTTCAACTATCTTTATCTGGTTCTTCCTCAAATGTCGTGTCGGCTTCCAGCTTCAAAGGTTGTTCTTTTATGACATGACTAGGATCGTGCACATACCGTCGAAGTTGAGATACATGAAACACATCATGTATTTGAGATAGTGTGGGCGGTAGTGCGAGTGGATAAGCAACTTCCCCGATTCTTTCAAGAACTTCGTATGGTCCAATAAATCTCGGGCTCAACTTCCCTTTGATACCAAATCTTTTAACTCCTTTCATCGGCGATACCCTTAAAAACACTTTCTCCCCGACTTGAAATTCCAATGGTCGCCGTTTCTCATCTGCCCAAACCTTGCTTCTATCTTGGGCCGCTTGTAACTTTTGCTTGATGATTCTTACTTTCTCTCGAGTTTGTTCCACTAGGTCGGGTCCAGTAAGAATCTTATCTCCTATTTCATCCCAATAAAGCAGAGAATGGCATTTTCTTCCATAGAGTGCTTCATACGGAGCCATCCCTATGGATCGATGGTAACAGTTGTTATAAGAGAATTCTACCAGCTTGAGACTTCGATCCCAGCTTCCCCCAAAGTCAAGTACGCAGGATTGCAACATGTCTTCCAATGTCTGAATGGTCCTTTCCGATTGACCATCAGTTTGGGGATGAAATGCCGAGCTCATGTGGATCTCAGTGCCCATTGTTTTTGGAAAAGCTGTCCAGAATCATGATGTGAAGCGAGGATCGTGGTCACACACGATACTTAGGGGTACTTCATGAAGACTCACAATTTGTTCCACGTACATTGTAGCCAATTTCTCCATTGGAGCCTTGATTGTCATAGCCATGAAATGGGCGGACTTTGTTAGGTGATCAACAACTACCCAAATGGTATCGTAACCGCTTCTCGTTCTGGGCACATCGGCAACAAAAGCCATAGTAATGTGGCCTCACTTCCACTCGGGAACTTCGAGAGGCTGTAGCAACCCAGCGGGTTTCTGATGTTCTGCTTTCACCTTCTGGCAAACGAGGCATTTTTCCACGAATTCCGCAATCTGTCTTTTCATGCCAAGCCACCAGAATCGTGGTTTCAAATCTTGGTACATTTTATTGACTCCAGGGTGAATAGATAATCGCGAGTTGTGAGCTTCCTTAAGAACTTCATTTAGTATGTCTTCGTCATTGGTACACACAATCTTTCTCGAAACCACAAACTGTTGTCGTTTCGAACCTTAAACTCTTTGGAGGGTTTCATTCGCACCCGGTCCTTTATCTTCTTTAAGGTTTCATCCTTTTCTTGCCGCTCTTTAATTTTGTCTATCAGTGAAGGAATTATCACCAACTTTGTGAGCATGCCTTCAATTGAATCAACCTCTTCTAGATCAAATTCTTCCATGTCACGCTGCAAAGGTGGTTGACGCGGATGGCTTGTTTTTCTACTTAATGCATCAGCTATTTTGTTGGCTTTCCCCGGATGATACTGAATTGATAGGTCGTAGTCCTTCATTAATTCTAGACATCTTCGTTGTCGCATGTTTAGCTCTTTTAGGGTGAATAGATACTTGAGGCTTTTGTGGTCTGTGAAAATTTCGCACCTTTCACCGTATAGATAGTGCCTCCATATTTTCAGTGCAAAGACCACGGCTGCTAATTTGAGGTCATGTACAGGGTAGTTCTGTTCAAATGGCTTCAATTGTCGGGATGCGTATGTTAGGAAATCAACTGAGATCACTGCAAAATGCGCAGCGGAAAACAAAAACTTGATCTCCGATTTCCTACCAATGATCCATGTTGCTCGTTTAATTCGATGAAAGAAACTCGAAAATTACCTTTGTAGATCCAAATTACGTAGATGAAGCAGGTGCGAAAATACGATCACCCTCTGTCGGTATCCACACGAACGCTTCCGTCCAGAGTGCTAGCTCTTCAAACAGCGCGGCTGAAGAACTCGGTTTTTCACAAAAACGGCTCTAGGGTTTCTTTGATGATTCTGTGTATTTTTCGTGTGTGTAGTGTATACGAGATATACAAGTATATATACACATACGTAGACATCAAAATCCGAGTCTTAATCGGATTAGTTGATGCCAATCAAATTCCATATCAGATACGGATTCTATCAGGACATTCAAAATCCATATCAGATATGGATTCTCTCGTTATTATCCGATAATACACATGTGTATATAATCACCAAAAAAACAAAAATAATAATAATAATAATTAATATCCAATATTATTATTATTAATATTATTAATCTCAGCCTTATGCATTCTTGTGTGTGACCCGATAGGCCCATATTAATTGGCAGTTGATTAAATCTCTAATAAACCAACAAGTCGTAATTGGCCTCTAGCAAGGCATTACAACTACCCAATTAATACGAGTAAAGTCCAACTAGCCTAATAATAGTACATGCATTAATCCCTTTGTCACACGATATCTAGTTTGAACATAAGTCATGGTCAGCGTCATACTTATATAGTTCAAACATATGATTACTCGATCTCTAAGTAGACTGATAAAACAAATGATATTGATCACACTATCAATTCATTTGAGCACGGCCATGCATTTCACAGTCTCACTAATCGAGGGGCCCAAAGATATCTCTCTCAAAAGAGAGGGACAAATTCTATCTTGATTGTTCAATATCCTCTACATAATTTCTATCACATTCAATCATGACCTTTATTATTATCCAGTTATGGATAACGTTTGATCATGTCAAAATATAATAGTCCTTATGTTGGAAACTATGACAATCTCAAGTCAAAGGATTAAAACATGACTATCATGAGATTTACTTATGACGCTAATCCATGTAGCAATCTCATGATGGGTCTATCCAATACACTGTTCTGTAAGAAGTATCTATGAGATTGATTTGTATCACCATACACATAATCATCTCATGATTATCAAATCAATACTCATACTGATTATAAATTATTTTATCTCCATAACAATAATGAATCAGGGACATATATCAAAATTGTGTAACATACTAACCAACAATAATGATAATAAAACCTCTTTTATTAATAATAAATGCATAACATAAATATTCAAATCATGGCATAGGGCACATACACTAACAGCGTACGCAATCACTCGATCTTTTTGCATTAATACACATCACAGCCTGTTCTTAGAGGCATCACTATATACAACAAAGTTTTCTACAGGAATGGGTTGTGCTAAAACTGAGGCGGAGGTCAGCTTCTTCTTCAATTCAGTAAAGCTCTTTTCGCAATCTGAGGTCCATTCAAATTTGGTTTTCTTCTAGGTCAAACGGGTCAGAGGCATAGCGATTCGAGAGAATCCTTCTACGAACTTTCGATAGTAACCAGCGAGACCGAGAAAACTTCGTACCTCTGTAACGTTGGTCAGTTTGGGCCACTCCGTGATTGCCTCGATTTTGTTGGGGTCCACCGATATACCTTCTTCGGATATTACATGCCCCAGAAATGCTACACTTCGTAGCCAGAATTCGCATTTACTAAATTTCGCATATAGTTGTTCCCTTCGTAGAATGTCCAGAACAACCATTAAATGGTTTGCGTGGGTGTCTTCGTCAGTCGAGTAGATCAATATGTCATTGATAAAGACCACAACGAACTTGTCTAGTTGGTCTTGAAAGACTCAATTCATTAGATCCATAAATGGTGCGGGGGCGTTGGTCAGTACGAATGGCATTACTAAAAATTCGTAATGTCCATAACGGGTTCTGAATGCAGTTTTCTGGACGTCTTCAGCCTTGATCTTCAATTGGAAATATCCTGAGCGAAGATCAATTTTACTGAAAATCCTTGCCCCCTGCATCGTGATACCTTTAGGTAGGGTTTATAATACACTCATTACTAAAATAAAATTTTAATTTGCTTACTCGAAGTTGATCAAACAGATCGTCGATCCTTGGAAAAGGGTACTTATTCTTTATAGTGATCTTGTTGAGCTCCCTATAGTCAATACATAACCGCATACTTCCGTCCTTCTTCTTGACGAACAGTACGGGAGCTCCCCAAGGTGACACACTTGGGCGAATCAGTTTCTTTTCCAGTAATTCGCGCAGTTGTTCCTTCAGCTCTTTTAGTTCCGCAGGAGCCATTCGGTAGGGAGCCTTTGATATTGGTTCCGCTCCTGGAACCAGGTTGATTTCAAAAGATATCTTCCGGTCCGGAGGAAGACCTGGTAACTCTTTTGGAAAAACATCTGAGTATTCACGAACTACTGGAACTTAGGACAGATTTGAGGGTGCTTGATCGACATTTATTTCATAGACAAGATATCCCTCATGTCCTTTCTTTAGTGCCTTATTAGCGTGAATCGCATTTACATAATTGTTCTTAGGACACTTTCGTAACTTCGATCCTCCTTGAAAGGTTATTTCTTTACTTGTGGGATCTTTAAAGGTGACTTGTTTTTCACTACAATCGATGTTGGCATGATTCTTGGAAAGCCAGTCCATCCCAAGAATCACATCAAAGTCCGTCATGGGTATGGGAATCAAATCGGCGTCAAACCGATGATTATCGAACTCAAGTTCGCAATTTCTGAAAACATGGTAAGATACAAGCACCTGTTCCCCAGCTACTTGGATTCTGTACGGTGCATCACTATACGTGGGGTTATGCTCAATATTCTTTGCGAATTTCTTGGATATGAAGGAGTGGCTAGCGCCACTGTCAAATAACACGTTGGCAGGTATTGAACATACTAGGATAGCTCCTGAATCATGCAAGACTTACTAAGCAACTATAGGACAACCGTATTTGTAAAAATTAACACAATTCTCAGAAAATACCTGTCTCCACGTCATTGGCCTCTTAGCAGCTGCGTCAATCATAGCGTGAACTGGGGCGTTGGTACACTGACGTTGAGGCTTTGGCGGCTGTTGTTGCTGTTGGACCCCCTTCTCCGGACATTCCCTGGCTATGTGTCCTGTTTCCCCGCATCCAAAGCAGGCATCCAAAGCAGGTGGCTCCTTTGTCTGGACAGTCTTTAAGGATGTGCCTTGTCTTGCCGCATCCAAAACATTTCTCCGCTTGGATATAATATTCTCCCACGTGGCGCCTACCGCAATAAGAGCAGTTTGGAATAGCAGATCGTTGTCCTTGATTCTGTCATTGATTCTTTTGGGAGCGGCATTAAAATCGATTTTTCCCTTGACACCCTGGGCCCTTTGTATTTTGCTTCGTGGACTTACGGGGCCCTCCGCTTCCCGACACCTCTCTTCCTCTTTTTTGGCTAAGCTCATCCCGGCGGATGATATCTCTTTCAATTAAGTAGCATGCATCTAGAAGAGCACCAAAGTTTGCTGGATTGGCATTAACCAGCCATGTTCATATTCTAGGGTTCAGTCCTCTCTCGAATTTCAACATTTTGGTTTCTTCATCGTTCATGGTGGATGGTTGGAATCTTCCCAGAGCTATGAATTTGTTAGCATAGTCAGCAACCGTCAATTCTGATTCTTGCATTAGGGATTCAAACTCATATCTTTTCTGTAATTTGACGGAGGGTGGTATGTAGAACTTATTGAATTCCTGAAGAAACCTTTCCCAGGAAATCGGTCTAGGTAAAGCTTGTAAATTGGCCTTCCACCATTGGTTGGGCTCTCCTAACAAAAATGGTCTAACTGCCTGAGTCTTTACTTCTTCCGGGGCTCTAATTAGTTCAAAGCAGTTTTCCACCTCATCCAGCCACTTCTCGGCGGCATCTGAGTCTGACTTTCCTTCAAACGGTGGAACATTGGCTCTCTGACCGGCTCGTGAGGTTGAGGGTTATTCTGTTTCAGCATTACTTGCCCAATTTGGGTGACTGTTTGGCAAAAGTTCTGAAAAGCGTTAATATCAGGCATCATTTGTGGAAAAGGTCCTTGGGGTGGAGGAACGTTCTGCACTGGCGGTGGATTTTGGCCTTGCGGTGGCGGGGGTGCAGGGACCTGAGCGGTTGGAGGAGGGATGGGCTCCTGCACCTCGGGTCTAGCTCTGGCTGGTCTGCCTTTTGGTCACACCATCTGCAGTATGCATTGTTGGCTTTAGTCAATACGGAATGTCATAATAAATAGCAGAATATAATTTATTCTGTTAGCATATCTGAGGAGCATATACGTGCATACATTATAAATTAAATTCTGTGATTGGTCATTAATTAGGGCATTATCAATGGGCCGTACCCTAATTTTCCAGTCTAAGTTATCCTACTCTAAGGTCAACTCTCATCTAAGATCAGAACATAGATCTAAGATCAAACTTAGTTGACTACAATCATAACTTAATTCTATATTCTGCCCGGATCTAGAGCCTTAGCTCTGATACCTCCTGTGGTGCCCCGCACCCCGGCCCAGCCGAAGTCGGTGCACTCGCCATACTTCACTAAGGAGAGTACTAGGCGTCGTTCCACACGTGTTACGATCCATGATATAATGCATGGATTTTCGGGCTTACACGTAAATAAGTAAGCGAAACTGCGGTAGAATTTAAAAACATCCACACGACCATTCATAGTTTACATCCCATATCAAAAGTATCGAAAGTCACAAAACAAATGTTTTTCCATCCCAAATACATCATCAGTCATTAGTCATAGCTGGCCAGTCAGGTCTCCTAAATCCGTCCATTCCTCGCTGCGCTCACAGGTAGGGGACCCTAGGTTCATCCTCAATCCACTCTACTTTATTCCCTGCAGTCTCTGGGAGGAAAAATAGGGGGTGAGTGACAAAGTCACTAGCAAGTATACTATAATAATTGAGGATTAAATGGAAAGTGCGTACAAGAACCGAATCCCAAAAATTTTAGTTTAGAAACATACCTGTCCTCCATCCAATACTCGATAGAGATCAACACTTAATGCATCAAGATCATAACTTAGATAAAGTCGTTACTTAATACAGAACATAACAATAAAAGGCTGTAACTCGCATCAATTCATAACATAACAAAAATCATTACTTAATGAAGTCATGCTTAGGATCTACAAGGTCATAACAACTTAGTCTAAGTATCATGTGTCACTACACAATGACTCCATAAACGTGATATGCATGCATATGAACGTGTGATGCATCATGATAAAAATGAGAATATGACTTTTCATGCTTTTCTTGTAAATCATCATCGTCAGAAAACAACGGAGTGTTCAGATCTATCTTCCCGGATCTGAGGCGGTAACGTCTCCCTTTCGAATCTATTATTCCCGGATTCGGAACGGTAGCGTCATCACTTATCGGGTCTATTCTTCTCCGGGCCCAAACGGTCATTATCAGGTCTATTCTTCTCCGAGCCTGAACGGTCATATCATCAGATCACTTAACCCTGATCTGGGCGGGTTCTTACTGGCCAAGCACATACACACACACGGTACCGGTGGGGAAGCGTTCTTTTAAAAACAGGATCATCTTTTTAAAACGCTTTTCATCTTTCTTTCGCATAAAACCAATCCCATAAATAATGTAAGTGATGATGATGCAATGCATGACATGTAGTATGCAAACCATGGCATAACGCGTTACATATACGTATGCCTCGTCGCTATACTAGAAAATTTCTAGCTTAGTGGCGCCAACTTTGCCTTAGTGATTGCCTTTTAAAATAATCATTTTAAACTAAGTGGTTCACATGTACTCCTTCATATATGTCTTAAGTGATTGCCATGAAAGTTTTGCGGAATTACGATATCGATAGGGGGATCATTTGTTCTTTTTCATAAAGTGGGTACAAACTGAATTCTGGAATGACCAATTTCACTATAAAATTTATTGTGACCAATCCTTAAGTCCTTTTCAAGTAATTCCAACTCTCCAGCTTAATAAACACATTGGACTAGCATCTTACCAAAATTTATCCCACTTGCATTTTTCTAAGGTCCAATTCCAGATCATGCAACACGCCACACTAATTCTGCCAGTCCAGCGAATTTCAGCCTGACCCATTTTACTAGACAATTCATTAGAAATCAACCGTAACCCATTTTGTCGAAATTCCAACTTTCACCTTTACTTCATTCATAGTGTTAGTGTCATACCGAAAATTAGCTAATTTGTATACTTCTAAGGTCCATTTCTAGGTTACTCAACGAGTTACATAAATTCTGTCCAGTACAATATTCTCATCAAGACCAACTTTACTAGGAAATTTATTAAAAATAAACAGTAGCTCCTTTTAATGAAATTCCAACTCTCACCTATAATATACACATAAAACTAATGTCATGCCAAAAATCAACTAAATTGAAAGTTCCTAAGGTCTCTTTTCAGGTCTCACAAAACAGCCTAAAGTTCTGTCTTGTTCCAGTAAATTTCCTAGTTTGTCACATTTCCTTCCTAGATGACCTTAACTTGCATTTTTGTCATAAACACTTAGTTAAGCATCAAACTTACTCTTTTTATAGGAAATTTACAGGTTCAACATGCTACAAACATCACATGAAAATCCCTTACCAAACAGTTTATACACCCCAATACATCATCCTTTGGCTAACATACAACATTCCTACCGAAACAACACTAGCAACGATTTTGGGTGTACACGCACCCTTCTCACCAAAAGCCCCTTTTTCGGTGCATGCAAGACGAAATGATGTATCCAAGTTCATGTTACGCTTAACACACACAAGAGCATAACCTTGTCTCCACTTTACCACTTAAGTTGTCATTTTCATGCAAAATCACTCTTATTTCCTTCACCCTCTCTACCATGTGCCCTTTACATGGAAAAGAAAAGATCTTTAGCTTGTTCAACTTAGATTAACACATAATGGTGCATATAAATCACAAAGATTCCATCTTTAAGCAAAAACACACACCTACACACCATTGGGCCCCTATGTAGCGCCCCTGCGGCATTCATGGATCTTATGAACCGAGTGTTTCAAGAGCAATTGGACAAGTTTGTTGTAGTGTTCATTGACGATATCTTGATTTACTCACCGGACGAAGAGTCCCATGCTGTCCATTTAAGGACCGTCCTTGACATCTTAAGGAGGAAGCAGTTGTACGGAAAATTCAGTAAATGCGAATTTTGGCTACACAGTGTAGCGTTTCTCGGCCATGTTATATCTGAAGATGGTGATATCAGTAGATCCCAAAAAGATTGAAGCAATCACGGAATGGCTAAGGCCAACAAACGTTACGGAAGTATGGAGTTTTCTTGGTCTCGCCGGCAACTATCGTAAGTTTGTGGAAGGATTCTCTCGGATTGCTATGCCTCTCACCCAATTGACACAGAAAAAGACAAAGTTCGAGTGGACTTCGGACTGCGAAAAGAGCTTTACTGAGTTGAAGGAGTAATTGATATCTTCTCCTGTTTTGGCTCAGCTAATTTCGGGTGAAAGTTTCGTAGAGTATATTGATGCCTCGAAGAACGGACTTGGATGTGTGTTAATGCAGAAAGATCGAGTGATTGCATATGCATCCCGACAGCTGAAGCCGTTCGAGCAGAATTATCCAGTACATGATCTTGAACTTGCAGATGTAGTCTTTGCCCTAAAGATATGGAGACATTATCTGTAGCGCCCCGCACCCGGCCTCGTCCGGATACGGTGCACCCGCCGTACTTCACTAAGGAGAGTACAAAGCGTCATGCATAACATGTGAACGTCCATAACATAAGTCGTGAGCTCCCATTCTATCATTCAACATGGTAGTAAAATTTAGGCAGAATTAAAACTTTTCAAATCAAACATGCATCACTAATTTACTGAGTTCCCAAAAGTAGTAGTACCCCAAATCATAACATAACCGATAATCCAGAGAGTTTAAACATAGTCATAATACAAATCGTCTTGGCAGCACAAAAGTCCTTAGCTTAGCTCTCTTCATACTCCTCGCCTATGGATAAGGTACTCTCGGCTCGTCCTCGATCCATTCTATCTTGGCATTCTCCGGCTCTAGGGAAAAATAAAGTGTGAGTGATAAAAATCATCCAGCAAGAATACAATAAACTAGGATGAAATGCGTAAAGAATCATAACATGAATGTATTACCCCAAAAACCTCAAATAATCATAATTCATGCCTGCTCTTGGACCATGTACTTACTTGACATTCGGCTTAGGCATGTTTTAGGGAATGCTATATCATACCTGATCTTGGATCCTGAACTTACTTGGCATTCGTCTTAAGCATGTTATTAGGAAATGCTTTACCAACAATAACCTTTAACCATTAATTGTGACATGCAACATGTGTTCATGAATGTGAATTATGCAAGATGCAATGCATGATGTCATGTCATGTTATGTCAAAACATCATTTTGGTCCCATACAATAACGTGTCATAAAAACAGAGTGTCAGATCAATTAACCCCGGATCTGAGCGGGTCCAGAACAGATATCAGATCAATTAACCCCGGATCTGAGCGGGTCCAGAACAGATATCAGATCAATTAACCCCGGATCTGAGCGGGTCCAGAACAGATATCAGATAAATTAACCCCGGATCTGAGCGAGTCCAGAACAGATATCAGATCAATTAACCCCGGATCTGAGCGGGTCCAGAACATATCATGTCATCAGACCAATTAACCCCGGGTCTGGAGTCGTGTTAGTCGCATGCTTGGCCGGCAAAGGAGTCATGTAGCTTTCTTTAAAAACATGGGACCGAAAAAAAAACCTTTCATGCATAACTGAAAACACTTTTCAATTGAAAAGACTTGCTTGCATAAAATTCATAAAATCGGTTTTATGATCATGCATGATACATGCAGTGATATGCAATGCAAGTCATGGCGTGAATAACATATTAACATGCATGGTTCGGACTTAGGAAAACCCTAAATTCCTATGTCATACTCATAAGCGGACAAATTAACCCTATTTAATGTATTTCCTTGTTTAGCCTAAATTTCAGCTTTAGTATATCAACTTTGCGTCCGTGATTACCCTCCAAAACGTTAGGGTTATCCTAACTAACTTTCGTGACTTATTCCTATGTGTCTTGGGGATTTGTCATAAAATTTTCAGATTAGATTGATAACCATAAGGGCTCATTTAATTACTTTTCTGAAACGGTTTAAGTGCTGAAACTGATCTGACCAACTTTACTAAACATTTAATTGCGGCGAATCCGTAATTCGTTTTCCAGAAATTCCAACTCGCCCAAGTCATAAACATGTGGAACTAGTATCCTACCGAAATTTAGCCCATTTGCATATCTCTAAGTTCCCTTTCTGAGGCCTGGAAAGTCGTTACTAATTCCAGGTTGGCTCCAGTAATTTTGGTTGAGCAGTTTTACCAAATAATTCATTAAACATTAATCATAGCTCATTTTACCAAACTTCCAGCTGTCATCTCTACTACCCTCATGGGGCCAGATTTGTGCCAAAAATCAGATTTATTGAAGGTCCACAAGGTCCTCTTTTAATTTGTTGAAATCAGTGGTCAATTCTGCTCAGTGCCAGAATTTTCTACTGGGGCAGTTTTACCGCGTAATTTCTTAAAAATACTCCTTCGCCTATTTTAACGCTATTCCAACTCATACATGTCATAAACATGTAAGACTAGCATCCTACCGAAAACTAGCCCATTTGCATGTCCCTAAGATTCATTTTTGAGTCCATTAACTCGTTACTTGATTTCTGCTCTGTTCCAGTACTTCCCATTGAGAAGTGTTACCAATTAAATCATTAAAATTAATCCACAACTTGTTTTACCATGATTCTAGCTGGAGTACTCACTTCACACTTGGTGTTGTTATCATGCCAAAAATCAGCTTTATTGAACCACTAAAAGGTCTTTTTTCGAGTCAATCAAAAAGATGTTCTGTTCTGCTCAGTTCCAGGCTTTCCAGCCTGTGCAGCTTTACCAATTATTTTTTTAAAAATATTCCACAACTCTTTTTACCAAAATTCCAACTTTCACATTTTCTATACATACAAGGCTGTCCCCACACCAAAAATCATCTTTATTGAACATCTACAAGATCTCTTTTCAAGCCATTCAAAACGTTACACCATTCTGTCATGTTCCAGAATTTACAGCCTGAGCAGTCTCACCAATTATTTTATTAAAAATTAACCATAACTTATTTTACCAACATTCCAACTCTCAGATCTGCTATACACATGGGGCTAGCTCTGTGCCAAAAACCAGATTTATTGAAGGTCTAAAAGGTCCTGTGTTAAGCCATTGAAATTCGTGCTCAATTCTGCCCAGCTCCAGAATTTCCAACTGGAGCAGTTCTACTAAATATTTTATTAAAAATAATCTGTAACTTATTTTAACACAATTCCAACTCTCACTTGTGCTACACTCATAAGGCTAACTTGGTACCAAAAATTAGCTTCATTGAAGGTCTGTAAGGTCAGTTCTTAGGCCATTGAAGATGCCATCCAATTCTGCCTAGCTCCAGTAGTTTGATATCTTGTCAGTGGTTCAAGTCAAAGGTCCACCATTCATCTTGTTCTTATGAGATATATTATTGATTACCACTTACACCTTAAATCATCTCAAAACAGCCTTGTAACTAAATGCATGTAATAAAAGATTCCATCTTTGAGAGAATAAGCCACATGCAATGCATTGTTCTTAAGGAATCACTAAGATAAAATCTTAAAATTAAGATATTCAACTAAAGATCAAATCTTAAGAACCTCTAGTCATTCAAGTCACTAACTCTTTAAGTAAATCATGAGAGATCATTGTATACTTGCCTCTTCAAGCTAAAGCTCTTGTCATTATATATATACACTACCCGTATGTGAACATAATTAACATGTACAATAGAAGTGTATTAAATATATATATATATATATATATACACACTTCATGTATCACCTTCTAGAATTCCCTTTGGGGGCCGAAATCTACACAAGGTTGGGAGGGTATTTTGGCCATTTCCTTTGTGTCATGTGACACACTTATATAATAATATTAAATTTCCTATAATATTTACCTTAAAGTAATTCCATTGGATAATAATAAAATATGATAAATGGAATTTAAATAATTATACCCGGATGACTAATTCTTAGTGACTCATCACGTTCGAGTCGGCGGTATCCGTCACTTAATCATAGTTTCAAGTACATGGTTGTCGGGGTACAACATCCTCCCCCCTTATCATAAGTTTCATCCTCGAAACTTCAGAACTAGTCAAAAGATGAGGCGTCTACTCCTCACGTTGTCTTCGGTTTACCAAGTGTCTTCTTCTTTAGGTAATTAAGATCGCATAAAGCGTCTATTTAGTTCCCTCAGAACTGCTTTGTTCCATTCATCTTAGAGGTCTCATCAGAACTTATTCTAATTCTCGAAAGGGGTTATCGTAACCTATCCCATATCAAGCACTCGCAACCTTGATACTATGTACTTGATAATAAAATCCATTCCGTGTAATCATGATCATATCAGGCTTATAATTTCCTTTTAAAAATGAACAACTAGGCAGAGATCATTAACTCTGGGGTATAGACCATTAGCTCTTTTCTATAAACATCCTTTCAGTGATCATGTAACGGTCATCCTACTTACGAAATAGCTTCCAAAGACACCCAGGATAATTCCCATAAGGTACACATACCAAGCTCTTCATAAGGTATGTCCCGTATTCATCCGTCTTGCTGATTGCCTTATTACGTACTAACTCTTACCCCTTTTTGCGATCATTTCATAGAATCGAACTAGAAGTTGTGGGTTCTCCTTTGAAACTTATGTTCCCTTTATGACATTTTAAATCATCCTAAGGTGGCCCGTTCTCTTAAAACATGGTTTTCATAGTCATGACCTATTCCCCCGCATAGTGCAATAAAACGGGTACAAGTGCTAATAGTGACGCATCATGACGAGGACCCTGCGTCCCATACACAGTGTCATACTTAGTAATGTTATCACTAATAACCTTATCTACTCGCTTGTGGTCTACTAATCATAACTCAAGGAAACTATCATAATCACTCCTACTTGGTTAATAGGAAGTAGAGCAGAGGACATAGGTACTTTACACTTATTAGGCGTATCTTGGTTGTTTTTTTGTCATCCGCATAGACTAGCCTTATATGGTTACGGTTTCCACCTTCTACTTCGTTTGCTTGTTAAATCGTTTCTTTCATTCTTTCGACTCCTTATCATCGCATTCCGCTCCATAGCGGCCCTCCAATAAT
>AP025052.1:13245488-13354350 GCA_036186865.1 Eustoma russellianum
TTGAATACGACTTAACTTATCCTAATTTGATCTGGTGGTCTAAACATTTCATCTTTTATAATCAAAGGAACATACTGTCCCAAAGTAATGAATGAGTATGGAAATGCCTGGCGCTTATCTTAGTGAGTTAAATTCCGACAACGATATTGCTTCAGGGTTAGTATGATGTAATTGACCTATCATGATTATGTAGTATTGGAGTTTCCTTCTTTTCATGACAGAGGTCCTTAAGTCCTGACTGTGATCCATACGCTTTCCTTCGATAAACATCCTTCTGTATCCATGCGTTAGCCATAAAAGCGTTTCCATCGGTGTTAGAAATTTGTTTCCTAAAATACATATATGATGACTCGTACCTTAGTCTGAGATTGTACTCTTATAGAATGGTGAAACCCCAATCTTTCGCCAAGTCCTACCTGACTCATCCGTTTCGTCGACATGCCAATCCCGTAATGATCGAACCTAGGGTCGAAGTTCTTCCTTGGAATTTATGACGTTTCGTGGTGTTCTTGTTTCTTACAAAAATGTATGTTTTCTTTTCCAAATCATAAGGGTATTCTCATTTGCTTTGTCCTCATAGATTATTTAGATTATGCTATGCAAGATTTCGTCACATCGTATTGTTACTGCTAGAGTGGGTTAGATAATCCCGACTTATAATAGTCAGGAAAGGAATTTAACCGTCTTACTGAATTGTCCTTAAGATGCCAAACTCGTAAAGTCTATAACGTGTCAGGACGTTTGTCAATCCTAATAGTTTTTTGGGGATGTCTATGATTCGCCTTGTACACATTCCATGTTCTTCCTCGAGCTTGGTTCTCTCGTTGGAAATAGTCAGTTTGCAATTCAGTTTTGTTAACACTTGTGTTTCCCGAAGTGGTCAAACAAATCATTGATCCTAGGCAACTGGTATTTATCTTCCATGGAAACCTTATTGAGCTCCGACTATTATGGTACTAATCCAACCATTAAGAGCAATTTGATAACTTATTCTAGTTTTTACGCTTTAGTTGGGTTACTTTATCGCATTGCTCTAATGACCGTTTATACCTGGCTAAAGGACATAATAGAACATAGGTACTTCAGTTTTAAATTAAGCAGTTGGGCGTACCTGTTACGGGTTTTGATGTTTCAGGGATTTCTGCATTAAGCACTCTTTTGGTCTAGGTTAGTGTTTTTGGTTAACTCCTTGTTCAAAAACGGTCAGATATTTTGTACCCCCTTTTTTTTTTATATATATCCTATTCGGTATCTGTATCGTCATGAAGTTATCTTCAACTTTACTTAACCATCTTTCTGCCTACTATGAACTAAATTCCTTACCAAATCTTGAAATACGTGTTCTTACTAACTATTGCTAGTAAGGTTTACTGCCTACTGGGGCGATAGTGGTGATGTCATTTTACTGAATTGTGGTGCCATCCGCACTACGAAGTGTCGGAGTCTCACTTAAGGTATAAATATTCAAAGTAGCGACAGAATTTAATTTGTAATCCAGATACGATCTTAAGGTCTTGCAAGCAGGCATGGTCACATTCCATAGATGGCCATCGACTAGGGTTTTATTATCCGGTCAACTCTCATCTAGGATCATGACTTAGATCTAAGATCAAACTTAGTTGACTACGATCATAACTTAGTTCTATATTCTGCCCGGATCTGGAGCCTGGGCTCTGATACCACCTGTAGCGCACCGTACCCGACCTCGTCAGGATACGGTGCACCCGCCGTACTTCACTAAGGAGAGTACAAAGCGTCATGCATAACATGTGAACATCCATAACATAAGTCGTGGGCTCCCATGCTATCATTCAACATGGTAGTAAAATTTAGGCAGAATTAAAACTTTTCAAATCAAACATGCATCACTAATTTACTGAGTTCCCAAAAGTAGTAGTGCCCCAAATCATAACATAACCGATAATCCAGAGAGTTTAAACATAGTCATAATACAAATCGTCTTGGCAGCACAAAAGTCCTTAGCTTAGCTCTCTTCATACTCCTCGCCTATGGATAAGGTACTCTCGGCTCGTCCTCGATCCATTCTATCTTGGCATTCTCCGGCTCTGGGGAAAAATAAAGTGTGAGTGATAAAAATCACCCAGCAAGAATACAATAAACTAGCATGAAATATGTAAAGAATCATAACATGAATGTATTACCCCAAAAACCTCAAATAATCATAATTCATACCTGCCCTTGGATCATGTACTTACTTGACGTTCGGCTTAGGCATTGTTTTAGGGAATGCTATATCATACCTGATCTTGGATCCTGAACTTACTTGGCATTCGTCTTAAGCATGTTATTAGGAAATGCTTTACCAACAATAACCTTTAACCATTAATTGTGACATGCAACATGTGTTTATGAACGAGAATTATGCAAGATGCAATGCATGATGTCATGTCATGTCATGTCAAAACATCATTTTGGTCCCATACAATAACGTGTCATAAAAACAGAGTGTCAGATCAATTAACCCCGGATCTGAGCGGGTCCAGAACAGATATCAGATCAATTAACCCCGGATCTGAGCGGGTCTAGAACAGATATCAGATCAATTAACCCCGGATCTGAGCGGGTCCAGAACAGATATCAGATCAATTAACCCCGGATCTGAGCGGTTTCAGAACATATATCAGATCAATTAACCCCGGATCTGAGCGGGTCCAGAACATATCATGTCATCAGACCAATTAACCCCGGGTCTGGAGTCGGGTTAGTCGCATGCTTGGCCGGCAAAGGAATCATGTAGCTTTCTTTAAAAACATGGGACCGAAAAAAAACCTTTCATGCATAACTGAAAACACTTTTCAGTTGAAAAGACTTGCTTGCATAAAATTCATAAAATCGGTTTTATGATCATGCATGATACATGCAGTGATATGCAATGCAAGTCATGGCGTCAATAACATATTAACATGCATGGTTCGGACTTAGGGAAACCCTAAATTCCTATGTCATACTCATAAGCGGACAAATTAACCCTATTTAACGTATTTCCTTGTTCAGCCTAAATTTCAGCTTTAGTATATCAACTTTGCGTCCGTGATTACCCTCCAAAACGTTAGGGTTATCCTAACTAACTTTCGTGACTTATTCCTATGTGTCTTGGGGATTTGGCATAAAATTTTCAGATTAGATTGATAATCATAAGGGCTCATTTAATTACTTTTCTGAAACGGTTTAAGTGCAGAAACTGATCTGACCAACTTTACTAAAAATTTAATTGCGGCGAATCCGTAATTCGTTTTCCAGAAATTCCAACTCGTCCAAGTCATAAACATGTGGAACTAGTATCCTACCGAAATTTATCCCATTTGCATATCTCTAAGTCCCCTTTCTGAGGCCTGGAAAGTCGTTACTAATTTCAGGTTGGCTCCAGTAATTTTGGTTGAGCAGTTTTACCAAATAATTCATTAAAAATTAACCATAGCTCATTTTACCAAACTTCCAGCTGTCATCTCTACTACCCTAATGGAGCTAGGTTTTTGCCAAAAATCAGATTTATTGAAGGTCCACAAGGTCCTCTTTTAATTCGTTGAAGTCAGTGGTCAATTCTGCTCAGTGCCAAAATTTTCTACTGGAGCAGTTTTACCGCGTAATTTCTTAAAAATAATCCTTAGCCTATTTTAACAAAATTCCAACTCATACATGTCATAAACATGTAAGACTAGCATCCTACCGAAAACTAGCCCATTTTCATGTCCCTAAGAGTCATTTTTGAGTCCATTAACTCATTACTTAATTTCTGCTCTGTTCCAGTACTTCCCATTGAGCAGTGTTACCAATTAAATCATTAAAATTAATCCACAACTTGTTTTACCATGATTCCAGGTGGAGTACTCACTGCACACTTGGTATTGTTATCATGCCAAAAATCAGCTTTATTGAACCACTAAAAGGTCCTTTTTTGAGTCAATCAAAAAGATGTTCTGTTCTGCTCAGTTCCAGGCTTTCCAGCCTGTGCAGCTTTACCAATTATTTTATTAAAAATATTCCACAACTTCTTTTACCCAAATTCCAACTTTCACATTTTCTATACATACAAGGCTGTCCCCACACCGAAAATCATCTTTATTGAACATCTACAAGATCTCTTTTCAAGCCATTCAATACGTTACACCATTCTGTCATGTTCCAGAATTTACAGCCTGAGCAGTCTCACCAATTATTTTATTAAAAATTAATCATAATTTATTTTACCAAAATTCCAACTCTCAGATCTGCTACACACATGGGGATAGCTCTGTGACAAAAACAAGATTTATTGAAGGTCTAAAAGGTCCTGTGTTAAGCCATTGAAATTTGTGCTCAATTCTGCCCAGCTCCAGAATTTCCAACTGGAGCAGTTCTACTAAATATTTTATTAAAAATAATCTGTAACTTATTTTAACGAAATTCCAACTCTCACTTGTGCTACACTCATAAGGCTAACTTGGTACCAAAAATTAGCTTCATTGAAGGTCTGTAAGGTCAGTTCTTAGGCCGTTGAAGATGCCATCCCATTCTGCCTAGCTCCAGTAGTTTGATATCTTGTCATTGGTTCAAGTCAAAGGTCCACCATTCATCTTGTTCTTATGAGATATATTATTGATTACCACTTACACCTTAAATCATCTCAAAACAGCCTTGTAACTAAATGCATGTAATAAAAGATTCCATCTTTGAGAGAATAAGCCACATGCAATGCATTGTTCTTAAGGAATCACTAAGATAAAATCTTAAAATTAAGATATTCAACTAAAGATCAAATCTTAAGAACCTCTAGTCATTCAAGTCACTAACTCTTTAAGTAAATCATGAGAGATCATTGTATACTTGCCTCTTCAAGCTAAAGCTCTTGTCTTTGCTTGGTTATGGAGTGAGTTGAGTTGGAATCCTTCTCCTCCTACACCCTTGAGCACACGGTTGGGATGATGAAGAAGAGGAGAATGTTAGTTGTTATTTCCATGATGAAAATGAGGCTATTTTGAGTTTAGGTTTTCTTACCAACTTGAATCTTGAATGGAGGTTGAGATGAATTCTCCCCACAAAGAAGCTAATCCCTCTTGGTAGTTTTGAAAATCTTCACCTAGTGACCATTTTAGAGGTCACGTTTTTGGTCATGAAAAAGGGAGTATCTGTTGTACCCCGACAACCGTATACTTGAGACTATGATTAAGTGACAGAATAAAAGCGATGATTCCTTCACGAGCCTGTTACTCAAGTCACATGTATCGCATTCTTATTTAAATTCTTCAAGTTCGTTTAGGACGAACACTAAATGAGTATACGAACAAATGTCACGAGGTGTGTGATATACCTTGAGAATTCGGCCAAGGGCCATTGATCACCCTTGAAGCGAGCTCGTTCTTGTAAGAATACAAACATAAACAATCCTCACAAAGTAAAACTAAAATCAAAATTAAACGAAATAAATAACATTATAAATTATATAAGCATTGGATATGATAAGTGTGAAAAGACCAAAATACCCCCCAACACCCTCATAATTTCGGCCAAGGAGTGGGAGGATCTAGAATTCTCCACACTCTTCCAAATAAATTATAATTAACAAATTACATAATAATTCAAATATTAAATAGCAACTTGCATGCAAAAGAAATAATAAAATAAGAAGAGAAGAAGCTAGTGTGTAAGAAAAGCAAGGCCTAGATCCTCTTTTCCCCTTCTCCCATGCACAAGCCGGCCTCCCCCTTACCCCCTAGCTCTTTTTATTTCTCAAGACAACCTCATTTCCATCTTGTCTTGAACATTTCCCTAAGAAAGCTCCTACTAAACACTTAAGGAAATTCTCCATTCCCCTTCTATCACCAACTTTCGGCCCCCTCCCTTCTTGAAGACTAGAAATTCTCAATCAAGCTTCATCTTCTTCAAGCTCAAGGATCCTCTAGGTAAGTCTCATTCCAAAGTTCTTAAGTAGATATTTCATACAAAATGATGAAGCTCACAAGGGTGTTCTCCTCCACCCCAAAACCGTGGCCTCCTTGTCCAACTAGGTGGAAGATTTCAACTCTCTTAGGTGAAGCTACCTTGCTACAACTTGAATCTCCATCCCAAGACTACTTTGGTAAGATGTTCTAGCCTCAAATAAGATTCTATTTTCACTATTTATGAGAGACTAACCTCTTCCTTCCTCTTCATCCAAAACCGTGTGCTCAAGGGAGTAGGAGGAGAAGGATTCCAACTCAACTCACTCCAAAACCAAGCAAAGGCAAAAACTTTGGCTTGAAGAGGCAAGTATACACTAATCTCTCATGATTTACCTAAAGGATTAGTGTCTTGAATGGTTAAAGTTTCAAAGATGTGATCTTTAGTGGTACCCCTTAAGTTTAAGCTTGTATCTTAGTCATTTCTTAAGAATAATGTCTTGCATGTGGTTTATTGTGTCCAAGATGGTGTTATCTCCTACATGCAATATGATTTAAGGCTGATTTAGAATAACATAAAGTTCACCTAAGTGAGTCTAGGCAAGAGCAACTCTTGGATGGAATTTGGAAGGTTCTAGGAGTGCATGCATGTGATAGATATGAGTCCTATGAAGATTTTCTTTAGGATTGAACTAAAATGACTCTTGAAGGTGTTGCATGTTTGAATATATGTTGTGAAATGTGGTTAAGGTATCACCTATGTTTCGGCACTAAGGATGGAAGGGAAGATGAACATTGATTTCAAGAAAGAATGCTTGTTTTATGTAGATTTGATACTAGCTTGGGTTATTACTTACAAACTGTTTATTATGATGCAAAGGTGATCTTATAACAAGCATGCAATCTGGATATTTATTTCACAAAGGGGTATAAGTGCTAACTAATGACCTAGTTCATAAGAACAAAAGGAATGGTGAGCATTGACTTAAACCATGACAACATAGTAAAGAACTGGAACTAGGCAGATTGGGATGACATCTTCAACGACCTTAGAACTGGACTTCCAGACCTTCAATGAAGCTAATTTTTGGCACAACGTTAGTCCTATGAAGGTAGCACGATTGAGAGTTGGAATTTCGTTAAAATAAGCAAAGGATTATTTTTAAGAAATTTTACGGTAAAACTGCTCCAGTAGGGAATTCTGGAGCAGGGCAGAATTGGTTCCTTGGTTTAACGAATTTAAAAAGGGTCTTTTGAACCTTCCATAAATCTGGTGTTTGTCACAGAGCTAGCCCCATGTGTATAGTAGAGTTGAGAGTTGGAATTTTGGTAAAATAAGTTATGGTTAATGTTTAATAAAATAATTGGTAAGACTGCTCAGACTGTAAATTCTGGAACAGGACAGAATGATGTAACGTTTTGCATGGCCTGAAAAGAGATCTTGTAGATGTTCAAAAAGGCTAATTTTCGGTGTGATGATACCATTATGTGTATAGGAAATGTGCAAGTTGGAATTTTGGAAAAAGGAGTTGTGGAATATTTTTAATAAAATATTCACTAAAGCTGCTCAGACTAGAAAGTCTGAAACTGGCAGAACAGAACATCATTTTGTTTTATCCGAAAAAGGACCTTGTGAAGAACCATTAAAGCTGGTTTTTGGCATGTTAATACCTCTATGAGTCTAGAAGACATGCCAGTTGAAATTTTAGGAAAACAAGTTCTAGATTATTTTTAATGAATTAATTGGTGGAACAGCTCAACAGAAGTTACTGAAAACACCCTGAAATTTGTAACGACTTTCCAGGCTTAGAAAAGGAACTTAGAGACATGAAAATGGGCTGAATTTCGGTATGATACTAGTCCCATATGTTTATGACGTATACGAGCTGGAATTTCTGGAAACGGAATTACGGATTTGCCACAAGTAAATTTTTAGTAAAATTGGCCAGCACAGCCTCAGCACTTAAGACCAATCGTAAAGCAAGTAAGTAAGCCTTTTATGGTTATTTAGA
Source organism: Eustoma russellianum (assembly GCA_036186865.1). Lineage (NCBI taxonomy): Eukaryota > Viridiplantae > Streptophyta > Magnoliopsida > Gentianales > Gentianaceae > Eustoma > Eustoma russellianum. The sequence continues at coordinate 13,253,377 of AP025052.1, forward strand.
ATAATTCCCAATTCTACGGCTTGTATCTATGATTTCACCTAACGTACTTGTGACGAAAGGGTCGTGGAAATGGACCAAAATGGTTAGCCTAACCGTCCTATGTAAATGAAGTACAAAATGGGGAAAATATTCATCCAAACCCATGTACGTTGACATGTTATAAGGAATGCATATGATCATTTATGTCATGGCTTGCATTTCATATCACGGCATGTATCATGCATGATCATGAACCTGATTTTCATGGATTTTATGATGCAAGCAAGTTTTACAAGTGATTATCTTTTCGTTATGCATGAAAAGTTTTTACGGTCCCATATTTCAAAGAAAGCTTCATGAATTCCTTTGCCGGCTAAGCATGCGACTAACCCGACTCCAGACTCGGGGTTAATTGGTCTGATGACATGATATCTGTTCTGGACCCGCTCAGATCCGGGGTTAATTGATCTGATATCTGTTCTGGACCCGTTCAGATCCGGGGTTAATTGATCTGATATCTGTTCTGGACCCGTTCAGATCCGGGGTTAATTGATCTGATATCTGTTCTGGACCCATTCAGATCCGGGGTTAATTGATCTGATATCTGTTCTGGACCCGTTCAGATCCGGGGTTAATTGATCTGATATCTGTTCTGGACCCGCTCAGATCCGGGGTTAATTGATCTGACACTCTGTTTTTATGACATGACATTTTATGGGACCATACTGATGTTTTGACACGACATGACATGACATCATGCATTGCATATTGCATAACTCACGATCATGTTAATATGCGGTATGATACAGCTAAGGACTTAATAAGCCATTAGTGGTTAGCACTATCTAGAATTATGCTTAGTCCATACCATCAGTTGACTTCAGGACTTAAGACAGGTATGAGCTGCTATTCAAGGATTTATGTTGATACATTCACGTTCTAATTCTTTATGTATTTCATGGTCGTTTATTGTATCCTTGCTGGGTGATTTTTTATCACTCACACTTTATTTTTCCCCCCAGATAATGCCAAGATAGAGTGGATTGAAGATGAGCCAAGGGTACCGTATCCGTAGGCGTGAAGACATGAAGGGAGATGAACTTAAGGACTTTTGTGTTGCTTAGATGTTTGTACTATGACTATGTTGGTACTCTGTGGGATGTGACTATGATGTTTTGTGTGACAGCTACTTCGGGGACTTAGTTATTGCGTAATGCATGTTTAATTTGGAAAGTTTTAATTCTGCCTAAATTTTACTGTCATGTTAATTGTTAACATAGGAATCCATGGCTTGTTATGGATTTTCGTATGTTACGCATGACGCTTTGTACTCTCCTTAGTGAAGTACGGCGGGTGCACCGTATCCGGACGAGGCCCGGGTGCGGGGCGTTACAGGTGGTATCAGAGCCCAGGCTCTAGATTACGGGCATAACGTAGGACTAAGTTATGATCTTAGCAATCTAAGTTTGATCGTAGACCTAAGTCATGATTTTAGATGAGTGACGACCTTAGAATAGGACCACTTAGACCGGGTTCAGGATGTGATTTAATAACTAATCCTAAATTATGAAAGCTAGGTCCATGACGTAAGACGTGCCTTTTTATCTCCTTTACTTAAGTTTTCGATTTATGTCCTTAGTCAAATTCAATTGATTTTAATTCCGATATTCTAAATAGACATTAAAACCATAAGTGCAGATGGCATCACAGACTAACGAACAAGCATTGTCACTTTCACCCCTGGGCAGCGCTGGGTTTTATTACCGGCAGCTAGTAAGAGCACATATTCCAGAATTTGGCGGAGAATCTAGTCCCGAGGAAGCGGAAAAATGGCTTGATGAAGTCGAAAGTACCTTCTTGCTGATACGAGTACCTGAGAAGGTAAAGACACTAATTGTCTGGCCATTTTTGATTGGCAAGGCCAGCCTGTGGTGGAGAACTTGTATCCAGCCATTGCCCCGACCGGTGACTTGGGCAAGGTTTCTAGAGGAGTTTTGTGAGTTTTTCCTCTCTACAGAACTAATCATGACAAGGGTTGAGGAATTTGACACCTTGAGACAAGAACAAGGTATCACTGTCTCAGAGTATGCTCGTCGGTTCACTACATTGGGCCGCTATGTTCCCTTGATCATGGAAGACGGAGAGCTTAAGGTAATCAGATTCATGCGAGGTCTAGACTTTCGGATTAAGATTCGGCTAGCGAATGCATATTCTAGCACTTTCGAGGAATTACTGGAGGACTGCTACAGAGCGGAACGCGATATTAAACTAATGGAAGGACGAAATAAAGGACTTAAGAAACGAAACAGGAAGTGGCGACCGTTTCCCCTGAGGCATAATAAAGAGATAACCAAGAACGCTAACCTGGATGAAAGAGTGCCTGATTCAGCAGCGCCTGAAACCTCAAATCGTAACAGGTACTCCGGACTGCTTAATTTAAATCTGAATTACCTATGTTTTATTATGTCATTTAGCCAAGGTATAAACGGTCATTGGAGCAATGCGATAAAGTAACCCCAACTAAAGTGTAAAAACTAGAATAAGTTATCAAATTGCTCTTAACGGTTGGATTATTACCATAATAGTCGGAGCTCAATAAGGTTTCCATGGAAGATAACTACCAGTTGCCTAGGATCAATGATTTGTTTGACCACTTCGGGAAACCCAAGTGTTAACAAAACCGAATTGCAAACTGACTATTTCCAACGAGAGAAACAAGCTCGAGGAAGAACATGGAATGTGTGCAAGGCGAATCATAGACATCCCCAAAACTATTAGGATTGACAAATGTCCGGACACGTTATAGACCTTATGAGTCCGGCATCTTAAGGACAATTCAGTAAGATGGTTAAATTCCTTCCACGACTATTATAAGTCGGGATTATCTAACCCACTCTAGCAGCAACAATATGAGGTGACGAAATCTTGCATAGCATAATAGTCTATGAGGACAGAGCAAACGAGGATACTCTTGTGATTGGGAAAAGGAAACATAGATTCTGTAAGGAACAAGAACACCACGAAACGACATAAATTTCCAGGAAGGACTTCGACCCTAGGCTCGATTATTACGGAATTGGCGTGTCGACGAAACGGATGAGTCAAGTAGGATTTGGCGAGAGATTTGGGCTTCACCATTCTATAAGAGTACAATCTCAGATTAAGGTACGAGTCATCCTATATGTATTTTAGGGAGGAAATTTCTAACACCGATAGAGACGCTTTTATGGTTAACGCATGGATACCGAAGGATGTCTATCAAAGGAAAGCGTATGGATTACAGTCAGGGCTTAAGGACCCCTGTCATGAAAAGAAGGAAACTCCAATAGTACATAATCATTATAGGTCAATTACATCATACTAACCCTGAAGGAATATCGTTGTCGAAATTTAACTCACTAAGACAAGGGCCAGACATTTCCATACCCATTCATTACTTTGGGACAGTATGTTCCTTTGATTCTAAGAGATGAATTGTTTAGACCATCATATCAAATTAGGCTATGTTAAGTCGTATTCAAGGACCTTTGGTAAATTATTGGAGGGCTGCTATGGAGCGGTATGCGATGATAAGGAGACGAAAGAATGAAAGAAACGATTTAATGAGCAAACGAAGTAGAAGGTGGAAACCGCAACCATACAAGGCAAAGTCTATACGGATGACAAAGAAACAATCAAGATACGCCTAATAAGTGTAAAGTACCCATGCTCTCTGCTCTACTTCCTATTAACCAAGTAGGAGTGATTATGATAGTTTCCTCGAGTTATGATTAGTAGACCACAAGCGAGTAGGTAAGGTTATTAGTGATAACATTATTAAGTATGACACTGTGTATGGGACGCAGGGTCCTCATCATGATGCGTCACTATTAGCACTTGTACCTGTTTTATTGCATTATGCGGGGAATAGGTCATGACTATGAAAACCATGTTTTAAGAGAACGGGTCACCTTAGGATGATTTGAAATGTCATAAAAGGAACATAAGTTTCAAAGGAGAACCCCAACTTCTAGTTCGATTCTATGAAATGATCGCGAAAAGGGGTAAGAGTTAGTACGTAATAAGGCAAGTAGCAAGACGGATGAATACGGGACATACCTTATGAAGAGCTTGGTTTGTGTACCTTATGGGAATTATCTCGGGTGTCTTTGGAAGCTATTTCGTAAATAGGATGACCGTTACATGATCACTGAAAGGATGTTTATAGAAAAGAGCGAATAATCTATACCCCAGAGTTAATGATCTCTGCCTAGTTGTTCATTCCTTATGTAAAAGGAAATTATAAGCCTGCTACGGTCATGGTTACACGGAATGGATTTCATTATCGAGTACATAGTATCGAGGTTGCGAGTGCTTGATAGGGGATAGGTGACAATAACACCTTTCGAGAATTAGAGTAAGTTCTGACGAGACCTCTAAGATGAAGGGAACAAAGCAGTTCTGGGGGAACTAAATATACGCTTTATGCGATCTTATTTACCTAAAGAAGAAGCCATATGGGAAACGGAAGGCAACGTGAGGAGTCGATGCCTCATCTTTTGACTAGTTCTGAAGTTTCGAGGACGAAACTTATAATAAGGGGGGGAGGATGTTGTACCCCGACAACCGTATACTTGAGACTATGATTAAGTGACAGAATAAAAGCGATGATTCCTTCACGAGCCTGTTACTCAAGTCACATGTATCGCATTCTTATTTAAATTCTTCAAGTTCGTTTAGGACGAACACTAAATGAGTATACGAACAAATGTCACGAGGTGTGTGATATACCTTGAGAATTCGGCCAAGGGCCATTGATCACCCTTGAAGCGAGCTCGTTCTTGTAAGAATACAAACATAAACAATCCTCACAAAGTAAAACTAAAATCAAAATTAAACGAAATAAATAACATTATAAATTATATAAGCATTGGATATGATAAGTGTGAAAAGACCAAAATACCCCCCAACACCCTCATAATTTCGGCCAAGGAGTGGGAGGATCTAGAATTCTCCACACTCTTCCAAATAAATTATAATTAACAAATTACATAATAATTCAAATATTAAATAGCAACTTGCATGCAAAAGAAATAATAAAATAAGAAGAGAAGAAGCTAGTGTGTAAGAAAAGCAAGGCCTAGATCCTCTTTTCCCCTTCTCCCATGCACAAGCCGGCCTCCCCCTTACCCCCTAGCTCTTTTTATTTCTCAAGACAACCTCATTTCCATCTTGTCTTGAACATTTCCCTAAGAAAGCTCCTACTAAACACTTAAGGAAATTCTCCATTCCCCTTCTATCACCAACTTTCGGCCCCTCCCTTCTTGAAGACTAGAAATTCTCAATCAAGCTTCATCTTCTTCAAGCTCAAGGATCCTCTAGGTAAGTCTCATTCCAAAGTTCTTAAGTAGATATTTCATACAAAATGATGAAGCTCACAAGGGTGTTCTCCTCCACCCCAAAACCGTGGCCTCCTTGTCCAACTAGGTGGAAGATTTCAACTCTCTTAGGTGAAGCTACCTTGCTACAACTTGAATCTCCATCCCAAGACTACTTTGGTAAGATGTTCTAGCCTCAAATAAGATTCTATTTTCACTATTTATGAGAGACTAACCTCTTCCTTCCTCTTCATCCAAAACCGTGTGCTCAAGGGAGTAGGAGGAGAAGGATTCCAACTCAACTCACTCCAAAACCAAGCAAAGGCAAAAACTTTGGCTTGAAGAGGCAAGTATACACTAATCTCTCATGATTTACCTAAAGGATTAGTGTCTTGAATGGTTAAAGTTTCAAAGATGTGATCTTTAGTGGTACCCCTTAAGTTTAAGCTTGTATCTTAGTCATTTCTTAAGAATAATGTCTTGCATGTGGTTTATTGTGTCCAAGATGGTGTTATCTCCTACATGCAATATGATTTAAGGCTGATTTAGAATAACATAAAGTTCACCTAAGTGAGTCTAGGCAAGAGCAACTCTTGGATGGAATTTGGAAGGTTCTAGGAGTGCATGCATGTGATAGATATGAGTCCTATGAAGATTTTCTTTAGGATTGAACTAAAATGACTCTTGAAGGTGTTGCATGTTTGAATATATGTTGTGAAATGTGGTTAAGGTATCACCTATGTTTCGGCACTAAGGATGGAAGGGAAGATGAACATTGATTTCAAGAAAGAATGCTTGTTTTATGTAGATTTGATACTAGCTTGGGTTATTACTTACAAACTGTTTATTATGATGCAAAGGTGATCTTATAACAAGCATGCAATCTGGATATTTATGTCACAAAGGGGTATAAGTGCTAACTAATGACCTAGTTCATAAGAACAAAAGGAATGGTGAGCATTGACTTAAACCATGACAACATAGTAAAGAACTGGAACTAGGCAGATTGGGATGACATCTTCAACGACCTTAGAACTGGACTTCCAGACCTTCAATGAAGCTAATTTTTGGCACAACGTTAGTCCTATGAAGGTAGCACGATTGAGAGTTGGAATTTCGTTAAAATAAGCAAAGGATTATTTTTAAGAAATTTTACGGTAAAACTGCTCCAGTAGGGAATTCTGGAGCAGGGCAGAATTGGTTCCTTGGTTTAACGAATTTAAAAAGGGTCTTTTGAACCTTCCATAAATCTGGTGTTTTTCACAGAGCTAGCCCCATGTGTATAGTAGAGTTGAGAGTTGGAATTTTGGTAAAATAAGTTATGGTTAATGTCTAATAAAATAATTGGTAAGACTGCTCAGACTGTAAATTCTGGAACAGGACAGAATGATGTAACGTTTTGCATGGCCTGAAAAGAGATCTTGTAGATGTTCAAAAAGGCTAATTTTCGGTGTGATGATACCATTATGTGTATAAGAAATGTGCAAGTTGGAATTTTGGAAAAAGGAGTTGTGGAATATTTTTAATAAAATATTCACTAAAGCTGCTCAGACTGGAAAGTCTGAAACTGGCAGAACAGAACATCATTTTGTTTTATCCGAAAAAGGACATTGTGAAGAACCATTAAAGCTGGTTTTTGGCATGTTAATACCTCTATGAGTCTAGAAGACATGCCAGTTGAAATTTTAGGAAAACAAGTTCTAGATTATTTTTAATGAATTAATTGGTGGAACAGCTCAACAGAAGTTACTGAAAACACCCTGAAATTTGTAACGACTTTCCAGGCTTAGAAAAGGAACTTAGAGACATGCAAATGGGCTGAATTTCGGTAGGATACTAGTCCCATATGTTTATGACGTATACGAGCTGGAATTTCTGGAAACAGAATTACGGATTTGCCATAAGTAAATTTTTAGTAAAATCGGCCAGCACAGCCTCAGCACTTAAGACCAATCGTAAAGCAAGTAAGTAAGCCTTTTATTGTTATTTAGAATAATTCCCAATTCTACGGCTTGTATCTATGATTTCACCTAACGTACTTGTGACGAAAGGGTCGTGGAAATGGACCAAAATGGTTAGCCTAACCGTCCTATGTAAATGAAGTACAAAATGGGGAAAATATTCATCCAAACCCATGTACGTTGACATGTTATAAGGAATGCATATGATCATTTATGTCATGGCTTGCATTTCATATCACGGCATGTATCATGCATGATCATGAACCTGATTTTCATAGATTTTATGATGCAAGCAAGTTTTACAAGTGATTATCTTTTCGTTATGCATGAAAAGTTTTTACGGTCCCATATTTCAAAGAAAGCTTCATGAATTCCTTTGCCGGCTAAGCATGCGACTAACCCGACTCCAGACCCGGGGTTAATTGGTCTGATGACATGATATCTGTTCTGGACCCGCTCAGATCCGGGGTTAATTGATCTGATATCTGTTCTGGACCCGTTCAGATCTGGGGTTAATTGATCTGATATCTGTTCTGGACCCGTTCAGATCCGGGGTTAATTGATCTGATATCTGTTCTGGACCCGTTTAGATCCGGGGTTAATTGATCTGATATCTGTTCTGGACCCGTTCAGATCCGGGATTAATTGATCTGATATCTGTTCTGGACCCGCTCAGATCCGGGGTTAATTGATCTGACACTCTGTTTTTATGACATGACATTTTATGGGACCATACTGATGTTTTGACACGACATGACATGACATCATGCATTGCATATTGCATAACTCACGATCATGTTAATATGCGGTATGATACAGCTAAGGACTTAATAAGCCATTAGTGGTTAGCACTATCTAGAATTATGCTTAGTCCATACCATCAGTTGACTTCAGGACTTAAGACAGGTATGAGCTGCTATTCAAGGATTTATGTTGATACATTCACGTTCTAATTCTTTATGTATTTCATGGTCGTTTATTGTATCCTTGCTGGGTGATTTTTATCACTCACACTTTATTTTTTCCCCCAGATAATGCCAAGATAGAGTGGATTGAAGATGAGCCAAGGGTACCGTATCCGTAGGCGTGAAGACATGAAGGGAGATGAACTTAAGGACTTTTGTGCTGCTTAGATGTTTGTACTATGACTATGTTGGTACTCTGTGGGATGTGACTATGATGTTTTGTGTGACAGCTACTTCGGGGACTTAGTTATTGCGTAATGCATGTTTAATTTGGAAAGTTTTAATTCTGCCTAAATTTTACTGTCATGTTAATTGTTAACATAGGAATCCATGGCTTATTATGGATTTTCGTATGTTACGCATGACGCTTTGTACTCTCCTTAGTGAAGTACGGCGGGTGCACCGTATCCGGACGAGGCCCGGGTGCGGGGCGTTACAGTATCAATGTGAGTTTCATTCTTTGAAATATAGAACTCACTTAGAAGATTCAACATACACTTACCTAGATGAGTTCTTGGAGTTTGAAGATGAAGATAACCTTGACACTCCTAGCTCCTACTATGGCCGAATTTGATGATGAAGATAGAGGAGTTGTTTAAGTGTTCATGAGTCTTGAATGGTTTGTTTAGGAGAGCTCTTGAGGGTGTTGATACTAGAAGATGGAGATGGAGCTCCATGGATGATCTTGAAGATGAAGAAGAGTTTCCAAGATGTCTTGAAGAAAGCTTCAAGAGGGAATAGGAGGGAGGGGGGGGGCGTTCCTTATGGGTTCCAAGAGGGGACAAAGATTCTCATGTTTTGCATAGGAATCCAAGATGTTTCCTTGAGTCTTGTATCCCTTGACCAATCTTGTCTCCCATGCCTCTTTTTATTTTTATTTTCTTTCTTTTCATATCTTTATTATTTTCCAAGACAACTTATTAAGATATATATACAATATGTATATCACCTAAAGTATATATTATCATTTATATGTATAGCCATGTGTATACATATAATTTCTAATGCTTGTATAATTCATTTCTACTATATATATCTCATATTTCCATATATACATATATATAGCATCCGTGTATGAGTATGTAGTGTGTACATATATATATATATATTATATATATACTACCCGTATGTGAACATAATTAACATGTACAACAGAAGTGTATTAAATATATATATATATATACACACACTTCATGTATCACCTTCTAGAATTCCCTTTGGGGGCCGAAATCTACACAAGGTTGAGAGGGTATTTTGGCCATTTCCTTTGTGTCATGTGACACACTTATATAATAATATTAAATTTCCTATAATATTTACCTTAAAGTAATTCCATTGGATAATAATAGAATATCATAAATGGAATTTAAATAATTATACCCGGATGACTAATTCTTAGTGACTCATCACGTTCGAGTCGGCGGTATCCGTCACTTAATCATAGTTTCAAGTACATGGTTGTCGGGGTACAACATTATCTGTACGGTGAAAGATGCGAAATCTTTACGGATCACAAAAGTCTTAAGTACCTTTTCACCCAGAAGGAATTGAATATGCCCCAATGCCAATGGCTAGAATTGATGAAGGATTACGACCTCTCTATCGAATATCATCAGGGGAAAGCCAACAGAGTTGTCGACGCCTTGAGTTGGAAAACGAGTCATCCGCATCAGCCTCCTCTACAGCGCAATATGGAAGAGTTTGATATGGAGGTAGTTGATCCCATTGATAATGTACTGGCTAAGTTGGTTTTGGTTCTTTCATTAGCCGACAGAATTAGAGAGGGTCAAGGAAAAGATGAAGCTCTGAAGAAAATTAAGGACAAGTTGGAAACGAAGCCTTTTGAAGACCTCGAGGTCAAAAATGATGACAGCTTATGGTTCAGAAGTCGATTGCATGTCCGATGATGGTAATAAAAGAATGAAGTTCTTCGGGAAGCTCATAGTTCTCGTCTATCTATTCATCCCGAAGCAAACAAAATGTATCAAGACTTTGTGACTGACCTGCCAAGGACAAAGAATGGCCATGATGCTATTTGGGTTATAGTAGATCGTTGGACTAAGTCTGCCCATTTCATGGCTATGTCAATCAAAACCTCTTTGGAGAAGTTGACCACAATGTATACAGACTAGATTGTGTGTCTGCATAGAATACCCATGAGTATTGTTTGTGATCGCTACCCTCGCTTACTTCTCGATTTTAGACAGCTTTCCAAAAAAACGATGGGCACTGAGATACGGATGAGTTCAACATTTCACCTCCAGACTGATGGTCAATCGAAAAGGACCATCCAAACACTTGAAGATATGTTACGAGCTTGCATACTTGATTTTGGAGGAAGTTGGGACAAGAGTCTCAAGCTCTTGGAGTTTTCCTATAATAATAGCGACCATCGATCCATTGGAATGGCTCCTTATGAAGCACTTTATGGAAGAAAGTGCCTTTCTCCACTTTATTAGGATGAAATTGGAGATAAAATTCTTTCAGCACCTGACTTGGTGGAGCAGACCAGAGAGAAAGTAATAATGTTAAGCAAAGGTTGAAAGCGGCCCAAGATAGAAGCAAAGTTTGGGCTGACGAAAAGCGGCGACCAGTGGAATTTCAGGCAGATGAAAAAGTGTTCTTAAAAGTGTCGCCATCAAAGGGAGTGAAAAGATTTGGCATAAAGGGTAAACTAAGTCCAAGGTTTATCGGGCGATATGAGATTCTTGAAAGGATTGGAGAAGTCGCTTACCGGCTAGCGCTACCACCGTCATTGTCTCAATTACATGACGTATTTCATGTATCCTAGCTCCGCCGGTACGTGCATGAGCCCAGTCATATCATTGAGAAGCAGCCCTTGAAGATTAAAGCTGATGTGTCATATGAAAAAGAGCCGGAGAGGATCGTCGACCGGAAGGAAAAGGCCATAAGGAAACGATCCATTCCAATGGTTAAAGTACAATGGAAGCACCACTCAGTTGATGAAGCCACTTGGAAGACGGAAGAACATATGAAGCACTTGTACCCACATCTTTTCGATTAGTGCTTTTAAGTTTTGAGGACGAAACTTGTAATAGGGGGAGGATGTTTTACCCAACGAAAAATCGTACTGTATTTTAGACTCGTATGAAGTGGGTTAATAAAATATTGGATAATTCCAAATGCATCTTTATCGAGTTTTATTAATTCTTCCCTAATTACATCTCCTTAAAATAAATACTATAAGAAATAGTATACTTCTACAAGTGTGCATTATGAAGCATGCGAAATGACAATTTTACCCTCCCAAGATCTTTATAAATTTCAGCCACAAGGGTCTTGGGAACTCTAGGTTATTTTAAATTCTTAAAAGCTAACTAACTTTTAGTAGCCCCTTAAAGTAAGCCTAAAAGCTTACACATAGAATTGAATGGTACACTAATTGTGTTTTAAGAGTTTCTCTTTAACCGCCGGATGCAACCATGGAGGGAAGGGGCTCCATGGAACCACTTTATTAACCCAACTAACCATTTTACTTTAAGCTACTTTTCCTTAACTATCCTAAAAAGCAAAGAAAGAATACATAAGTCCAAAACTTCTTCCCTACCGCCGGATTTACACCATGGATTAGCCATGGGACAACTACTCTAATTACTTTCTACACCATCCTAAAAAGTAACTTAAGAAGTAAATGGGGATAAAGCAATTATGGAGTAAATGAACCTAAAGCTACCCCCCACCGCCGGATTACCATGGATAATCCATGGTAACTCCTAAACAACTACTCTAGTTACTTTTTTTAACCCACCCTAAAAAGGTAACTCAATGAGTAATTAAGGAAGGTAACTAAGGGATAAATAAACCCAACATACCCCCTACCGTTGGTTTGTACCATGGTGAAGCCATGAGAAACCTTGATCCACTACTCTAGTTACTTTTTCCCCCAAAAAGTAACCCAAGTAGTAAATGGTTCAATACACTAAAGAACCGTCATAATGGTACCCATGCATATGAAGAGTCTTGTTCCTCCTCCTTTATGTAAACCCACGGGTGCCTTCTCTTGGTACTCCATGAAACCTTCTTCAAGAATATCCTAGAAGCTCCTCTCTTACAATACTTTCAAGAGCTACCCAAAACAAGTCACTAAAGAATCATTAAAACACTTAGGCAATTCCTCCATCATCATCATTTCATACGGCTATTAGGAGCTAAGAGACTCAAGGCTATCTTCATCTTCAAGATCCAAGCTTCATCTAGGTAAGTCACATCTTAGATTTTAAACTAGAGTTCATTTTCTTTAAAAAGTAAACCTTACATTTTGGTTCTTTTATTGCCAAAAACCGTAACCTTCAAAGGTCACTTGGGGGGGATTTTTCAAGCTACTAAGGGGAGCTCACATCTTGGTGGATTGAATCCATTTCAATCTCCATTTCAGCTCCATTTTGGTAAGGGAATCCTCACCTCAATCTAGTTGTTTCTTCGTTCAAAATAGTAGCTGATATTCGTCTCTTTCCCTTCCCCAAAACCGTGTGCTATGTGTTGAAGTTGGAAGAAAGCTTCGATCTATTTGAACCAAGACTCAAGCTAAGGAAAAATTCTAGCTCAAAGAGGCAAGTACACTCTAAGAAACCTTGGCTTATTTGTGAAGTATATGCTTGAATGACTAGCTTCTCTAAGAGGTGAATATTAGTTGAATATCTTAAGTACTGTGCATGAGAACTTAGTGATTTTAAGAAAAAGTGTTGTCTTGATGTATGGTTTACTACATGGATATGTTTGTGCTCAAACCAAAATATGACATGACATCCACTATGTGTAAGAAACGGGCTGTTATGACGAGTGTTGGAGGTATGAGTTAGCCTTGTTGAGAATAGACCACATGAAGTGTGAAATGCATGGAGATGGCGTGTGCTATGTATAAAACGGAAAGGCTGTTTTGTTGTCATTTTTGTTTAGCCTAAGATTATTATTAATCTTGAAATGATTATGTCAAAATAGGTATTTAGTAGTTAGTAATCCACTTTAGAGAAATAAGGTCATTTGGAAAGTAATGGACAAGATAAAGTGATGAAATGCAAAACTACTGGAGCTGGACAGTTTTTAGTGGTGAATTGCATGGTCTGACAATGAACCCTAGGAACGTTCCATTTAGCTAAAGTTTGGAAGGATGGTAGCACTATATGTTTAGTAAAAGTGAGAGGTGGAATTTCGGCAAAAGGACTTGTGGTTTGCCCTTAATGAATTGTTTAGTAGAAGTAGGTCACTGAAGTTCGAGTAAATACCTTAACTTAGAAAGAAAATTATTTGACCCCCTTAAGAATATTGGATTTTCTTGAAAATTTTACAGAACCTGCCTAAGACATAGAGGAGTATGTTCATGTGAGGAATTTTCTTGAAGTTACTTTTTTTATGGGGTAACAATTAAGGAGAAGTCACGGTACAAAATCTGGAAAACAGGACCGCAGGATATAGTGTTTGTTAAGGCATTAACCTTATTTAATTGTGCTTGTATGCGAAGTTGGGCCTGTAAAAATACTACCTCTGAGTGCATTGGCTATGTATCCAGGTTTTAGCCTTAATTGGACAGGACCTCACGGCCCATTAAACTGAGGTAAGAACGGGTACAGCACTGCTGGACTCAGCGGTGCTTTTTTTAAATTAATGATTTGATGGTTTTATCTACCTCGTAATGTTACGGAAATTTTATGGCATGTAGACAAGACTTCATTATGCATACGTGTGGCATAAGTTTATGAAAATAGACCTTAAATTGATGATTGGTGGCCGCATGAACAGAGTGTTAATGCTGGAATATTTTCCAGCTTAAGGGACAAGTCCGTATATGTCTTGTGTGATGTATTTAGTCATGAATTGCACGTTGCACTTCATGCATTGCATTGTCCCCATTTACATGATTCATAAGATTGATTTTTATGCCAACGAAATGAAGAAAAGCTATTTTTGAAAGAAAGATTTCAGTTTTTGAAAGGACGACTCCTATTGGTACCATTAATTCATGGCCAGCACGATCCGCTCCTGATCCGGGGTTAATTGATCTGAGGATGATTATGACTGTTTAGGTCGAAGAGAATAGACCTGATGATGTTGATTATGACCGTTCAGATCCGGAGAGAATAGACCTGATGATGATGATTATGATCATTCAGGCCCGGAGAGAATAGACCTAATGATGGTTATGACCGTTTAGGCCTGGAGAGAAAAGACCTGATGATGACGATTTATGACTGTTTAGGCCGGAAGAGAATAGACCTGATTACGATGATTGACTGTATGACCGTTTTCAGATTCGAAAACAAAAGATCTGATGGGGAATGATATAACCGCCTCAGATCTGGAGATAATAGATCTGAACACTCCCCATTCTCGTTTTATTTACGATGATGTTTTGAAAAAAGAATGAACGAATTTATCCTCATTTTATCATGCTGCATCGCATGTGCTATTCATACGTGCTGCATTTAATAGCCAGTCGAATGCTATGTGTACTGTTACTTAGTTTACAACCTTATTTTGTACGGTAACTTAAGTTATGATTTTATTGTCGCATAAGTTGTGATCTTAATTCTTTTGACGGTCAGTGGATTGAAGGTCAGGTATGTGGAAAATCCAAATTCTTGGGATTCGGTTCTTGTGTATACTTTCCATTTAATTCTTGGTTGTTTATGGTTTACTTGCTGGTGACTTTGTCACTCACCCCCTTATTTTTCCTCCCAGAGCCTGCAGGAAACGGGGTAGAGTGGATTGATGATGAGCCTAGAGTTCCGTACCCGTAGAGTGAGAGAGAGAGAGGATAGCAGCTTAAGGAATTTATCATGATGGTTTATGTTTGATGGAATTATGTTGGAACAAACATTTCGGATTACTCTTTTATTATGTGGACATGGATGTAGACGTTATATCGGATAATTCGGGATGTTTTATTTAAAAGTTATTTTTTTATTCCTAAGTTTTGCTTACCTGTCGATATGTAGGCATGATAGTCCATAAATTTTATTATGGACCATGACATATTATGCGTTAATGCCTTGTACTCTCCGTAATGAAGTACGGCGGGCGCGCCATATTCGGCAGGCCAGGTACGAGGCGCTACAGGTGGTATCAGAGCCCAAGCTCTAGAATTGGGCAGAATATAGAATTAAGTGATGATTTTAGAAGATCTAAGTTTGACCTTAGACTTAAGTCCTGATCCTAGAAGAGTGTTGACCTTAGACTAGGACGGCTTAGACTGGAATCAGGTGCCTTTACCTCTGATGATGACGGACATTCACACTTTTCAGGCCTTCTGCCAGACTGCTACGCAGATTGGCCAAGTGATGATGCAACAGAATGCCCCTCCTCAACCTCATGAGCCTGTTGGGGACGCACAGTATTACTTTGAGAAACTGAAAAGAGCCAGTGTCCACCATTCGAAGGAAAATCCAACCCAGATGTTGCTGAAAAATGGTTAGACGAAGTAGAGAACTGCTTTGAGTTAATCCGTGCCCCTGAGGAGATGAAAATCCGACCTGTAAGACCATTCCTACTTGGAGAAGCGAATCAATGGTGGAAGGCAAATTTGCAATCTTTACCGAGACCGATTTCATGGGAGAGATTTCTACAAATGTTTAACAAGTTTTACATACCTCCTTCTGTGAAGCTACAGAAAAGACATGAATTTGAGTTATTGAAGCAGGAACAAGGAATGGCTATGGCAGATTATGCAAACAAGTTTATAGCTTCGGGAAGGTTTCAGCCATCAACAATGAATAACGAGGAGAGTAAGATGTTGAAGTTTGAAAGAGGATTGAATTTAAGGATAAGGACTTGGTTGGTTAATACAAATCCTGCCAGCTTTGGAGCACTACTGGAAGCGTGTTATAGAATTGAAGGGGACATCATCTGTCAGGATGAGGTTGGAGAAAAGAGGGGAAGAGAAGTGTCTGGAAGCAAAGGACCCCACAAAGCCGCCAAATAGAATTTCCGAGGACCCGATCGTCAAGGAAAGAATCAGAATCATTATCAGCGTCGATCGCAGCAGAAGAATCAGCCAAGGAATCAAGACCAGCAGCAGCCAGCCATTCCCGCTTGTCCTCACTGTCAGAAGCATCACGTGGGAGAATGTTTCTTCCAGGCAGGGAAGTGTTTTGGATGTGGCAAGGTGGGCCATGTACTCAAGAATTGTTCAGAAAAGGGGACCACTTGTTTTGGTTGTGGCAAAGTCTGATACATGAATAAGGATTGCCTAGCGAAAGGAGCCCAGCAGCAGCAGCAACCAAAGAACCAGCGCCAGTGCACAAGTGCAAGAGTTCATGTTATGACCGACGCTGCTGTTGAGGAAGCTAATGATGTGGTGATTGGAGCTATCTTTGTATGCACTGTGCCTGCAAATGTGCTATTTGATAGTGGCGCTAGTCACTTATTTATATCGAGGAAGTTTGCCAAGAATATTGATCATAGCCCAGTCCACCTTGGGACACCTTATAGAGTCCAAGCAGCTGGCGATCAGGTGCTTGTATCTCACCAAATGTATAAGAACTATGAAATTGAGTTCGACGAGCAATGATTTGCAGTAGATTTAATTCCGATAGCCATGAGTGATTTTGACATATTTCTTGGAATGGGCTGGCTCTCCAAGAATTGCGCACACATTGATTGTCGCAAAAGACGGGTTATCATTAAGAACCCCGAACGAGAACAAGTGACTTTTCATGGAGGCTCGAAGTTGAAAAAATCCCCCAAGAATATCTACTTGAACGCGGTCCGTGCCTGTAGGGCGCTGAAGAAAGGACACGAAGGATTCTTAGTTTATGCTTTAAGTGCTAATCAAGCGCCATCTGATCTTTCTCAAGTTCCGGTGGTTTAGGAATATCCTGATGTTTTTCAGGAAGAGTTGCCAGGCCTTCTGCCAGAAAGAGATATCGCATTTGAACTCAATTTAATTCTGGGAGCCGAGCCGTTATCAAAGGCTCCTTACCGAATGGTGCCTGCTGAATTGAAAGAACTGAAGGAACAGTTACGAGAGCTGTTGGAAAAGAAACTTATCCGCCCAAGTGTCTCGCCTTGGGGTGCTCCCGTGCTGTTTGTGAAGAAAAAGGATGGAAGCATGCGTTTGTGTATCGATTATAGGGAGCTCAACATGATTACCATAAAAAACAAGTACCCGCTGCACAGGATCGACGATCTGTTTGATCAGCTTCGGGGAGCACGAGTTTTCAGTAAAATTGATATTCGTTCTAGATACTTTGAATTGAAAATCAAGGCAGAGGGTAATCCGAAAAGCGCACTCAAGATGCGATACGGACATTATGAATTCCTTGTGATGCCATTCGTATCCATGAATGCCCCTGCGGCATTCATGGATCTTATGAACCGAGTGTTTCAAGAGCAATTGGACAAGTTTGTTTTAGTGTTCATTGACGATATCTTGATTTACTCACCGGACGAAGAGTCTCATGCTGTCCATTTAAGGACCGTCCTTGACATCTTAAGGAGGAAGCAGTTGTACGGAAAATTCAGTAAATGCGAATTTTGGCTACACAGTGTAGCGTTTCTCGGCCATGTTATATCTGAAGATGGTGATATCAGTAGATCCCAAAAAGATTGAAGCAATCACGGAATGGCTAAGGCCAACAAACGTTACAGAAGTATGGAGTTTTCTTGGTCTCGCCGGCAACTATCGTAAGTTTGTGGAAGGATTCTCTCGGATTGCTATGCCTCTCACCCAATTGACACAGAAAAAGACAAAGTTCGAGTGGACTTCGGACTGCGAAAAGAGCTTTACTGAGTTGAAGGAGTAATTGATATCTTCTCCTGTTTTGGCTCAGCTAATTTCGGGTGAAAGTTTCGTAGTGCATATTGATGCCTCGAAGAATGGACTTGGATGTGTGTTAATGCAGAAAGATCGAGTGATTGCATATGCATCCCGACAGCTAAAGCCGTTCGAGCAGAATTATCCAGTACATGATCTTGAACTTGCAGATGTAGTCTTTGCCCTAAAGATATGGAGACATTATCTGTACGGTGAAAGATGCGAAATCTTTACGGATCACAAAAGTCTTAAGTACCTTTTCACCCAGAAGGAATTGAATATGCCCCAATGCCAATGGCTAGAATTGATGAAGGATTACGACCTCTCTATCGAATATCATCAGGGGAAAGCCAACAGAGTTGTCGACGCCTTGAGTTGGAAAACGAGTCATCCGCGTCAGCCTCCTCTACAGCGCAATATGGAAGAGTTTGATATGGAGGTAGTTGATCCCATTGATAATGTACTGGCTAAGTTGGTTTTGGTTCTTTCATTAACTGACAGAATTAGAGAGGGTCAAGGAAAAGATTAAACTCTGAAGAAAATTAAGGACAAGTTGGAAACGAAGCCTTTTGAAGACCTCGAGGTCAAAAATGATGACAGCTTATGGTTCAGAAGTCGATTGCATGTCCGATGATGGTAATAAAGGAATGAAGTTCTTCTGGAAGCTCATAGTTCTCGTCTATCTATTCATCCCGAAGAAAACAAAATGTATCAAGACTTAAAGCAGAGATTCTGGTGGCATGGAATGAAGAAACAAATTGCTGAATTTATGGAGAAATGCCTCGTTTGCCAGAGAGTAAAAGCAGAACATCAAAGACCCGCCGGGTTATTACAGCCTCTTAAAGTCCCGGAGTGGAAATGGGATCACATCACTCTGGACTTTGTGACTGACCTGCCAAGGACAAAGAGTGGGCATGATGCTATTTGGGTTATAGTAGATCGTTGGACTAAGTCCGCCCATTTCATGGCTATGTCAATCAAAACCTCTTTGGAGAAGTTGGCCACAATGTATACAGACCAGATTGTGTGTCTGCATAGAATACCCATGAGTATTGTTTGTGATCGCGACCCTCGCTTACTTCTCGATTTTGGACAGCTTTCCAAAAAAACAATAGGCACTGAGATACGGATGAGTTCAACATTTCACCCCCAGACTGATGGCCAATTGAAAAGGACCATCCAAACACTTGAAGATATGTTACGAGCTTGCATACTTGATTTTGGAGGAAGTTGGGACAAGAGTCTCAAGCTCGTGGAGTTTTCCTATAATAATAGCGACCATCGATCCATTGGAATGGCTCCTTATGAAGCACTTTATGGAAGAAAGTGCCTTTCTCTACTTTATTAGGATGAAATTGGAGATAAAATTCTTTCAGCACCTGACTTGGTGGAGCAGACCAGAGAGAAAGTAATAATGTTAAGCAAAGGTTGAAAGCGGCCCAAGATAGAAGCAAAGTTTGGGCTGACGAAAAGCGGCGACCAGTGGAATTTCAGGCAGATGAAAAAGTGTTCTTAAAAGTGTCGCCATCAAAGGGAGTGAAAAGATTTGGCATAAAGGGTAAACTAAGTCCAAGGTTTATCGGGCGATATGAGATTCTTGAAAGGATTGGAGAAGTCGCTTACCGGCTAGCGCTACCACCGTCATTGTCTCAATTACATGATGTATTTCATGTATCCTAGCTCCGCCGGTACGTGCATGAGCCCAGTCATATCATTGAGAAGCAGCCCTTGAAGATTAAAGCTGATGTGTCATATGAAAAAGAGCCGGAGAGGATCGTTGACCGGAAGGAAAAGGCCCGAAGGAAACGATCCATTCCAATGGTTAAAGTACAATGGAAGCACCACTCAGTTGACGAAGCCACTTGGAAGACGGAAGAACATATGAAGCACTTGTACCCACATCTTTTCGATTAGTGCTTTTAAGTTTTGAGGACGAAACTTGTAATAGGGGGGAGGATGTTGTACCCAACGAAAAATCGTACTGTATTTTAGACTCGTATGAAGTGGGTTAATAAAATATTGGATAATTCCAAATGCATTTTTATCGAGTTTTATTAATTGTTCCCTAATTACATCTCCTTAAAATAAATACTATAAGAAATAGTATACTCCTACAAGTGTGCATTATGAAGCATGCGAAATGACAATTTTACCCTCCCAAGATCTTTATAAATTTCAGCCACAAGGGTCTTGGGAACTCTAGGTTATTTTAAATTCTTAAAAGCTAACTAACTTTTAGTAGCCCCTTAAAGTAAGCCTAAAAGCTTACACATAGAATTGAATGGTACACTAATTGTGTTTTAAGAGTTTCTCTTTAACCGCCGGATGCAACCATGGAGGGAAGGGGCTCCATGGAACCACTTTATTAATCCAACTAACCATTTTACTTTAGGCTACTTTTCCTTAACTATCCTAAAAAGCAAAGAAAGAATACATAAGTCCAAAACTTCTTCCCTACCGCCGGATTTACACCATGGATTAGCCATGGGACAACTACTCTAATTACTTTCTACACCATCCTAAAAAGTAACTTAAGAAGTAAATGGGGATAAAGCAATTATGGAGTAAATGAACCTAAAGCTACCCCCCACCGCCGGATTACCATGGATAATCCATGGTAACTCTTAAACAACTACTCTAGTTACTTTTTTTAACCCACCCTAAAAAGGTAACTCAATGAGTAATTAAGGAAGATAACTAAGGGATAAATAAACCCAACATACCCCCTACCGTTGGTTTGTACCATGGTGAAGCCATGAGAAACCTTGATCCACTACTCTAGTTACTTTTTCCCCCAAAAAGTAACCCAAGTAGTAAATGGTTCAATACACTAAAGAACCGTCATAATGGTACCCATGCATATGAAGAGTCTTGTTCCTCCTCCTTTATGTAAACTGCCAGGTGCCTTCTCTTGGTACTCCATGAAACCTTCTTCAAGAATATCCTAGAAGCTCCTCTCTTACAATACTTTCAAGAGCTACCCAAAACAAGTCACTAAAGAATCATTAAAACACTTAGGCAATTCCTCCATCATCATCATTTCATACGGCTATTAGGAGCTAAGAGACTCAAGGCTATCTTCATCTTCAAGATCCAAGCTTCATCTAGGTAAGTCACATCTTAGATTCTAAACTAGAGTTCATTTTCTTTAAAAAGTAAACCTTACATTTTGGTTCTTTTCTTGCCAAAAACCGTAACCTTCAATGGTCACTTGGGGGAGATTTTTCAAGCTACTAAGGGGAGCTCACATATTGGTGGATTGAATCCATTTCAATCTCCATTTGAGCTCTATTTTGGTAAGGGAATCCTAACCTCAATCTAGTTGTTTCTTCGTTCAAAATAGTAGCTAATATTCATCTCTTTTCCCTCCCCAAAACCGTGTGCTATGTGTTGAATTTGGAAGAAAGCTTCAACCTTTTTCAACCAAGACTCAAGCTAAGGAAAATTTCTAGCTCAAAGAGGCAAGTACACTCTAATCAACCTTGGCTTATTTGTGAAGTATATGCTTGAATGACTAGCTTTTCTAATATGTGAATATTTGTTGAATATCTTAAGTACTATGCATGAGAACTGTGATTTTAAGAAAAAGTGTTGTAATGATGTATGGTTTACTATATGGATATGTTTGTGCTCAAACCAAAATATGACATGACACCCACTATGTGCATGAAACATGCTGTTATGACGAGTGTTGGAGGTATGAGTTAGCCTTGTTGAGAATAGACCACATGAAGTGTGAAATGCATGGAGATGGCGTGTGCTATGTATAAAATAGCAAGGCTGTTTTGTAGTGATTTGTGTGTATCCTAAGATTATTATTAATCTTGAAATGATTATGTCAAAATAGGTATTTAGTAGTTAGTAATCCACTTTAGAGAAATAAGGTCATTTGGAAAGTAATGGACAAGATAAAGTGATAAAATGCAAAACTACTGGAGTTGGACAGTTTTTAGTGGTGAATTGCATGGTCTGACAATGAACCCTAGGAACATTCCATTTAGCTAAAGTTTGGCAGGATGGTAGCACTATATGTTTAGTAAAAGTGAGAGGTGAAATTTCGGCAAAAGGACTTGTGGTTTGCCCTTAATGAATTTTTTAGTAGAAGTAGGTCACTGAAGTTCGAGTAAATACCTAAACTTAGAAAGAAAATTATTTGGCCCCCTTAAGTATATTGGATCGCCTTGAAAATTTTACAGAACTTACCTAAGAGATAGAGGAGTATGTTCATGGGAGGAATATGCTTGAAGTTACTTTTTTTACGGGGTAACAATTAAGGAGAAGTCACGGTACAAAATCTGGAAAACAGGGCCGCAGGATATAGTGTTTTTTAAGGCCTTAACCTTATTTAATTGGGCTTGTATGTGAAGTTGGGCCTGTAAAAATACTACCTCTGAGTGTATTGGCTATGTTTCCAGGTTTTAGTCTTAATTGGACAAGGCCTCATAGCCCATTAAACTGAGGTAAGTACGGGTACAGCACTGCTGCACTCAGCGGTGCTTTTTTTAAATTAATGATTTGATGGTTTTATCTACCTCGTAATGTTTTGGAAATTTTATGGCATGTAGATAAGACTTCATTATGCATACATGTGGCATAATTTTATGAAAATAGACCTTAAATTGATGATTGGTGGCCGCATGAACAGAGTGTTAATGCTGGAATATTTTCCAGCTTAAGGGACAAGTCCGTATATGTCTTGTGTGATGTATTTAGTCATGAATTGCACGTTGCACTTCATGCATTGCATTGTCCCCATTTACATGATTCATAAGATTGATTTTTATGCCAACGAAATGAAGAAAAGCTATTTTTGAAAGAAAGATTTCAGTTTTTGAAAGGACGACTCCTATTGGTACCATTAATTCATGGCCAGCACGATCCGCTCCTGATCCGGGGTTAATTGATCTGAGGATGATTATGACTGTTTAGGTCGAAGAGAATAGACCTGATGATGTTGATTATGACCGTTCAGATCCGGAGAGAATAGACCTGATGATGATGATTATGATCATTCAGGCCCGGAGAGAATAGACCTAATGATGGTTATGACCGTTTAGGCCTGGAGAGAAAAGACCTGATGATGACGATTTATGACTGTTTAGGCCTGAAGAGAATAGACCTGATTACGATGATTGACTGTATGACCGTTTTTGGATCCAAAAACAATAGATCCAAAGGGAATGATATGACCGCCTCAGATCCGGAGATAATAGATCTAAACACTCCCCATTCTCGTTTTATTTATGATGATTTTTTGAAAGAAAGAATGAACGAATTTATCCTCATTTTATCATGCTGCATCGCATGTGCATATTCATACATGCTGCATTTAATAGCCAGTCGAATGCTATGTGTACTGTTACTTAGGTTACAACTTTATTATGTATGGTAACTTAAGTTATGATTTTATTGTCGCATAAGTTGTGATCTTAATTCTTTTGACGGTTAGTGGATTGAAGGTCAGATATGTGGAAAATCCAAATTCTTAGGATTTGGTTCTTGTGTATACTTTCCATTTAATTCTTGGTTGTTTATGGTTTACTTGCTGGTGACTTTGTCACTCACCCCCTTATTTTTCCTCCCAGAGCCTGCAGGAAACGGGGTAGAGTGGATTGACGATGAGCCTAGAGTTCCATACCCGTAAGGGGAGAGAGAGGATGGCAGCTTAAGGAATTTATCATGATGGTTTATGTTTGATTGAATTATGTTGGAACAAACATTTCGGATTACTCTTTTATTTTGTGGACATGGATATAGACGTTATGTCGGATAATTCGGGATGTTTTATTTAAAAGTTTTTTTTCTGCCTAAGTTTTGCTTACCTGTCGATATGTAGGCATGATAGTCCATAAATTTTATTATGTACTATGACATGTTATGTGTTGACGACTAGTACTCTTCGTAGTGAAGTACGGCAGGCGCGCCGTATTCGGCAGGCCGAGTATGGGGCACTACAACTACCAACCTACACCCAAAATTTTTTCCCAACTGGCCCCCTCACTATTTCCATTTCTAGGAAATTCTAAACCTTCAATCCTTGCTATACCTTTCATTATGTAAGACATGCATCCAATAGGATTGCATGAAAAAACTTTTTTTATTCCAATGTCTCCTTGAATCAAGAAACAATCATCATCTTTATTCCCCACTACCCACATCCGGTTTTTCCCTCTTCTCACACATCAAATTTTCTTTCATTTTTCTTCTTCTCCTCTTAAGCATGCCTTACACCAACAAGACATTCCCCCACTCAAATTTCATGCACACGTTTCCTTTTCACTACTCTCCTTATCCAAGAAATATCCATCATCACCTCCTCCCCACTCCATCTGGTCAAGGCTTCCCTTAGGCCATAAAATACAACTCAAATTGGTTCCTCCCTTCATTCTACACCTTCCTCACATTTTTCCATCACATTGCAATCTCTCTACAAAATTAAGTCTCTCCCTTCCCATCATCCCCAATCGAGAGGACTCAAGCCAAGGGTCAAGGGAGCTCTTTCAATCTCAAGCAAATCACAAGATTCATCCTAGGTAACCACATCTTCCATTTCATCTATCTTCTTTCCATTCAATTCTCTTTGTCTCACCAAGACCCACCATGTCTCTCATTTGGCTCTCTAAAACCGTAGGCCTCAAGAAGGGAATAGAAGAGATTCTTTAACTTGATAACTGAAGAATATCAAGTCAAATCCAAGGTAAAGTTCATCTAAGATTAATCTTAGAACATTTATACTCTTTCTTCTCGAATAGGATTAATTATTTCTCCATTTTGGCCTTCAAGGCTGTGACATTCAAGCTAGGGGCCAAAGAAGCAATCTTTCTTCAATTAGTGTAAGACTCAAGCTACCAAGGCAAGTATTTCCTCCTAGTTCCCATAAGCAAATTTAAAATGAAGATTCGCATGCTCACTAACAACTATTGGATTATACATGCAACTAAAACTATGAACTCTAACTTTTGATGACATTAATTGAAGCTTGCATGTTGAAATTGTAGATGTATGCACTCTTTCCTTGAGTATTATCAAATATGCCTAGAATACTACTTAAATTCAACATGCAAGATGAAATTAGACCATCACTTGGCCTTGTAAGCCGTGCATGTCATGAAGGTGACAATGATATTTTACTTTCACAACTTAGATGATAGTTGGTATACATATGAAGATGAGGTGCTAAGGAGTGTGCTAAGAATGCTCTTCTTTGTTATTTTAACACATGCATGTCTATCTCCTTCTTATGCATATGTGAAAAAGAGGATTTCCATGAAGATTAAAGGATTGTACTCTCATGATGACATAAACCATCTATTTCCATATGCATGTACAAAAATATGTCATCTTGGTCATTATAAGTGTTGGCATGTCCATTTCCACTCCCATAAGGGACGGTCGAAGGGCCTCCTATCTAATTCATGAATTCATCACCATCATCATGATGTGTATCTTTATGATCATATCATAATGTGGGATATATTATGTACTTGCATGTTAATTTGGGTATGCTCATTATCCATGCACCTTCATTTTTTGTGATAAGAAACATGTATGTATGATATGTTTTGAGCATATTATCATTTAGCATGATTGGCATATATTGGACTCATTATGAACATCAAGAATTGTTTTAGTGTGGAGAAAATTTCATCTTGAACACCCACTTTCGGCCAAGGCATAAAGATAAGTGACTTTGATGTATCAATTATTATCAAGATATATTTTGTAACTATGGGATGTGAGAAATAAGAAAAGAAAAGAGCTACAAGTGACACAATTACATATTATGGAATTTAAAATATTTGGGGCCACATAATTTCGGCCCAAATAGCACTTTCGGTATTTAGGCTAACAAGTCCAAGTGTAAATTAATTCTTTTATGAGACCATAATACTAGCACCAAGTGTAAATGTCTAAAACAAATCAATCTAATGAGTTTCTACAAGTAAAGAAGGAATAAAATGAAATTGTGGCTAGAGGGCCTTTCGGCTCTAAGCCTAAGAATCCGGCCATTACCTATAAGGGTGGTAACCTTGGACATATTATGTAAATAAAAGTCAAGTATATTTAAAGACTAGCCTAATTGATAATACCGTATGATTTGGAATATTTAACGTCATGAATATGAAAATCCTTCAAGTCATGATATCCGGCCCTAAGGATATAATTCAATCCATTTTGAATATTACAACCATTGCCAACTTCTTAATTGTTACATGTATGATATAAGTATGCTATTACACAACACAAGAACTATACCAATTAATTAAGTAATGTCTACTTAAGTACCTATAAGAATCTGGCCCAATCACGAATAACCATGAAGACACTTACCAAGAAAAGTCCACGTCATGCATATTGTCCTAATGTTTTCAAGTATCATGGAACATGTTTATGAATTTGATCTCTGCATGAAATATTTTTAGTCCGCGTGCTTTCGCAAGAATTCATACTGCGAGACGATTAATTCCATACGACTTATGCATGTACTCATAGGTAAGTGTAACACCTTGTCTGGGACAAGGGCTCTGTACCTATCTTTATACGCATGATATGTAGGCTGAGTGTAACACCTTGCCCAGGGTAAGGGTTCTCTGCCTTTTCTGTTACGTCTACGACGTTCAGTATAGAGGGTTTCCTGATGTCTGGTGCTGGAGCAGGATGTCCGGGGCACATACGTTACCGTTGAGTGTAACACCGTGTTCATGACCTGGGATCTCTGCTATAGCGTGTCACCATTAGTCCTATGTACGTATGATGTAACATCATAGTTGGACCATTGGGATTCATAGATGGTACTCGTGGATACTCGGAGAATCATTCGGTATGTCGTAGGCACCATTATCATGTTATGAGAAGTGCTATAGCCAATCATGTTATGTCATGTCATGTTTATGCAAGTATGAAACAAAGTGTTTTCTTTTCAGAAAAGGTTTTCCGCTGCATATGTCAGAAAGGGTTTTCCCTTGCATATGTCACGATCATGTCTCATGTACCAAGTCACCTTAAGCTAAGAACCTCAAATATAAGACAAGAAATACTACAAAATGACGAAGACAACCCAAGAAGAAGGCGTACAAGAACAAAGCATCCACAAGCTAAGACCAGTTGTCTAGTAGAATTATATGTTTACATTATAATGCTCTCTACCTGTATTGATGCTTGATATGATACCTGTATTACTGTTTCGATGCCTACATTTAGATGTATTGTGCGGCATCCACTCTGTGTTTCATGCTTCCTGTTACATTACGTGTTATGATTCGATGTACTTCATCATACTGTATCACCCTTACCCTACCCCCATGTATGATCCACTTGACAAACCTAGACGGAATGACTTGCTCCTTTATATTACCACGCAGATCCATAAGACCCTGAACCGGAGTTCATTGAGGAGGAGCCTAAGGATTAGACGTATGGAGCTGATTAGTAGCTGGCTACAGTCTGTTTTGTATTTTGGATATTCAGCTCTTGTATTTTTACATTTTGTATTATGGATGTACTAATAACACTTATGCGGACGTATTAGTTTGTACTCTGGTTAACGTTTAGTTCAGCTTATGTCATTTTGTTTCCACTTATCAATACATGTTGTTACGATTTGTACATGTATGAAGATGACTCCTTGTACTCCTTGTAGTAGGGTACGTCGGGTACACCGTGCCGAGACTCTGGTCCCGGGCGGGGCGCTACAAGAGGTATCAGAGTCCAAGGCTCCAGATCCATAGCGGACAACATTAGCTAAATAACAATGAGTACATAGGTTATGATCTTAGAAACTTAAGATTGATGTTAGCAAAGTAATCTAACCCTAGAATAGACGTCCGTAAACTACCCACTGGATTAGGATGTACCTAACAAATGCTTAATTACTGAGTACGCTAATGATGTGGAATGAACGTGTGCAGGATGACATCAAGACCTCGAGGCAGACCACGAGTAGACAGATCCACTCAATTACATCCACCTCAATGGGCACCACTGACCGAAGATCGTGTGCCACCGCCACCACAACAAGTTCCTCCTCCACCGGCGCAGGGTCCTGGAGGTATTCCTCAAGCCTTCTTCGATGCTATGATTCAGTTGGGACAATCCGTAGGAAACGCACAGGCAGCATCAATACCGCCACCCCAACCGCAATAACAACAGCAGATGGGCATAAGATATTTCTTCAGTGAACTGAAGAGATCCCGAGTACCAAGTTTCGAGAGAGGACCAGATTCAGATGAGGCTGAAAAATAGTTGTATGAGGTGGACAACTGCTTTGAATTATTGCAAGTACCAGATGAGGTTAAGACTCAGATCACTCGCCCGTTTCTGATTGGTGAAGCAAATCAACGGTGGAAGACTAATATTCAACCACTGCCCACAACAGTAGCTTGGGAAATCCTTGCGAATGATTTTCGCAAGTTCTATATTCCACCTTCAATAACTATCAGAAAAATCAGTGAATTTGAATCCTTAAGGCAAGAGACTGGTATGACTATATCGGAGTATGCCAATCGATTCACGATGCTAGGTCGATATGTTCCATGGGTGATGGCTAATGAAAACCTTAAGATGATAAAATTTGAATGGGGACTAAACTCAAGGATTCGGACCTGGATTGTAAATGAAAACCTGGACAACTTCGGACAATTACTAGATGCATGTTATAGAGTTGAACAGGACATTGAACAAAGTGATGAGGAGACAAAGGGTAAGAGGCCTAGAGAAATAATTGGATGCCGAACTGAACAAAGGACGAAGTTCTAGAAAGGAACAAGTGAAAAACCATAATCTCAACGTCAACAGCAGCCACTGCAAAGATAACGTCAGCAGAACCAGACACAACCAGTTTATCCTATGTGTCAGGCATGTCAGAAAAATCATCCGGGAGAATGTTGAAAGGAAAGCGGAGCTTGTTTTGGCTGTGATAAGATAGGACACATGATTAGAGATTGTCCAGAGAGACAAAAGCAACCACAGCAGCAAGGAGGATGCCCTAGAGCTAATGCAAGGGTACATGTTGTGACAGATGCAGAAATTGAGGAGGCTCCAGATGTCGTGGCAGGTAATCTCTATCATTCTGCTTCAAATTAACTCTTTCAGCTTACCATAAGGATTACTCTGTATTGCATGATAAGACCTATGATAGCATTTATGGTGATTACTATAGAAATTTCATATTTAAATATGAATGGATTCAGGTGCGATGCTAGTAAATAGATTATCAGCCAACGTATTGTTCGACAGTGGTGCTAGCCACTCCTTTATATCTAAAAGATTTTAAAAGAAGTTGGATAGTTGCCCTATCTAGTTAGAAAATCCCTAGAGGGTATTAGTCGCGGGCGATCAGGTTACAGTATCTCACTATTTGTACAAGAATTATAGTGTTCAGATAGAGGATCAACAATTTGAGGCAACGCTAATTCCGATACAAATGGGAGTTTTCAATGTCATCTTGGGTATGGACTGGTTATTCCATAACCATGCTCAAATTGAGTGTCGAAAGAAGCAAATAAGAATCAAAATTCCAGGACAAAAGGAATTGATCTATCGGGGACATAATAAGTTAAGGACCCTCAGAACATATACCTAACCGGGGTTCAGGCTTTTTGAGCATTGAGAAAAGGAAATGGAGGGTTTTTAGTATATGCTATGGAAGTCGATGGTGAAACCCTAACTCCACAAGGCATTCCAGTGGTTCGGGAATTTTCGGAAGTGTTTCCGGAAGAATTGCCAGGATTACCCCCAGATCGTGAAATAGACTTTGAGATTAATGTAATGCCTATAATTGAACCTATCTCAAAAGCTCCTTACAGGATGGCCCCAGCGGAACTGAAAGAGTTAAAAACACAACTACAGGAATTGATTCATAAAAAATTTATGAGGCCTAGCGTGTCACCTTAGGGAGCACCAGTGTTATTTGTAAAGAAGAAGGACAGGAGCATGTGACTGTGCATTGACTACAGAGAATTAAATAAAGTCACGAAAAAAATATGTATCCTTTACCTTGTATGGATGACTTGTTCGACCAGCTGAGGGGAGCTTCTATATTCAATAAGATCGATCTCTGATCGGGTTATCATCAGTTAAAGATTAAGGCAGAGGACATTTCGAAGACCGCTTTTCGAACCCGATACGGGCATTATGAGTTTCTGGTAATGCCATTCGGATTAACTAATGCTTCCGCCGCATTCATGGACCTATGAACATGGTATTTCAGAAACAACTAGACAAGTTCGTCTTCGTCTTCATTGATGATATACTGGTGTACTCTCAAGATGAGGATACTCACGCCAAACATCTACGCATGGAATTGAGCATTTTAAAAGAAAAGCAATTGTATGCCAAGTTCAGCAAATGCGAATTCTGGTTACGAAGTGTTGCTTTCTTGGGACATGTAGTGTCAGAGGAAGGCATAGCAGTAGACCCTAAAAAGATTGAAGTAATTACGGAGTGGCCACGACCCATGAATGTGACTAAGGTTCGAAGCTTCTTGGGGTTAGCTGGTTATTATCGAAAATTTGTGGAAGGGTTCTCTATAATAGCAATACCCTTGATCAGAATGACACAAAAGAAAACCAAGTTCGAATGGACCGTAGACTGTGAAAAGAGTTTCACTGAAATTAAACAAAGATTAACTGCTGCTCCAATCTTAGCTTAGCCGGTTGCCGAAGAGAATTTCACTATTTACAGTGACGCATCTCGGAATGGGTTAGGCTGCGTCTTGATGCAAAAAGACCGAATAATTGCATATGAATCGTGAAAACTTAAACCATATGAACAAAATTACCTGGCGCATGATTTGGAATTGGCAGCCGTGGTATTTACATTGAAAATCTAGAGACATTGCCTGTATGGAGAACGGTGTGAAGTATACCCCGACCATAAGAGTCTGAAATACTTATTCACTCAGAAAGAATAAAATATGAGACAACACAGATGGCTGGAATTGATGAAGGATTATGATTTTGTCATTCACTGTCACCTAGGAAAAGCAAATAAAGTGGCGGACGCCCTAAACAGAAAATCTAGCCATGCAAGGCAAACACCCCTAAAGCAGGATATGGCTGAATTTGAACTGGATGTCGTTGAATCTGCAGCTAACATTCTAGCAACTCTAAGTATAACGCCAACTTTGATCGATCGAATAAAGGAAGCACAACCAAAGGATGACGAATTGATAAGAATCAGAAATAAGGATAATCAAGCATTAGCAAACGATTTTCAGGTTAGAGATGATGGTAGTTTGCGGTTCCAGAATCGAGTGTGTGCGCCGAATGACAAGGAGTTTCAGAGGGAAATCCTGAAGGAAGCTCACAACTCGTGACTGTCTGTACACCCTGGAGCTACAAAGATGTATCAAGATCTCAAACGACATTACTGGTGGAACAGGATGAAACAGAAAATTGCTGAGTATATAGAACGATGTTTGATATATCAACAAGTGAAAGCAGAATTTCAAAGACTAGCAAGACTTCTACAACAGTTAGAGATTCTGGAGTGGAAATGAGAACACATTACCATGGACTTCATCACAGCACTTCCAAGGACCCGAGGAGCAACGGCACAATATGGGTGATTGTGGATAGACTTACCAAAACCGTGCACTTCTTACCCATGACAATTCGGGCCCTAATGGAGAAATTAGTACAAATGTACATAGACAATGTGGTGAATTTGCATGGTGTTCCCATCAGCATAGTCTGCGATCGAGATCCACAACTTACATCCGAATTCTGGACCGTATTCCAACGGGCCATGGGTACTAAGATTCGGATGAGTATTGCGTTCCATCTCCAAACTAATGGACAGACCAAAAGAACCATACAAACATTGGAAGACATGTTAAGTGGATGCACCTTGGATTTTAAAATTTTGTGGGACAAAGCGGTGAAACTGATGAAGTTCGCATACAATATAGTTACCACAGCTCGATTGGAATGGCACCTTTCGAGGCATTCTATGAACGAAAATGCCGGTCTCCCTTAACTGAGATGAATTCGGTGAAAGAGCAATTACCGGACCAGAATTGGTAGAACAAACTAAGAAACAAGTCTGACAGATACGAGAAAGACTAAGGGCAGCCCAAGATAGTAGCAAAAGCTAGGCAGACTCGAAGCGACGACCAATCGAGTTCGAGACCGGTGAAAAAGTATACTTGAGGATTTCACCCACAAAAGGAGTAACGCGCTTCGGTATAAAAGCTAGGTTAACGTCACACCACTATACTTAACTCATATTTATGAGTATATTCAGGTCTTATATCATATGATATAAGATATGGTGATGACAAATTTAAATACGATACGATAAAAGGTTCTAAACCGAAAATTGTCGTATCGGGCGAATACCGAAACTTCGCCAACGTGTCACGTACATGCCATAAATAAATGGCCAGCCCCTATACTTCAAAAATCATCAAAAAGGTCGTGGGTTACATGAAATATTCAGCCAAAAATACTTTCCATGTTGGCACACACAAATCACCCCACATTAAGGCCAAAATGTAAAGATTCCAAGTTTAATTTTGTCACATGTTAATGGTACCACTTTAGACCAGCCAAGTGCTGAGATTTAAAGCATATATATTATATATTATGTATAATATAATACATATAACATGTGCAGAATTTGGAATTTAAATTAGAGAAAAATCGGGTAATCGATAAATATCGAAAATTCGGTTTTCTACGCACACAACACATGAAACGTTTTTGGTACATCATGTGACACGTATCTAGACATTTTTTACATATGATATACATCTTAAAGTGTTATAGAAAATTAAATTAAGGGCTGATTGGAATATAACATGTGTGTATTATTAAATGTGCACTATTTTACAAAGTTAGCAAAAATAAATTTCAGCACATGTACATACTCATTGAAACGCCCCTACAGCTGAGATGGAGCTTATTTGGAGCCTTGTTGGCATATTGATTGGTCAAGGATCAATCATACAATGTTGTTGAATTAAAGAGAGAAGCTACAAATGGTAAGAATTCAAAGTTTGTCTCTCTTATATCACATGCTGAAAATTTCAGCATGCTAAACATTGCTGGCCGAATTTTTGCACATTAAATGGTATATTTTATCATCTTTTATTTTGTGATTGATTGGAAGAAGAAATGGAAGTAATTTGAATATTATTTAAATTAAATAAAGTGTGATATTCTACATATCACACATGCTGAAATTTTTCAGCATGTCTGAGACATGTGGTGGCCGAATTATTGAGCATAAAGATGTCCAAATTCATTTCTCATGTGATAGGAATAATTACCATCAATTGGTGATTTAATTTTAAAAAGAAAAATCAAAGAAAAATGGTAATATTTTGAATTATTCAACCATGCAACACATGCTGAAAAATCAGCATGGTAACATCACATTATGGCCGATTTTATGCCTTTGTATGGAAGGAATTTGTGTCTTGCAATTTATGTGATAATCTTATGCTTTATGGAAATTATTTTGTGATGATTTTGGCACATGTTTAAGTGTTATTCTCAGATTTTTCCAAGTCATCAATGATGACACATTCAACCAATCATGAAGTGCCAAGTAAGCGAAGCTTAAATGATCATCCAATAAGAAGATGCCAAGTAAGCAAGGCCATGTCACAATAATGTCTTACATCCTCCCAAGGAATTAGAAGATAATTTTCAAGAGAGGAGGCACCTATAGGGGGACGGCTGCACCAAGTTAAAAGGAAAGAAGATGAGCAAAAACAAGAAAAGCACTTGCTTTGCAAAATAAAAGTGATCAAAAGCGTAGCTCTTCTTCTACATTCTCTTTATTTCTCTCTTCTTGAAAGCATATTGTATTCATATTTTTCAATCTTGAATAGGCTTGATATAGACCACCACATATTCCATATCTTTGTAAAAGATTGATCAAGGTGTGATCAATCTTCATTCTTGTGAGGTGGTGGTGTTCGTGCAAATTGTATTCACCGTACAAGGTTTGTAAAGGGTTGGAGTTAGGTGTAACTCTATCAACCCTGTGGTAAGGTGTGTTGTGTGTGTGATTAGTGTGAACCAAGGAAGGTGTTCCTTGAAGACTGGAGTAGGTTGTTTATAACCGAACCAGTATAAAATTCTTGGTGCCATTTACTTTCAGTTACTGCACAGTTTATTCTTTTTGTTGGCGTTCATAAAAATAGTAAACGACGTTCAAAAATCACAAATATTTCCAGAAACATAGCCACGCGTTCTAGGGTTAATTTGGCACAAGTTTCAACCCTTTTGGATAAGTATAAGTCGATCAAACATCAAAAGTTCTGAAACTAGTGCAGTCTGATTTTCAGACTTGCAAAGGTTGAGACTTTGATTGTAGTTGACCTACTTCCCAAAACAATGTTGCAAAACTGTTTCAACCCAATTAAATATAGTATATAAGGAGTCAGTGGTCAAATGTTCAGAGCATTTGGACATACACACAAATGGGAATAAATTGTTCAAAACCATCTACCGTTTCTGGCAGATTCGAGCAATCTGATTACCAACAGTTTTTAAGGGCTTAAAGGTTGAATTTTAATTTGAAAGTTTTAGGGGACCCTCATAACATCTGAGGCTAAGTTCTCTCAAAATTTCATAATTTTTGGAGACCTATAACCTGGTTTTAAAAACGTTTTAAAACTGGTCCTGAAAACAGAATCTGTTTTCAGAAGTTGAATTGTTTAGGTTTAAACAAATTTTAAAAACCACACTTTCCGCACCACCTATTCAACCACCTCCCTTCTAGTGGTGCCTTGCAGATCCTTCAAGTGGTATCAGAGCGCAGGAACACTGACTTCAAAGAATCCAACGATTCAGTGAGATGGCAACCACAAATCTCAAAACCTAGCAAGAAGGTATGTCGAACCAAAAGCCTCCACTTTTTGACGGTGAGTCATTTATTCAGTAGAAACTTAGAATGAAGATTTTTCTTATGGCTATAGATATAGATCTTTGGTCAATCATTGAAGATGGTCCTTATGTCCCATCTAAGGTATCCACCGTAGACGGAGTCACATTAGAAGTTGTTAAAACTAGATAAGAATATACGAGTGATGATAAAAAGAAACTTAGTATGAATGCTATGGCTATGCAATTGCTTCTAAACGGATTAAGTAAAAGTGAGTCTAGTTATGTGTCAAACTGTTCGAGTGCACAAGAAATGTGGAGGATACTAGAAATGAAACACGAAGGAACGAGTCATGTAAAAGAGTCAAAAATAAACATGCTTATGTTCACACTTGAGTCGTTTAAATTATTGCCTAATGAGTCTATTATAGATATGGATCTTCGTTTGACTAACATTTACAACTCTCTTGAGTCTCTTGGTAAAGTTTTTACCACGTAGGAAAAGGTACAGAAAGTCCTACGAAGTCTTCCATCCGAATGGGATCCTAAAGTGACCGCTATAGAAGAAAGCAAGGAAACTAAGTCAATAAAGATGGAAGAATTAATCAGATCACTTAAAGTTTATGAGAATAAACTCACCATACGGAAATTGGGGTCATCTAAACTAGGTAAAGCTATTGCTTTAAAATCAAATGAATACGTCTCCCCTCCCTCCGATCACGTAGATGATAGTGATTCTGAAACGGATAACGATGACCTAATTCTATTAGCTAAAGGCTTAAGAAAATTTATGAGAAGGTCATTTAGAAACAAAAATAAGGGTACTAAATCCAAGAGAAATAAGAACAAGTCAAATGACAAAGACGTTAAATGTTATGAATGTGGCAAACTCGGACACTTATCATATTACTGCACCAATAAAGAAAAGCAAACAAATAAATACCCTGACAAGGAGAGGAACAAAAATAGACTCGTCTCAGAACCCAAAAAAAGGAAACGTGCTCTAAAGGACTCCACCTGGAGTGATTCATCATATTCTGAAACTGAGACCGAAGAGGAGACTGCACAAGTATGCTTTGCATCCAAAGCATCTAATGAGGTATCGTCTGATTCTGACTCTGGCTCTGAACCCTCTTATGAAGATCTTTTTAGTCAGTATTTAGAACTGCATAAATTCACTAAGACTCTCACTAAGGAAAAGAAGCGATTAAATGAAGACAAGAAACTGTTAGAATCTTCTAACGAGAATCTTGTCGCTCAATTAAGCGATTCAAAGAAAGAGTCATCATGTGTCATTACTGCATTAAAGACAGAGATTTCATCATTAACCTCTCAAAATAATGAAATGAAATCCGAGATTTCAAATTTGAAATCAAGGAATACCGATTTAGAGAAAATGATGAAACAGTTTGATACGGGGTCCAACATGCTGCATCGCATTATATTATCACAAAAGCATGACAGCGACAAAATGGGTTTGAGATACATTGATACAAATGAAGTATCAACCAAACCAACTAAGTTTGTGATGTCTAAGAAAGTAGACACCCCTAAGCCTCAAGTGGCGTCTAAGATGACGCAAAAGCCGTTCCTTTCCTCATCACGCCCCACTCCTTCTTCATATCATGTGAAATATAACTTTGTACCTTATAGATATGAAAAGAAAAGAATAATGCATACACGAACTTCATATCATCCACGCACTACGCACACACACACAAGGACATATCAAAAACGTCCTTCATTTAAAAGAGTATAAAGGAGTCCTTGGGCAAAGGCCCAAAGTGCATACACCACTTGTCTACTATATCGCACCTTCATCTACATTCTTGCCATTTGATAGACCGAGAAGGATCACCCAAGTATGGGTACCGAAAGGTACTTTTACCAAGAGGTGATTAACTAACTCGAAAGGACCCAAAGTTAAAAGGGTACCCAAATCATCTTTGCACATTGCAGGGAGCCCACACATCGAAAGATACAACTATTAAGTGGTTCCTTGACAGTGGATGCTCGAGGCACATGACGGGTGACCCGAGCTTGTTCACCAAATTAAAGAAGGTCGTAAAAGGCGGATCCGTGATCTTTGGAGACAACAACGAAGGCAAGATCATCGGAAAAGGTAAGATTGAAGATCCAAGTACTCTCCAAATCTCCAATGTC
This sequence comes from Eustoma russellianum, assembly GCA_036186865.1. Lineage (NCBI taxonomy): Eukaryota > Viridiplantae > Streptophyta > Magnoliopsida > Gentianales > Gentianaceae > Eustoma > Eustoma russellianum. The sequence continues at coordinate 13,290,406 of AP025052.1, forward strand.
TTTTTGGTAAGAAACTTGTCTTACAATCTTCTTAGCATTTCTCAATTTGTTGACAATGGTTTTAATATGTGTTTCACCCACCCTTATTGCAATATAATAAATAAAAATGGAGAAACCATTTTAAAAGGAAAACGAGAAGGTAATATTTTTACGCTTTCTATGGATGATGTGGTAGACGCTAGAGTTAAGTGCTTTATGACAAATGAACCCAATGTGAATTTGTGGCATAGACGTTTAGGACATATTGGTATCTCCACACTAGATAAACTTCAAGTAAAGAACCTAGTACGAGGATTGCCCAAGCTTGATTTAGACAACTTTCAGTTGTGTGAATCTTGCATAAAAGGCAAACAAACACGTGAGTCACTTAAGCCTAAAAATGAAATAAGCACGACTAGAGTCTTAAAACTATTACATATTGATTTGTTTGATCCTAGTCGCACTACTAGCCTTGGTTGGCGCCACTATGCTTGTGTGATTGTTGACGATTTTTCCCGTTATACTTGGACTTTATTTCTTGCACATAAGGATGATAGCGCCGTTGAGATTGCAACATTAATTAAACAACTTGAAAATCAATACAGTGTAAATATGAAAAAGATAAGAAGCGATAGAGGCGGTGAGTTTAAAAACAAAGAGATGATTTCGTTTTGCGAAGAAAAGGGAATTAAGCATGAGTTTTCGCCACCTAGAACTCCACAATTAAATGGAGTAGTAGAAAGAAAGAATCATACATTACAAGAAATCGCTAGGACTATGCTATGCGAGAATAAATTGCCTAGATTTCTGTGGGCGGAAGCCGTAAATTGTGCATACTATATTGTAAATTGCCTATCTATAAGAAAGAAAATAAACAAGATGCCTTATGAGATTTTGAATGATCGCGTGCCTAAGATTGACTATTTTCGTGTGTTTGGATGCAAATATTTTGTTTTAAATATAAAAGATAATTTAGACAAATTTGAATCCAAATCAATTGAGTGCATTTTTGTTGGATATTCTATAAATTCAAAGGCATACAGATGTTATGATCCTCTCACTAGACAAATCATGGAATCTATTCATATGAAATTCAATGAATTTGGTGAGATTGATAAAGACAAGGAATATGACGATGACTTTGAATTGAAACCCGTGTTGAATGAAGATGATAGTTCTTTTGATATGCATGATATGAATGACACACTAGAAATGCATGATCACATAGAAATGCATGATAACATAGAAAATAATCAACCAAGATGGCATAGAGATCACCCACATGATCTCATCATAGGCGACCTCACTCACGGTGTGCGACCACGTAGAAGAATTACTTCGAACGAAATAAATGAATTTCATGCTATGATTTCTGAAATTGAGCCTAAAAATGTGCATGATGCTTTGAGTGATTCTTCCTGGATTGATGCCATGCACGATGAACTTAATCAATTTGTTAGAAACGATGTATGGGATTTAGTGCCACGACCACAAGACAAGACTATAATAGGCACAAAGTGGGTGTTTAGGAACAAAATGAATGAAGAAGGAAAGGTTGTTAGAAATAAAGCGAGACTTGTAGCACAAGGATATAATTAAGAAGAAAGAATTGACTACGATGAAACATTTGCACCCGTAGCACGTTTAGAAGCTATACGTCTATTACTTGCTATTGCTTGCATGAAAGATTTCAGATTATATCAAATGGACGTAAAAAGTGCATTCCTAAACGGATTTATACAAGAAGAAGTATACGTGAAGCAACCACCCGGTTTTGAAGATTTGAAACACCCTTATCACGTGTACAAACTAAAGAAAGCACTATACGGCCTAAAGCAAGCACCGAGAGCATGGTAAGATCGTTTTGCTACTTTCCTTTTAGAAAATAATTTTAAACGAGGTACTATAGATAGTACACTATTTTTGAAACAAAACAAATCGGATTTACTTATTATCCAAATCTACGTTGATGACATTACTTTCGGTTCTACATCACATAGACTTGTTGAAGACTTTGAAAAGTGCATGAAATCTGAATTTGAAATGTCTATGGTTGGTGAACTTAATTATTTTCTTGGCTTGCAGATTAAGCAAACAAGTAAAGGGATTCACATAAGTCAAGCAAAATATGTCAATGACATGATTAAAAAGTTTAACTTTGAAAATTTGAAACCATCCCCCACCCCTATGAGTGTCACCGCTAAATTAGACAAAGACGAACATGGTAAAGACGTTGATAATGGCTTATATCGATCTATGATAGGTTCTTTGCTATATTTAACTGCTAGTAGGCCTGATATCATGTTTAGTGTATGCATGTGCGCACGATTTCAGAGTCAACCTAAGGTGTCTCATTATAATGCGGTAAAAAGAATATTCCGTTATATTAAGCACACGCCCACCTTAGGAATTTGGTACGATAAGGATTCCACATTTGACTTACATGCTTATACTGATGCAGATTATGGTGGCTGCAAAATAGATAGAAAGAGCACGAGTGGGACTTGCCAATTTATGGGAAACTCACTCATTTCATGGTTTTCCAAAAAGCAAGCAAGCGTTGCTTTGCCACTACTAAGGCTGAGTACATGACACTTAGCCTTTGTTGCACACAGTTGTTGTGGATAAAACAACAACTTTCGGACTTTGGAATTACCGTAAATAAAATTCCTATATATTGTGATAGTATGAGTGCCATTAATTTGTCTAAGAACCCCGTATTACATTCTAAGGCTAAGCATATAGAAGTACGCTATCACTTTCTTCGTGATCATGTAAACAATGGTGATATTGTCATAGATCACGTACACACAGAAGCACAAGTAGCCGATATCTTTACAAAAGCCTTAAATCAAGCCACGTATGAATCTCTTCGTTACAAACTAGGCATGATTCCCGTTGATATGATATGATTTGACGTGATTTGATTTTCTTTCCTTGTTGACATGATTCTTTTGATTTACTTTCCAAAATAAAGGGGGAGAGAAAGCATGATTTAAGGGGGAGAGAGAGACTAATTTATACTGATTGCACAAATCAAGGGGAGCCGGATTTGAAATTGGAAATTCAAATTTCAAATTTGTGCATATTTGAAGGGGGGCGATAGCATTTAAATCATGTGCATAAGTTATTTTGAAAATCATTAAAAGGGGGAGATTGTAGAGAAAAGGGGGTTTGAGTGATTCCAAAATAAGTGACTTAAGTGCATGATATATATACAAACGTGTACATGTATGCATGATACTTTGCTATTACTTGCCTTATTTAGCTTATATATTATGTTGCCGTACTAACGAGCCATGAAGCGTTAAAGCTTACATCATATGGCAAACATTGTTGTGTTTATACTATTTTCAGGTGCCACCATTAATGAACTAAACTAGTTCATTAAGTGAAGTACTTAGTTTATTAAACTAAGTAGTTCATTAAAGGAAGCCACATTTGGAAAAGGCTTAAAGGCAACAAATCTAAGGAAGGAAAGTTTTCTCCTCCTCCCCTCTTTAATGTGACATGCCATATACATATATATTACATATATTTTCAGATTTTTTTAAAAAGGCACATACACATGTATTCCAACGTACTACCGACACGTTATATATTTTACGTACGTACGTTAACGTCACACCACTATAATTAACTCATATTTATGAGTATATTCAGGTCTTATATCATATGATATAAGATATGGTGATGACAAATTTAAATACGACACGATAAAAGGTTCTAAATCGAAAATTGTCGTATTGGGCGAATACCGAAACTTCGCCAACGTGTCACGTACTTGCCATAAATAAATGGCCAGCCCCTATACTTCAAAAATCATCAAAAATGTCGTTGGTTACATGAAATATTCAGCCAAAAATACTTTCCATGTTGGCACACACAAATCACCCCACATTAAGGCCAAAATGTAAAGATTCCAAGTTTAATTTTGTCACATGTTAGTGGTACCACTTTAGACCAGCCAAGTGCTGAGATTTAAAGTATATATATTATATATATTATGTATAACATAATATATATAACATGTGCAAAATTTGGAATTTAAATTAGAGAAAAATCGGGTAATCGATAAATATCGAAAATTCGGTTTTCTACGCACACAACACATGGAACGTTTTTGGTACATCATGTGACACGTATCTAGACACTTTTTACATATGATATACATCTTAAAGTGTTATAGAAAATTAAATTAAGGGCTGATTGGAATATAACATGTGTGTATTATTAAATGTGCACTATTTTACAAAGTTAGCAAAAATAAATTTCAGCACATGTACATACTCATTGAAACGCCCCTACAGCTGAGATGGAGCTTATTTGGAGTCTTGTTGGCATATTGATTGGTCAAGGATCAATCATACAATGTTGGTGAATTAAAGAGAGAAGCTACAAATGGTAAGAATTCAAAGTTTGTCTCTCTTATATCACATGATGAAAATTTCAGCATGCTAAACATTGCTTGCCGAATTTTTGCACATTAAATGGTATATTTTATCATATTTTATTGTTTGATTGATTGGAAGAAGAAATGGAAGTAATTTGAATATTATTTAAATTAAATAAAGTGTGATATTCTACATATCACACATGCTGAAATTTTTCAGCATGTGTGAGACATGTGGTGGCCGAATTATTGAGCATAAAGATGTCAAAATTCATTTCTCATGTGATAGGAATAATTACCATCAACTGGTGATTTATTTTTAAAAAGAAAAATCAAAGAAAATTGGTAATATTTTGAATTATTCAACCATGCAACACATGCTGAAAAATCAGCATGGTAACATCACATTATGGCCGATTTTATGCCTTTGTATGGAAGGAATTTGTGTCTTGCAATTTATTTGATAATCTTATGCTTTATGGAAATTATTTTGTGATGATTTTGGCACATGTTTAAGTGTTATTCTCAGATTTTTCCAAGTCATCAATGATGACACATTCAACCAATCATGAAGTGCCAAGTAAGCGAAGCTTAAATGATCATCCAATAAGAAGATGCCAAGTAAGCAAGGCCATGTCACAATGATGTCTTACATCCTCCTAAGGACTTAGAAGATAATTTTCAAGAGGGGGAGGCACCTATAGGGGGACGGCTGCACCAAGTTAAAAGGAAAGAAGATGAGCAAAAACAAGAAAAGCACAAGCATTGCAAAATAAAAGTGATCAAAAGCCTAGCTCTTCTTTTTCTACATTCTCTTTCTTTCTCTCTTCTTGAAAGCCTATTGTATTCATATTTTTCAATCTTCAATAGGCTTGATATAGACCACCACATATTCCATATCTTTGTAAAAGATTGATCAAGGTGTGATCAATCTTCATTCTTGTGAGGTGGTAGTGTTCGTGCAAATTGTATTCACCGTACAAGGTTTGTAAAGGGTTGGAGTTAGGTGTAATTCTATCAACCCTGTGGTAAGGTGTGTTGTGTGTGTGATTAGTGTGAACCAAAGAAGTTGTTCCTTGAAGACTGGAGTAGGTTGTTTATAACCGAACCAGTATAAAATTCTTGGTCCCATTTACTTTCAGTTACTGCACAGTTTATTCTTTTTGTTGGCATTCATAAAAATAGTAAACGACGTTCAAAAATAACAAACATTTACAGAAACATAGCCACACGTTCCAGGGTTAATTTGGCACAAGTTTCAACCGTTTTGGATAAGTATAAGTCGATCAAACATCAAAAATTCTGAAACTAGTGCAGTCTGATTTTCAGACTTGCAAAGGTTGAGACTTTGATTGTAGTTGACCTACTTCCCAAAACAATTTTGCAAAACTGTTTCAACCCAATTAAATATAGTATATAAGGAGTTAGTGGTCAAATGTTCAGATCATTTGGACATACACACAAATAGGAATAAATTTTTCAAAACCATCTACCGTTTCTGGCAGATTCGAGCAATCTGATTACCAACGGTTTTTGAAGGGGTTAAAGGTTGAATTTTAATTTGAAATTTTTAGGGGACCCTCATAACATCTGAGCTAAGTTCTGTCAAAATTTCATAATTTTTGGAGACCTATAACCTGGTTTTAAAAATGTTTTAAAAATTTTCCTGAAAACAGAATCTGTTTTCAGAAGTTGAATTGTTTAGGTTTAAACAAATTTTAAAAACCACACTTTCCACACCACCTATTCAACCCCCCCTTCTAGTGGTGCCTTGCAGATCCTTCAAAGCGAGGGTCACGATCACAAACAATGCTTAGGTGTACTCCATGAAGGCTCACAATTTGATCAACATACATTGTAGCTAACTTCTCCATCGGAGCCTTGATTGTCATGGCCATGAAGTGGGCGGATTTTGTTAAACGATCGACGACTACCCAAATGGTATCATGTCCGTCATTTGTTCTTGGTAGATCTGTGACAAAATCCATAGTAATGTGGTCCCACTTCCACTCGGGAACTTCAAGAGGTTGTAGTAACCCAGTGGGTCTCTGATGTTCCGCTTTCACTTTCTGGCAAACAAGGTATTTCTCTACAAACTCCGCAATTTGTCTTTTCGTGCCGCGCCACCAGAATCTTTGTTTCAAGTCTTGATACATCTTAGTGGCTCCAGGGTGAATGGACAATCGGGAGTTGTGGGCTTCAAGATGAACTTCATTCTTTATATCCTCATCATTGGGTACACATAGTCCTTCTCAGAACCACAAGCTATTATCATTTCTTACCTTAAACTCTTCAGACGGTTTCACTCTCACCCGGTCCTTTAGTTTCTCTAAGGTTTCATCCTTTTCTTGACCTTCCTTAATCTTGTCTATCAGCGAATGGATCAATACCAACTTTGCGAGCATGCCTTCAATGGAATAAACCTCCTCAAGATCAAATTCTTCCATGTCATGCTGCAGAGGTGGTTGGCGTGGATGGCTTGTCTTTCTACTTAGCGTGTCAGCTACCTTATTGGATTTTCCCGGATGATATTGAATAGATAAGTTGTAATCCTTCATTAAGTCTAGCCATCTACATTGACGCATGTTTAATTCTTTTTGGGTGAAAAGATACTTAAGGCTCTTGTGATCTGTGAAAATTTCGCACTTCTCACCGTACAGATAGTGTCTCCATATTTTTAGTGCAAAGAATACGGCTGCTAATTCAAGGTCATGTACTGGGTAATTTTGTTCAAATGGTTTTAGCTGTCGGGATGCATACGCAATTACTCGATCTTTTTGCATCAGTGATTCAAACTCATGCCTATTCTGTAATTTGAAAGAGGGTGGTATGTAGAATTTGTTGAATTCCTGGAGAAATCTCTCCCATGGAATTGGCCTTGGTAGAGATTGCAGGTTGCCCTTCCACCATTGGTTGGCTTCTCCAAGTAGGAACGGCCTGACTGCCTGAGTCTTTACCTCCTCAGGTGCTCGAATCAGTTCAAAATAGTTTTCTACTTCGTCTAGCCACTTCTCAACGGCATCTGAATATGACTTTTCTTCGAATGACGGAACATTGGCTCTTTTTAACTTTTCAAAGTAGTATTGGGCATCCCTGACCGGCTCGTGAGGTTGAGGGATATTCTGTTGCAACATCAGTTGACCAATTTGAGTGACTGTCTGGCAAAAATTTTGAAAGGCATTGATATCTGGCATCATTTGTGGTAAAGACCCCTGGGGTGGGGGAGCGTTCTGAACGGGGGTGGATTTTGGTCTTGCGGTGGCGGTGGTGGAGGAACCTGAGCAGGTGGAGGAGGAATAGGCTCCTGCACCTCTGGTCTAGCTCTTGTCGGTCTGCCTCTTGGTCGCACCATCTGCATTATGCAGGGTCGGGTTTTCATTCAATGTGGGAGTGTCATAATAAGTAGCAGAATTTAATTTATTCCCATAGAATTTCTGAGTAGTATGCAAGTACATACATTGTAAATTAAATTCTATCATTTATCATAGACTAGGGTTTTATCAGTAGATCGGAGCTTTAATTTTCCAGTCTAAGACATCCTAGTCTAAGGAAAACTCTAATCTAAGATCATAACTTAGATCTAAAATCAATCTTAGTTGACTAAGATCATAACATAGTTCTATATTCTACCCGGATCTGGAACCTTTGCTCTGATACCACCTGTAGCACCCCACACCCCGACCCAGCCGGATGCAGTGCGCCCGTCGTACTTCACTACGGAGAGTACCAGGCGTCAGTCCATAACGTAACAAGTCCAAAATAAAATATGAGGACTTTCTTGCTTACAAGTCAACAAGTAAGCAAAACCGAGGCAGAATAAAACTTATAAAATAAAAACGTCTACGCAACCATCACTAGTTTCACAACCAAACCATAAAGTACGGAATTTCCAAAATAAATGTTTTCAACATCAAGTCATAAGAGGTCATTATCCATAACTCTCTTCCGTCCATCTTTAAGTCGTCCACCTCCCGCGTTCCTACGGGTACGGAACCCTAGGTTCATCTTCAATTCACTCCAGTCTATTTCGTGCGGCCTCTGGGAGGAAAAATAAGGGGTGAGTGACTAAGTCACGAGCAAGTAAACTATAAATAATCATGAATTAAATGGGAAGTACATACAAGAACCGGACCCCAAAATTCGGTTTAGAAGCATACCTGACTTTCCATCCAATACCCGTCAGTGATCAACTCATAACGTATCAAAGATCATAACGTAACAGGGATCATACCTTGTTAAAGAGCATAACTTAGAAAAGATGGTAACTTATCAAAGTCCATAACTTATCAAAGATCCTCACTCAATAAGATCATAACTTAGGAGTTACCATGCCATAACAACTTAGTCTATGTATCACGTACCATTATTCGATGACTCATTAGATGCAACATGCATGGGTATGTACGTGTGATGCATCATGATAAAAATGAAGATAAGATCTTTTGTTCTTTCCTTTTAAAACATCATTGTCAAGAAAACAAGAGAATATTCAGATCTATTCACCCGGATCTGAGGCGGTCACTTATTTCCCTTCGAATCTATTATTCCTATATTCGGAGCGGTCACGTCATCACTTGTTAGGTCTATTCTCTCTGGGCCTGAACGGTCCATATCATCAGATCAGTTAACCTCGGATCTGGAACGGGTCCTCACTGGCCAGAAAACACACGGTACCGGTGCAAAGCGTTCTTTCAAAAACAGGATCTTTTCTTAAAAAACGCTTTTTCATCTTTCTTTCTCATAAAATCAGTTCCATAAATCATGGAAATGACGATGATGCAATGTATGACATGTACTATGCAATTCATGACATAATGCGTTACATATACACATACATACAGTTATTCTTTATGCTAGAAAAATTTCCAGAATTATTGTTCCCTATGCCCGGCCTCATAATCTCGTGATTTAGGCCCATTGTCATGAGCTCTTGTCATATATATGCATAAAAATGTCTTTTCTATTCGTAGTATAATTTTAGTAACGTTATGTGACGTGTAAGACACTTAATTTAAAATACAAAACAGGATACTGTTGAATTTCAGCAGTGCAGTGTTCTTTCTTTTACTTTTCCTTTAAACCCATTCCGCTTTATTTAATTTGGGCCAATCCCGGAAAAATGTTTTAGACATGCCAATAATTAATGATCATAAGCCCAAACCATATAACTAAGCCTAAGCCCATCAAGACAAGGCTTCACAACAAGTTCATTAATTCTGCCCAGAATTACGGATTAGTAACGCCAACTTAACCTTGGTGTTTACCCCTTAAAGTAACCATGCTAAGTTAAGTTGTTTACATATAAACACTCACATATGTCTTAAGTAATTGTCATAAAAGTTTCGCAGAATTATAATATCTTTAAAGGGGTCGTTTACTCATTTTCCTAAAACGGATACATGTTGAATTCTGGAATGACCAATTTTACTTCAAATTTTATTGTGGCCCAACCGTACGTCCTTTTTTGAGAATTCCAACTCTCAAAGTTAGTAAACACATAGCGCTAGTAGCCTGCCAAAAATCAGCCCAATCGCATTTTTCTATGGTACATTTCTGGGTCAATTAGTATGTCACATACAATCTGTTATGTCCAGTAATTTCCAGCATGACCAGTTCTACTAAAATTTCCGTTAAAAATAAACCGTAGCTCCTTTTAATGAAATTCCAACTCTCATATTTACTATACACATTGAGCCAGGGTTGAGCCAAAAAATAGCTAAATTGAATACTTCTAAAGTCTCTTTTTAGGTCCTACCATACGACATAAAAATCTGCTCTGCTCCAGTAAATTCCAATTTTGTCACATTTCCTTACTAAAATGTCCCAACTTTCATTGTTCGGCTTAAACACTTTATTAAACGTCAAGTACCCCTTTAGCATGTGGATTTGCAGGTTCTAACACATTCTAAAGTCATCTATGCATTGCTTCAATACAGTTTGAATGCTACATATATCATTCCTTTGGCTATGCACATCATGTACATACTAAAATCAATTCTTGGTATGATTGGTGCATACACACCCTATCCCCAAAACAGCCCGTTCATACACATGCAAGGGCAAAAATCATATATCCACGATGAACATATTAAGCTTAACACATAAAGCATGCATTTTGTTCACACTTTACCCCACAAGTTACAATTTCTTACAAAACTACATTCATTTCCCTCTTTATCCATCCAATCGTCCCCCATACATTCCAAAGACAAGATCTTTGTCACATTCATCTTAGATTTACCATATTTTCATGCTTAAAACAACAAAGATTCCACCTTTGGAGCAAATCTCACACATGCAAGACTCTTTACCTAAGGGCCGAAAGTTTCATGAATTAAAACTTAGCATTTCACTTCTAAGATTAATACTTAATAATACCTAGACATTCAAGCATGCAGTTTCACATCCAAGTCATGAGTATGTATAGTGTACTTGCCATTTTCAACTTACTCATCTTCTTAGCTTGAAATGTGTAGGGAATAGGTGAAGCCCTCCTCTTCTTCACACATGCACCCCACGGTTTTGAAGGGGGAAAGAGACCAATTGTTAGTTCATATTCTCAAGTGAAAGATGCACTAAATAGGGGTTAGATGGACTTACCAAATGGAACTTGAGTAGTGTTCAAGCCCCTTAAGACTAGTACCACACAAAAGCTTGGGATTTTTGAGCCTAGTGACCTTGAAGGTCACGGTTCATGAGCAAGAAAAAGGGTAACATAAGCTTAAAGATATGTAAGATGTAAAAATCCCTTGAAGAGTTGAGTATTTACTTACCTAGACCAAGTTTGCACTTGGATCAATCTTGAACTCCCTTGGTTCTCTTTTAGCCGTATGCTTTGGGAGGGAGAAGAGGGAAACCTTCTTGCTCTTGGTGGTTCTTTGAGGGTTGTAAGAATGAGAGAATTCTAGAATGATTTTTGGAATGAATCTTCCTTCTTAGACTAGAGGTTAGCCGTTGGGGGTGGGTAAGAGGGAGGAATAAGGATTTACCATGGCAAGGTTATGGTGATTAACCTTAGTTACTTTAATTAATTAGGGTTACTTTATAACTAACTCAAGTTACTTTATTCCAATCATAGTTACTTTTATGTTAACCTTGGTTACATTAACCTTGGGGTTAATAAAAGTAACCATGGTAGAATTCAAAAATCCTCCTTGGTTAACCACATAGGGTCACTCGGCGGTTAGGATCTTTAATGACCCTAACAATGCCTAATTTTTGTTTTATTAGAACAATTATGTGGTGGTTGTCTCCTTAATTGCTTTTTCCCCCTTTTTCTTTTAAAATATGAAAGTAGGGAAAATCTTTGAGTCCTTTTTGGGCTAAGGGCCGGAAATTGGGTAATGTTGGAAACAATTTTGTCCATTACCTAAAATTGTTTATTTGCTAATTGGGCTCACTTAAAAGATGGCCCTTAAGATTTCTCTTCCTGAAATCTTAAGAAATTCCTTTAAGGCCTTTTTATGCTTGTGGCCGAAATCTCCCAAGCACTTGGGAGTGAATTGGGCCACTTCACATAGTCCAATATTCATGTTTGAATTTTATGTAATACTTTACTTAACATAAAAAAATAATCATCAATCTAAATAAATTGTGCTTGAAGATTCAACTTTTCATAAATTCTCTTAGATAAGTCTCAAGTACAAGGGGGTTCCTAGTTGGGTACAACACGGGTTGCCTGTATCGGTATGATACAAGCAACGGTAGTGTAAGCAAGACCAATGTTCGAGCTCTCAAGTTGATGTGCGCATGGCATAAGTAGTGGTGTCGATTAAATAGTATCCATGAGCAGCAAAAGGAAGTGATTCCTGTGAATCGAAAATAGTTGTCGGAGGGAAAAGACACACATGTTGTCTGAAATGATACGCCACCATACTAATCTCACGTGGAATATGATATATTATGCTACCCGTCCCAAGAAGAAGAGACATCAAACGCGTGTATTCCACGAAGGAAGCAAGGGAAGGATCGCCGGCCATTATAACTTGAATGAAGTCAGATTCAACGAATATATTCCGATGCCATTGTATAAAGTAGAGTAAGCTAAAAAACTGCCACTTGAATCTCCGCACGATTCGGGGGTAAACATGGCAATGTGAAAGAAATAGCCCCTAACATATGGCCAGTATGGTCACGAAGTATAGCACCCGCTGAGGCTGAACACCTACCAGTGGAGGCGTCAACATTAAGCTTTAGCTTTCCCATAGGAGCTAGCTGTCATTTCAAGTTGCGGTGCCTCTAATCATTAAGTGCGGTGAAATACCCTGTTGAATGAGGGTTGGGAGATTGGTGGCCAATTTAGTTCCTGATAAAACTGACGCCCAAATATAACATGAATGCTGAGCCATTGCATAAAGGGATTGAACCGAAAGATCGGCCGAACCATAATAGTGATTAGTGTAGAGCTTCCAAATATTCCAACAAAGTAGCAAAGGAGCGACTACCCGATAATGGCCCAAGAGAGTATGGGATGTTGAAGAGAACCACCATTGTAAAAATTGTTTTCGTAGAGGCAAGGGATGAGGAAGTGGGCCATCAAAATGCAATGCAAATCGTATCCAACCCACCTTAATGCCAGGACATTGCAAAAATATATGCGTGATTACTGCCAAATCGATTCTAGAAAAAGAACAAATTGTAGGGCAGGCATGCTGAAACTGACTTAAAATTTCTTTAAACTGCAATACATTATTAAAAAGCTTCCACATAAAGACACTGACAGATTTAGGTATAGTCCTCTACCAAATAAATTTGTATGGGTACCTACATGGACAAGAAGGACAGAGATCCATATAAGCCTGCCTTAGAGTAAACTAACATGTAGCAGAGGTTGGCCAACTCAAAGCATCTATGCGTGTAGTAAGAGTTAAGCAAACCGAATATATCAAGCAAATCCGTTAGAGTCATATATTCTGGGGATGAAATCAGAACGTGTTCCATACTTTTGACGCATGTATATTTCCCAAAGAGAAGAGGCTGTGTGAAAATTCCACCAGAGCTTACAGTCATAAGCCATTTGAACTAAAGAAAGACTGCGACTGCCCAAGCCGCCCTCAGCTTATGGGGCACAAATCGTTTTCCAAGACACCCAATGTAGCGCCCCGTACCCGGCCTCGTCCGGATATGGTGCACCCGCCGTACTTCACTGAAGAGAGTACAAGGCATCATGCATAACATGTGAACATCCATAACATAAGTCTTGGACTCCCATGCTATCATTCAACATGGTAGTAAAATTTAGGCAGAATTAAAACTTTTCAAATCAAACATGCATCACTAATTTACTGAGTTCCCAAAAGTAGTAGTAGCACAAAATAACATAACCGACAATCCAGAGAGTTTAAACATAGTCATAATACAAATCGTCTTGGCAGCACAAAAGTCCTTAAGCTTAGCCCTCTTCATACTCCTCGCCTATGGATAGGGTACTCTCGGCTCGTCCTCGATCCATTCTATCTTGGCATTCTCCGGCTCTGGGGAAAAATAAAGTGTGAGTGATAAAAATCACGCAGGTAGAATACAATAAACTACCATGAAATATGTAAAGAATTATAACATGAATGTATTACCCCAAAACCTCAAATAATCATAATTCATACCTGCTCTTGGATCCTGTACTTACTTGACGTTCGGCTTAGGCATGTTTTAGGGAATGCTATACCATACCTGATCTTGGATCCTGAACTTACTTGGCATTCGTCTTAAGCATGTTATTAGGAAATGCTATACCGACAATAACTTATAACCATTAATTGTGACATGCAACATGTACTCATGATCGTGAATTATGCAAGATGCAATGCATGATGTCATGTCATGTCATGTCAAAACATCATTTTGGTCCCATAAAGTAACATGTCGTAAAAACAGAGTGTCAGATCAATTAACCCCGGATCTGAGCGGGTCCAGAACAGATATCAGACCAATTAACCCCGGGTCTGAACGGGTCCAGAACAGATATCAGATCAATTAACCCCAGATCTGAGCGGGTCCAGAACAGATATCAGATCAATTAACCCCGGATCTGAGTGGGTCCAGAACAGATATCAGATCAATTAACCCCGGATTTGAGCGGGTCCAGAACATATCATATCATCAGACCAATTAACCCCGGGTCTGGAGTCGGGTTAGTCGCATGCTTGGCCGGCAAAGGAATCATGAAGCTTTCTTTAAAAACATGGGACCGTAGAAACTTTTCATGCATAACGAAAAGATAGTAGCTTGTAAAACTTGCTTGCACCATAAAATCCATGAAAATCAGTTTCATGATCATGCATGATACATGCCGTGATATGAAATGCAAGCCATGACATGAATAATTGTATGCATTCCTTATAACATATCAACATACATGAATTTGGAAGCTAAATATTTCCAAGACTTTTACTTCATATTCATATGGCGGTTAAGCTAACAAATTAGGTCCATTTCCATAATTCTTTTGTCACAAATACGTTTGGTGGAATCTTAGATACATGCCATAAAATTTCAGATTATTTCAATAACCGTAAAGGGGCTTATTTACTTACTTTCCGAACTGGGTTAGGTGCTGAAGCTGAGCTGGCAGATTTTACTAAAAATTCAATTGCGACGAATCCGTAATTCATTTTCCAGAAATTCCAACTCGCCCAAGTCATAAACATATGGAACTAGTATCCTACCAAAATTTAGCCCATTTTCATATCTCTAAGTCCTCTTTCTGAGGCTTGGAATGTCGTTACTAATTTCAGGTTGGCTCCAGTAATTTCAGTTGAGCAATTTTACCAAATAATTCATTAAAAATAATCCAGAACTTATTTTACCAAGATTCCAGATGGCGTGTCTACAACACTCATAGGATTATTACCATGCCAAAAATCAGCTTTATTGGTCATCTACAAGGTCCCTTTTTAAGTCAGTGAAAAGAGGTCACTATTCTGCTCAATTTCCATTTTTCAGGTCTGACCAGTCTTACTAAATATTTTATTAAAAATTAACCATAGCTCATTTTACCAAACTTCTAGCTTTCATCTCTACTAAACTCATGGGGCTAGGTTTGTGCCAAAACTCAAATTTATTGAAGGTTCACAAAGTCTTCTTTTAATACGTTGAAATCAGTGGTCAATTCTGCCCAGCTCCAGAATTTGTTACTGGAGTAGTTTTACCGCGTAATTTCGTAAAAATAATCCTTAGCTTATTTTGACGAAATTCCAACTCTCACTTTTGCTACATTCCTAAGGATAACTTTTCACCAAAAATTAGCTTCATTGAGGGTCTGTAAGGTCAGTTTTTAAACCATCTAAAACGTCACTCTAGTCTGTCCAGTTCAAGAATTTCCAGCCTGAGCAGTTTCACCAAAACATTTATTAAAAATAATCCATAACTTATTTTACCACAATTCCAACTCTCACATTTGCTAAACACATAGGACTAACATCATACCAAAAATCAATTTGATAGCACGTCAGTAAGGTTCAGTTTAAGGTCACATATCTCACTGTCCAATTTTGTCCAGCTCCAGTGGTTTGACATTTTACCCTCTTTTCATGTCAAGTGACCACTAATTATCTTGTGCTTATGAAATAACTTATTAGTCATCACATACACCTTTTTTCTATGAATGTCCAGATTTCATTCCTCTTTTTGAGTCCTCTTTGCACCATGTCAAAACAGTGGGTAGTTTATTCACAACCACTAGCATACTTGCTCACAAAAGATGTTCTTTCTTGGATTCAACTCACCTTCGTCTTCATTCTTTAGGCCGAAATTTAGGTGATACCAAGAACACATTTTCACAACACTTATTTAAGCATGCAACACATTCAAGTACCATTTTATTCCAATCTTACCCAAACAACCCCATAAAACTCACATTTAACACATGCATGCTTTCTTAGGTCTTCACAAGTTTCATCCAAGAGTTAATCTAGCCTAGACTTACTTGGGTGGACCTTAATTCATCTTAAGACAGCCCCATTTCATATTGCATGTAAGAAAAGATTGCATCTTTGAAGGAATTAGTCACATGCAAGATAATGTTCTTAAGAAATCACTAAGGTACAATCATGAACTTAGTGTTTTCTTCTAAAGTTCACATCTTAGGAACATCTAGCCATTCAAGTCACTAATTCTTTAAATAAATCATGAGAGATCATTGTATACTTGCCTCTTCAAGCTAAAGCTCTTGTCTTTGCTTGGTTATGGAGTGAGTTGAGTTGAAATCTTTCTCCTCCTTGACTCATGAGCACACGGTTTTTTTGGAAGGAAATGAGGGAGAGTGTTAGTCATCATTCTTTGACGAAAATAGAACTATTTTGAGTCTAGGTTTTTCTTACCAAAGTGGGATTTTGAATGGAGCTTCAAGTATCACAAGAGGCACCACCTAAAAGAGTTGAAGTCTTAGCACCTAGTGACCATGAAGGTCACGGTTTGGGGTAGGAGGAAACCCATGTGAGCTTCATAATTTGTCATGAAGAAGTTACTTAATGGACTTAGAAGAAGACTTACCTAAACACTTCTTAGCTTGAAGATGAAGCTTGGATGAGAATTTCTAGCCTTCAAGGATGGAGGGCCGAAAGTGTGAGAGTGTGGAGGGATATGAGGTTTAGTGTTTGTCTTGAATTTGTTTGAGGGAATGCAAAGTGATAAGAAGGTGGAATGTTAAAATAAAACATGTTGGGGGAATTGGGGAAGGGAACCTACGCATGGGGTCAAAAAGAGGGAAGGGGAAACACCATGCATGGAGGAGTGGTCTTGACCACTTTTTGTCTCTCATGTGTGCATTATTTTAATCCTTGTCTTGCATGCATCTATTAATCTATTGTTTTCTTTGCATGCTTGCTTTTTTTTATTTGTTATTTAATTTTGAATATTAAGATTTGTTTGGAAAAATGAGGAGAATTCTAGGACCCTTGGGGGTATGGCCGAAAGTTTTGGGTCTTGGGGGTGGTTTTGTCTTTTCCCATTTATCATACCCCATACTTATATAGTTTACAATGTTATTTATTTTATTTAATTATGATTTTAATCATGCTTTGTGAGGATCGTTTATGTTTGCATTCTTACAAGAACGAGTTTACTTTAAGGGTGATCAATGGCCTTTGGCCGAGTTCATAAGGGGTATCACACACCTTGTGACGTTCGCTTGTATAACTATTTAGTGTCTGTCCTAAATGAACTTAAAGATTTTAAATAAAGAAGTGCTAATTTGACTTAGGTAACCTACACGTGAAGGAATCATCACTTTTATTCCGTCACTTAATCATAGTTTCAAGTACATGTCGTTGGGGTACAACACCCAATGATATTTATGACCCCAAACAAATGTCGCCATTTTCCGAGTGATGAACTGAATCACACTCTTAGGCAGACATGCGACAGCCATTAGATGTAACGGAATAGAAGTTAGGACCGATTGTATGAGCACAATCCTGCCGCCAGGAGTAAGCAAATGACGCATACAGCTAGACAATTTAGCCTCAAAATGCTACATTAGTGATTGGCAATAACGGGCACAGTTTATCCCTCGATATAAATATGAGCCCGGATACTTAATATGTAGAGAGGAGGGATGCATGCCTAATACCGAACACATTTCCGATAATGATTGACGCGTAGCATAAGAACTGGCTAAAAACTGACTCTTCAAAAAATTTACTAACTGTCCCGATGCATGTTGATAAAAACAAAGGAAGGATTGAAAAACCCCCAAATTCCGTGTGCTTCTATTTTAGAAGATAAGCAAATCATCAGCGTATGCTAAACGAGACACCCCCAAAATACTTCCCATACGAAATCCATCAGAAAACCATTGCTAAAAAGTTAGTTGAGACCCCTACTAAAGCCCTCTGATCCGCGAATAAAGAGTATTGGTGATAGCAAGTCACCTTGTTTCACCCCTCGCGTGGGATAAAAAACTCTAACCATTGAAAGCAACTGAAAGCTTAGAAAAGCGCATATTGTTCAAAATAAGTTTGATAAACCGATCAAAACCAAATTTTAGAAGCAATGTCTCTAAATGTTGCCAATTCACATGATCAAAAGCTTTAGCCATATCAGGTTTATCAAAACATTCGCCCCTCGGGTCTTTTCGTCAACTAAATGAACCACTTCATTTTCTGTGACAACATGCTCACTAATGTCCTGACCGTGCAAAAATCCTATTTGTTCAGCAGAAATAAGTGTGGGCAGCAAAACCGATAAACGTCTAGCCAAGATACGTATTGTGACTTTGCTGATGAAATTTGAGAGACAAATCGGTCAAAGGTCAGCATATGTGGATGGCGTTGGTTTTTTTGGAAGCAAAGTAATAACCGACGAGAGCATCACCTGTGGAGCAGGAATACCAAGAAAAATTCCTGAACCGCACACACTAGATCCTATCGTAATATATCCCAGCATATACGAAAAAATGCCTGTTATATCCCTCGGGGCCAGCAGCACTATTAGGATTAAGACTCCAAACAGCCTTTTTTACATCGGCCACATCCGCAAGTGAAAGCAACATGTCATTATCATCAGAAGGGACCAAGTTGGGTATGTATTGAAGAAAATCATCAATATCAGAAACAGGCTCACTTGTAAACAAATACTGAAAATATTAAACAGCGTAATCCCTAACTCATCAAGCTCTTCAATGACATTTCCGGCCGTGTCAGTTAATTGCCGAATATGTTGACGGCGATACCTATCTTTAACAATAGCATGAAAATGGGCAGTATTGGAGTCTCCCTCATTAGCCCATTGAATCCTAGATTTTTGTGCCCAGGAAGAAACCAGTGCATTATGCGCATGAAGTTATTGTGCCTGCGTAAGAGAGAAAGCCGTGTGATTTTCTGGTGAAGGATCTTGGTCACAAACTGCCTCCATTCTAGCCTAAGTTGTTTCTGCCTCTGCAAACCTATTAAATATTTTACCAAAGACTTCTCTATTGCACTCGCGAAGAGCATGTTTCAAAAGCCTAAGTTTAGCGTACAAGCCACGCTTCCCACCTACGGTCGGATATTGTTTCTAATTGGACTCTACAAATGAGTAAAAGTCTTCATGATGAGTCCATTCATTAGGAAACCAAAACGGTACTAGAGATGTGCCCACTGTGAACAGACATTTTAATAATAACGGAGAATGATCTGAGGAAGCACGCAGAAGATGATGAACCACCATATTAGCAAACATATCCATTAACGTAGTCTTACATAACATACAATCTAAATGCTGTAACACCCGATTCTGGGCACTGCCACCAGCCTATGTAAATATAGATCCCAATATTGGAATAACCTACAGTTGAGAACTATGTAGACAATCATTAAAATCAGCATGAGAATTAAGCGTTGGTGATGCGTGCAAGAAATGGGCTCCAACAATTCCACCTTCCGAACGTCCTTCACTATGGGTTATGCACAAGGAAGAAGACTTCCCTTTGCTTCCTTAGTGAAACAAACGATTTGTTCAACGAGCAAGAACCAACACTTCAAGATGGTCGTTGATCAGGCAAACCACAATGGCCCTCCAGGACGGCACCTTTAAGCAATGGAAACACCTTCAAAATGCTCAACTTTGAAGTATCTTAACTTAGGATTTTAATACAATACCAAGAAAACAAAGTCTCACAAGAAGTGAAGGAAATATCAAGATTTTTATTCATCCAAAGTTGTTCCTAAATTTGGCCAAAGGGGGCCTATTTATAGATGTCTAAAGACCTTAAAGATAACAAGATGTTATCTAAAAAATATCTAGAAAAACATTTAAATTGAACTTAAAATTTGCTAATTGTTTGAATTCAAAAAAACTAGAAACTTCCTTGCTAAAAATTGGTTGATCCTTTCCTTAATCCAGCTATATATTGGGTCAGCAAATGAGGTTTTGGAGAGCTGACTTGATGAGTAGGAAAACACATTAAAGAAACATTTTCAAATGTGTGAAACATGTATTTAATGTTTCTTTAATGTGTTTTCCGTTAATACATGTTTCACACATTTGAAAATTATCTAAGTCTAACTTAGGCATTCCTCTAATTAAATTCTTCTCAGATAATTTCTTAATGGTTGAAATTCCTATATGGCCTAATCTTCTATGCCATAAATTCACATCTAAGTCATGTGATATTAGACACTTAACCATAGCATCTTACATGTTATCTAAGGTCAGAGTATAAATGTTACCATGTCTATTTCCTTTTAATACTATTTCTCCTTTTTCATTTATTATATCACAAGAATTGGGATGAAAATAAACATCATAGCCACAATCTATAAGTTGAGAAATACTTAATAAATTATAAGAAAGATTACTTACTAACAACACATTTCGTATTTGAAATGTCTTAGGGTCCCCAATTGTTCCTTTTCCAACAACTTGTCCTTTGTTGTTGTCACCGAATGTTACCATTCCTCCATTCTTCATATGTTCCAATTCGATGAATAGTTTGGGGTTGCCCATCTTATGCCGTGAACATCCACTATCTAAAAACCATTTAGTTTTTAGATTCTTTGACTTTGCCTCGTTCTTGTATTTTTTGCATTTTTCCTACAATGGAGACAAAGTTTTATGTATCCTTTATTTGGGTCCTTGAATGTTAGGGGCACCTTCCTTGTTTCGATATCCCTTAGGTATCCAAACTGGGACATACCTTCTAGGCACATATTTGACATTTTTATAAGTTGAATAACATAAATAATTTTCATGTAAATGTCCATTCCATTTAAAAGTTGATGCATTTTTGTATATATTGCATCTTAGTTGATAAGAATTTTGTCTTGGCCGATTTTGATAGTGTGTGTATGTAGCGCCCCGCACCGGACCTCATCCGAATACGGTGCACCCACCGTACTTCACTACGGAGAGTACAAAGCGTCATGCATAACATGCGAAAATCCATAACATAGGTCATGGACTCCCATGTTAACATTTAACATGGTAGTAAAATTTAGGCAGAATTAAAACTTTAAAATAAACATGCATACCAAAATATTAAATCCCCAAAACATTAGTCCAACAAACAAGATAAACCGAAATCCCAAAGGTTCCAATCATAGTTCATAGTACAAACATCATATCAGCACAAAAGTCCTCAAGCATGGTCTCTTCGTGTCTTCTTGACTACGGGTACGCCACTCTTAGCTCATCCTCGATCCACTCAACCTTAGCATTCTCTGGCTCTGGAGAAAAATAAAGGTATGGGTGATAAAAATCACCCAGCAAGCATACAATAAACTACCATGAAATAAATAAAGAATAATAACATGAATGGAAAAACCCCAAAGTACCTCAAATGTTAATTCATACCTGACCTTTAATCCTTGATCCACAGGAGACATAGCCTAATAATAATTTAAGTATTACCTTACTGATAAAGTCTAGGGCACAGGCGTGGAGCATGTCTTCAAGTGTTTGAATGGTTCGTTCTGATTGCCCGTCAGTTTGTGGATGGTAGGCGGTGCTTATCCGGATTTCAGTTCCCAGAGCCTTCTGGAAGGCAATCCAAAATCTCGAGGTGAATCTGGGATCCTGGTCGCAGACTATACTCATGGGAACGCCTGCAGACTGACTATCTCATCTAAATACATCGTTGCTAATTTCTCCATAGGTGCACCGATATTCACAGGTATGAAGTGGGCGGTCTTCGTGAGGCGGTCGACTATTACCCATATAGTATCATTACTGCTCCTGGTTTTGGGGAGGCTGGTGACGAAGTCCATAGTCACATGATCCTATTTCCATTCTGGGACCTCGAGGGCCTGTAAAAGACTGGCGGGTCGTTGGTGCTCGACCTTGACTTGTTGGTATACAAGACATTTTTCTACGTATTCCGCTATTTGGCGCTTCATCCCAACCCACCAGAAATTCTTCTTTAGATCTTAGTACATCTTATTTGCTCCTAGGTGGATGGACAGTCGGGAACTATGAGCCTCCTTCAATACATCTCCCTTTAGGTTGTCATGATTCGGTACAAATAGCCTTCCTCGATAACAGAGGATTCCATCATCTATTACCTAAAAATCACCAACAGGCTTTTCCAGTAAGAGGTTCTTGATCTTTGTTAGGGTATAATCTGTCTTTTGAGCATCCTTAATTCTGTCGATCAGGGAAGGGTGACAACTAAGGTGGTCAAAAATCCCACAACTGAATCCACAATATCCAATCAAAATTTCTCCATCTTGCGTTCTGGCGGAGGTTGGCGAGGGTGATTTGACTTCCGAATTAGAGCGTCTGCCACCCTGTTTACTTTCCCTGGGTGATACTAGAGGGTGATGTCGTAATCTTTCATCAGTTCGAGCCATCGATGATGCCGCATGTTAAGCTCTTTTGCGTAAAGAGATACTTGAGGCTCTTGTGGTCTGTATATATTTCACATATTTCGCCATATAAATAATGCGTCTATATCTTTAGAGCAAATACGACAACTACTAACTCCAGATCGTGAACTGGATAATTTTGCTCATACAACTTGAGTTGTCATGAAGCATATGCGATCATTCTTTCTTTCTGCATCAATACACATCCCAATCCGTTCTTTGAGGCATTGCTAAAGACAACAAATCCGTCGCCCGGGACTGGTTGCGCCAGAACTGGGGCGGTGGTCAACTTCTTTTTGAGCTATGTGAGACTAAGCTCACCGTCAGGAGTCCACTCGAACTTAGTGTTTTTCTAAGTCAGTCTCATGAGGGGAACTGCTATTTGTGAGAATCCTTCGACAAACTTTTGATAGTAGCCGACGAGTCCTAGGAATCTTCTTATTCATGTAACGTTGGTTGGCCTCGGCCACTCAGTTATTGCTTCAATTTTCCTTGGATCAACTGAGATACCTTCTTCCGAGATTACATGCCCTAGAAAGGTTACACTGTGTAACCAGAATTCACATTTGCTAAATTTCACGTAAAGTTTCTTTTACCTCAGAATATCCAATGCCATCTGCAGGTGCTCATAATGCGTTTTCTCATCCAGTGAGTAGATCAGGATGTCATCGATAAATACAACTATGAACTTGTCCAATTTTTCCCGAAAGACTGTATTCATTAAATCCATAAATGTAGCTAGGGCGTTTGTTAGACCAAAAGGAATAACGAGAAACTTGTAGTGTTCGTAACGAGTCCTGAATGCAGTCTTGGGCACATCCGCTTCCTTAATCTTCAATTGATAGTACCCTGAGCGCAGATCGATCTTACTGTACACTCGGGCCCCCCATAGCTGGTCAAACAAGTCGACGATCCTGGGCAGCAGGTACATGTTTTTGATAGTGATCTTATTGAGCTCGCGACAATCGATACATAGTCGTAAGCTCCCATCTTTTTTCTTCACAAAGAGCACTAAATGCTCGGTCTGATGAACATTTTCTCAATCAGCTCTCTAAGTTGTTCCTTTAATTCCTTCAATTCTGCGGGTGCCATCTAGTATGGCGTTTTGGATACGGGCTCGGTGCTAGGAATTAGATTTATTTCAAATTCCACCCTTTGATTTGGTGATAGCCCAGGCAGCTCATCCATAAAGACATCTGGAAATTCACATACTGCCGGAACCTGATCGAGATAGAGGGTGTCCTGCTCGGTATTGAGTGCATAAACCAAGAAACCATCGTTTCCCTTCTTCATTAACTGGTATGCTCAGGTGGCGGTCATATAGATATTCTTAGGATTCTTTCTTATTTTGATTTTCCCTTGATATGTTAATTCCTCCCAGGCAGGATCCTTGAAAATCACCCATCTTCCTTGGCAATCAATATGGGCATGGTTCTTGGACAACCAGTCCATGCCGAGGGTAACATCAAAGTCCTTTATTGGAATAGGAATTAAGTTGGTTTCGAATGCTGCTCTTCCACTTCCGTGATACAGTTCTGGTATAGATAATGTGATACCAGCACCTGATCACCAACTGGTTGTACACAATAGGGAGTCTCCGTCTAGAAGGGACAGCTGTTCAAGTTCTTAGCGAACCTTTTAGATACGAAGGAGTGGCTAGCGCCACTGTGAAAAAGCACATTTGCAAGTACTTGGCATACTAGTATTGCGCCTAAAGCATTTATTCTTTCAGGATAATGTATAATGACATAAAGTGAATATTCAATTATTCATACAAATCATACTTGTTACAACATCCAGTGCTTCTTCCACTTCTGCATCAGCATCACATGTACCTGCACGTTTGCCTGCAGGTGGTTCCTTTGTTGCTGAGGCTGGGGTTGCTGGGCTTTCTTTTCTGCAAAGTCCTTTACCATATGCCCGGTCTTTCTGCAATTGAAACATTCTCCCATCCTCCAACGACACTCTCCCAGATGTTGTTGTTGACATATAGTACAGGGGTGGATTGCCGGCTGTTGCGGTCCCTGTTGTTCCTGTTGTGGCTGTTTGGGCAAGGAGGCCCTCTGGCCTGATGCGTGGGTGGGGCTGCATCCTTCTTTGTCATCTTACCCTGTCTCCCATATTGTTCTCTTCCTGCTTCCCTTGGTTCCTTTCCTCTTGCTTCCTCGTCTCTTCTGAGAATGTTACTCTCTACTCTGTGGCAAGCGTCTAGCAGTTCGCCAAAGTTCCTCGGGTTAGTATTTACCAACCATGTGCGAATACGGGGGTTTAAACCTCTCTTAAACTTCAGCATTTTGAGGGCTTCATCATTCATGGTGGATGGTACATATCTTCCTAAAGCAGTGTATCGATTTGCATACTCGACAACAGTCATGCGTGCATTTTACTTCAAGGATTCAAAGTCATGCATCATTTGGAGTGTCATGGATGAGTAATATAGAATTTGTAGAGTTCTTCCTGAAACTTTGTCCATGCAATCGGTTTTGGCAGGGCCGCTTGTTGGTGTTCCACCACTAATTCGCTTCTCTGATTAGAAATGGTCTTGTCACCTAAGTCTTTAGGACTTCCGGAACTTGAATGAGCTCAAAACAATTTTCCATTTCATCGAGGCATTTTTCAACAATGACAAAATTAGACTCTCCCTCAAAGGCCGGGACCCTAGCCTTTTTCATTTCTCCAAAATAGAATCAGGGTCCGATTGGTCTCTTGTCCAACTGGGCCATCGTCTGAAAGAACACTTGAAAAGCAGCCATGTCAGGCATTTGTGGAAGGGGATGAGGTCCCTGCTGTGGAGGCGGTGGTACTTGGTTCTGTGGCGGAGGAGGTGGCGGAACCTGTCCTCCTCTAGACAGGGTCGGTGCCTGCATAACCGACTCCTGTGATCCTGTCCTCATAGGCTGGGCGCTCGCTGGTCTGCCACGGGGTCTCGCCATCTGCATTTCCACAGCATTTCCAAGTTTATAGGTTAAGTTAAGATTTACTGATAATTATATAAAAAGAACATTCAACCGCCTTAGATTTCACTCATTTACTTAAGGCAGCATTCTCAAGTTATTCGTTCATACCGGCTTACCTGCCTGAAAGTTTTTAAGGGTTTAGTTTCCTTAAGTTCATGCTATATTTCCTAGACTAGGCTATCGCTCATGCTAGGATCACACCTTAGGGTTTCTAAGATCAGCACTTAGTTCTTACGTTCTGCAATAAATCTAGAGCCTGGGCTCTGATATCACCTGTAGTGCCCCATAGCAGGGCTATACCCAAGTATGGTGCACCCGTCGTACCTCGCTAAGGAAAGTACAAAGGTGTCAATGCATTACCAGCATTATTCCATGAGTATGCCATGGACTACTGATTTAAAACATCAAATAGTGGTAACAGAAAATGACAGAGTTGAAACATAACAGACATCGTCCTTAGCCTCTTACATATTACAAACCATAAACCAGAGTTCTAAAACATTCCAAGAGTCCATAATACAAAATAGAATATCAGCTTATAAGCTTCAGCAACTCTCATGGGTAGGTCATCTGCGGCTCATCCTCCAAACACTCTATCACCGGCTCCTGAGGCTCTGAAAATGATAATAAAGTATGAGTGATACAGTCACCCAGCAAATTTCCCATCATTCTACCGAAACATATCAGAACCATAAATAAGACCATAAACCCACCAGCGTAAGTTCTTAATATAAAGGTCATACCTACCGGATAAAACTACGCTGATGAACTTACCATCTAGAACATGCCATCCTTCTACTGAGCTGGGGTTCATGTGATGTAATGCAGCATGAAAACATGCAGGGCAGAACATAAAAGGACTATGCATACAAAACAGTACAGAACAGAACAGAACCGTACATACATAACAAATCACAACAGAACAGAACAGAACAGAACAGAGTGGTATAGCCATGGCCTTTACCCTTCTCCGTATGAACCGAGCATCATCTATGAGTGATTCCGTTAGAATAATACCCCGTATGAGTCAGAGAAAAATAATACCACAATAAGCATCCGAGCAGAACAGAACATATACCTCACATGGGTCTACCAACTGCCACAATAGGACAACCGAGCAGAACCGAAAGTATACCCATAAGGGTCTACAGGAAATCCTAATGGAATAACTGGGCAGAACAAAACTTACACCTCATAGGGGTCTACCAGCTACCCTAGTGGAATAACCAGGCAGAACAAGACATAACCAGAATCAATCACGAAGACTGAATGTTCATTACGGGTTTTTAAGAACTGCCTTTACCTTTCTTTTTAAAACAGAATTTTCCTTAAAAAACGCATCATGACGTGCATATGATGTAAAATGCAGTATGCAATGCGTACTAAAGCGTCAAAGCATCCTTACGATCATATCCAAACCTATTCACAACGCAAAGCGGAAATTTTCGTCTTAGTACTGTATCATCTTAATCCATAGTTTCACCCTCAAACTGGTTTAATTTCTGAAATTCCTTTACCAACTTATTAGCTTAGGTCCATTATCATTTATCCATGCATTAGTGATGAGTTAGGTTGTTATGAAAGCCGGAAAAGACTATCTTTCCTATTATGCCAAAACAGCCCACTTCGGTACTAAGCCCATGAGCGGCACCCAAAAATAACTCTCATGTCTTCCTTTTCCCTCAACAACCTCTTTTCATCCTAAGGTGTAATTTTACTCAACGCTTAACCCTTCCATTCGTTAATTAAGCCATGAATAAGTCCGCATACGATAAACGATATAATGTGATAATTTAACGGATGCGACAATTTTGTTTACGGTAGTTTCGGGCTTCTCTTTGAGTCCTGTAACCATTCCCAGTGATTACACCTTCAATCACATTTTCAGTAGATCCAAATGAGCATTTTCAAAGGCTATAATCGCATGAATATGTCTAATCAATGGAAGTACACAAAATAGTCCAATAACATTACCTATTCCTTCATGACAAGCAACTTAAAGCCCTTAGAATTTGTCAAAAGTGTCATCTACCAAAACAGTGACTTTCCCATTAATTTGAGTGAAACTTATGTGTCAAAATAATCTCCAACCACCCTTATAAGATGGCAAATAAATTAGTTCATCTCCTTCCATTTATCACCGAATAAAACCATGTGTGTGGAGGTTAATATGCCTTCTAAGTTGTCTTCTTTTTCCTCCTTAACATATGTCCACCCTTCAAGTGACTTATTCTCTCAACCATTGGTCTCTTATTCATATTTTAACATATCCCTTAGGCCTACCTAGGTCACGGTAAAGCACATTAAATAGCCCTCTAACTTATAGTATTCAAGTAATACATTACAAATTTATGTGTTATCTAAAATATGCTAGGGACATAATAAAGGTGAATCACCACATTCCCTTAAAACTCCTTAAGGCCTTGTTTAGGGGGTGAGATAATCTTAAAATTTCCATCTTATTTTGTCACACAAGGTAATCCGTTAGTCTAGATACTAGGTTATTTCCGTATTTTCATAAACATGCTTCACATAGATCATCTTAGCCATTTTTTCCAAAATTTCAGCATGCTATTATTATCATATGAGTACTAACAAAAGCAAGATTTAAACTTAAAATATATAGACATCTTATTCAAGTTTCTTCAACATCTCAAGGAAGAATCAAGGGATACTTGCCTTCTTTGTTCAAAGATAGAGTCTTTGTTTATTGGTCTTCTTAAGAGCCTTGAGAACCACCTTCCTCCTCCTACACGGTTTACACACATAGGAGTGGTGAACGAAATTCCTTGATGAAAGAAATAGTAGAGGCTTAAAAGGTGTGAAAAGATCTTACCTTGATGAAGCTCTTGATGTCTTACACCTCCTAGGACCTCTTGAGGTTGATATCCTCCTATGGGGATGGATATAGGCCACGTGTTCGGATTTGCTAAGGGAGGATCTTAGCTTAAACTTAATACAAAGTCTTGAAGAATAAGGGAAGTAATTCAATATTCATACCTTAATAGTTGGAGAGCTACCCTTGACAAGACTTGGATCCTTGCTCTTGGTGTTCCTTCTTGGTGGCCGAAACTTAGAGGCTTTAGGTGGAGACGAATGAAAGTTGGATGTTTGAATGGGAATGCTAATTGTAGTGGTTTATATTTGCTTTTTTTCATTAAGAGGGTGGCGGCCGAATTAGGAGGAAGGGAGGGAAGAGGCACAATGATGAGGTTTTGTATGCATGGAAAGAAGTAGTAAAGGAGGTGGCTATTTAATGGGGTGTCACTTTCCTTCCTTTTTTGATGCCCTAAGGATATTTTCTTTTATCTTCTTCTTTTTTTGTAGAAATTAATATTAAAGAGTAGTTCCATTAAATAAGTTATATGAATGAAGTTAATTCATGGAAAAAATTTCCATTCCCATTAGAGCTTCCAGAAATCTATTACTACAGGGTTCAAAATTTACATGCACGGACGGGGTGGGTACAACATCAGATATCTACAAGATGATGAATAAGACTCTTAAATAACACATATAAGAAGGTCTTTAAGAAAAAATAGAATGTGACATCGAATGCCGTCACATATACTGCTACCGCCGATAAAGTCATCATATGAGAGAATATAATAGAAAACCACCAAGTAATCTTCAAGATAATCATAATTCAACTTCAGAATGAATATTATAAGATACTGAAGAGATTTCTTGAGTAAAAATACTGAAATTGCCCTTGGGGGTAAAATAACTATAATACTCCTGGTGAGAGAAAACTCTAGAAATGACCCCGATGGTTAGAAATGGATATAATAACACCTTTGTGATGATAAATAGGAGATAAAAGTGTCCTTGAAACATTTTCACCATGTCAAGTAACTGCACAAACTCAAAATACAAATTTTGCCCTTTTTGGTAAGTTGTATAAACTTCTAAGGCACATTAGTCACAATGCATAATTATAATAATCAATAACACATAATGGCAACATAATAAACATATATAAATCATGTACTAATGAAACCAACCATTTTATCACATTTTAGAAAAATATTTGTAAAAGCCCTAGATATCGATCGATCGAAGTGCCTCTGTTTGAGAGATCAATGTCTCACAGTGACTTTTAGAGTTTGTCTCAGACCTACATCGATCGATCAAAGTTAGGATTTGATGTGTACAGCGATCGATCATGTGTCTTAGGTTTAGAGATCGATGTCTAATAGTAAGGTCTTGAATTTTCTCTACCTTACATGGATCGATTGATGTGAGGGTTTGATGTACATCGGTCGATCGAAGTACAACAATCTGATAGATCGATGTCCTTTTTCTTCACTTTTTCAACATTTAGTCATTTATAATGCCATGTGTGACATTTTTAAGGATTCACCACTTAAAATCTTAACCTTGCAAATTATTCAAACATATTTCTCAATAATGCTGGCCTATTTTTTGGCTTGAATGTCTTCTAATTTTCTTCCAAAATCGTAGGGGGAATCATATCATGATTAATTGAAACTTAACTTCTGTGTAATTAAGCATGCGTTTGAGATTTTAAGCTGAATTTCCAACTCATTTTATGGAGTGCCAAGGTGGATTAAAGATGGCCAATCATGAAGTGACAACTTGACGAAGAGAAGTCATTTGTCCAATTATATTTCGCAACTAAGCAAGGGTGTGTCACCATATTATACAAAGAAATTTTCAAAGGGAATTCAAGATAATTTTCAAGGTAGAATACAGCCCTAGGGGCGGCCACACCATCTATAAATGGAGTCAAGATGATTCAAGCAAAGCTAAGCCAATGTTCATATTCTTTCAAGATCAAGCAAGAGACTATTCTCTTCTTCTCTTATTCTTTTTTGTTGCTCTTAGCCTCAAGCCTATCATTCTTATCTTCCATATACTGAATATGCTTTGATTATACCACCCATATATGTTCATCTAATGTACAAGGTTGATCAAGGTGTGATCATACCTTCATTTGATCAGTGGTGGTGTTCGTGTTGTTGAGTTTGTCTGTTTAATTGTAAAAGGGTGGTGTTGATGTTTAACTCCAGTCACCCTTGTGTCAAAGTGTTATTTGTGATTAGTGAATACCGAGGAAAGTGTCCTCGAAGACTAGAGTAGGTTGATTTAACCGAACCAGTTTAAAAATTTTGGTGTTATTTTTCAGTTTTCTGCATCGTTTTCATACTCACGGAAAAAATAGCAAACGTTTTCCAGAAATAACAAAATTTTGCAGAAACATAACCACATGTCGTTAAATGTTCATAGTTCTGAGACTAGTGCAATCTGATTCTTAGATCTTCAAAGGTTGAGAACATCAACGTGGTTGACATGCTTACCAAAAGAATTTTGAAAAACAGTTTCAACCCGTTAAAAGTACACATCTTAAGGGTCATACCATAAAATATTGAGGTCATTTAGAGTTGTTAATTAATAGACGTAAATTTTTCATTTCGAAGCGCAGTTGCTAGCAGATTGACGTAATCTATGTAAAAACGGTTTTTTAAGGGATTGCACTTAAATTTTTAATCTGAAATTTTTGTGACACATTAACAACATCTGAGAGCACATTGTCACCAAATTTCACAATTTGTGGAGGTTGTAACTAGTTAATTTAAATCAAGATCTGAAAACAGAACAGTTTTCAAAAGTGAGTTATTTGGTTTAAAAAGTTTTAAAAACTGATTTTTCCACACTCACTACTCAACCCCCCCTTCTGGTGGTTCTATACAGGTCCTGCAAATGGTATCAGAGTGCATGCACACTCACTACAAGAAGATTCAACGATCTTTGTGAAATGGAATCCACTAGTTATAAAACCGAGCAAGAAGGAATGTCAAGCGTAAGTCCTCCCATTTTCGACGGTGAGTCTTTCATACAATGGAAACTTCATATGAAACTTTTCCTTATGGCCATTGATATAGACTTATGGTCCATCATAGAAGATGGTATTTTTGTTCCATCTAAGATAACTATAAATGATGATGTTACATTAGAAGTAGTAAAGCATAAGCAATAGTGTACCATAGAAGATAAAAAGAGATTAAGTATGAATGCTAACGCTATGCAACTTCTTCTAAATGGTTTAAGTAAAAGTGAATCAAGTTATGTATCCAATGGTTCTACTACCCAAGAAATGTGGAGATGTCTTGAAACGAAACATGAATGCACTAGTCAAGTTAAAGAGTCCAAGATAAACATGCTTATGTCTGCTCTTGAATGATTCAAATTATTGTCGAATGAATCTATTCTCCATATGGGTTTAAGATTGACTAGCATCTACAATTCTCTTGAGTCTCTTGGCAAGGTATTTACTTCACAGGAAAAGGTATTGAGAAGCCTCCACTCCAAATAGGATCATAATGTCACCGCAATCGAAGAGAGTAAAGAAAGCAAGTCAATAAAAATGGAGGAATTGATCGGATCTTTTAAGGTATATGAGAACAAACTCACTCTAAGAAATTCTGAATCAACTTCCAAACAAGATAAGGCTATAGCATTTAAATCAAATGAATGCATCTCTACCTCTTCTGATTGCGTAGATAATAGTGATACGAATTCCGATAATGATGATCTAATCATGTTGGCTAGAGGATTAAGAAAGATCATAAGAAAGTCGTTTAGAAATAAACCTACGCCTACTTCAAATAATAGAAATAAAAATAAGAATAACGATAAAGATGCAAAATGCTATGAATGTGAAAACTTGGACACCTATCATATGATTGTCCGAACAAGGACAAACCGATAAACAAAAACTATGACAGGCATTAGACCAAAAATAGACCCATCTCAGAACCTAAGCAACGGAATAAAAGAAGATTTCTCAAAGCCTCCACATGGAGTGACTCATCTGACTCTGAGACTGAAGAAACCGAAGAAGAAAAAACACAAGTGTGTTTTGCATCCAAGGCATCAAATGAGGTATGTTCTGACTCTGATTCTTATTCCAAACCCTCTTATGATGATTTATTTAGTCAATATCTTGAGTTGCATAAGTTTTCTAAGGTTTTGCAAAAGAAAAGAAATGCTTAATTGAAAACAAGAATTTCTTAGAATCTTCTAAAACAAACCTTGTATCTCAATTAAACTATTTAAAAGAAGAGTCTTCTTGCATGATAAATTCACTTAAGTCTGAAATTTCATCATTGACATTCGAGAATAATGAGATGAAACCGAGATTTCATATTTTAAATCAAGAAACACAGACTTAGAAAAGACGTTAAAACAATTCGATACGGGTACTTGCATGTTAGATCATCTTATTTCTAAGAAAACGATAAAACTGGATTAGGGTTCATTGAAGATAATAAGGTACAAAATAAGTCTACAAACTTTATGCTATCATCATCTAAGAAACCGCATGCATTAAAGACAATTGTACAACCTAAGAAGACGTCTAGCACACCACCCATTATATCTCATTGCACAACTTCTTTTTCATCACATACACAATATAATCATGTACCATATAGATATAAAAGAAATCTTTGATGCATATGCGACACTCATATCACACTAATGCTTATAGATCACGAACTATTCCTTCAAACCAAAATGCATATCAAAACCAAAAATCACATTATGCTTACTATGATGATTTCGGCCATAGGCCATGTAGCGCCCTGCACCCGGACCTCGTCCGAATACGGTGCACCCGCCGTACTTCACTAAGGAGAGTACAAAGCGTCATGCATAACATGCGAAAATCCATAACTTACATCATGGATTTCCATGTTAACATTTAACATGGTAGTAAAATTTAGACAAAATTAAAACTTTAAAATAAACATGCATGCGGAAATGTTAAGTCCCCAAAATAGTAGTCCAACAAAACAAAAGAAACCGAAATCCCAAAGGGTCCAACATAGTTCATAGTACAACAACATATCAGCACAAAAGTCCTTAGGCATGATCTCCTCCTGTCTCCTTGACTACGGGTGTGGCACTCTCGGTTCATCCTCAATCCATTCAACCTTAGCACTCACTGGCCCTGGGGAAAAAATAAAGGTATGAGTGATAAACATCACCCAGCAAGCATACAATAAACTACCATGAATTAAATAAAGAATCATAACATGAATGGAAAACCCCAAGAACCTTAAATGTTAATTCATACCTGATCCTTAATCCTTGATCTGCTTGGAGATATAGCCTAATCATAATTTTAGGTAATACCATACTGATAATATCACATTTCCTACTAACTGAATCGTACTAACATGCAAAGTGCACATGAATTATGCATATGCAATGCATGATATCATGTCGCGTCAAAATCATCATTTGGTCCCATAAAGTAACGTATCAGAAAACGGAGTGTTAGATCAATTAACCCTGGATCTGAACAGGTCCAGAACATGTCATCAAACCAATAAACCCTGGGCCTGGGACGGGTCTAGAACATAACATCAGGCCGATTAACCCCGGGCCTGTATCGGGTCCAGAACATATCATAGGACCAATTAACCCCGAGTCTGAAAAAAGGTCAAGAACTTAGCATATCATCAGACCTATTAACCCCAGGTCTGGAGTCGGGTTATGAGCATGCTTTAGCCGGCAAGGAAATCATAAAACCTTTCTTTGAAAATCGTGGGACCATAAACAACTTACATGCATAACAAAAACTTGCTTGCTTGAAAGGAGCTTATGTGCATACCGAAAACTTGGAAAATCAGATTCATGATGCACGTGATCATGCATGATACACGGGATGAAATGCGATGCAAGTCGTGACATGAATCATCTTAAAATTACTTAGAATATGACATAATTCCCATGAGATGGAAATTTCCAGAATTCACGTTCTGTTCACGAGTCCTCCAATATAACAAATCAGGCCCATTGTTATAATCTTTTGCCTTACACATGACTAATGGGGTCCTATCTACATGCCATAAAAGTTTCGTGACATTTAAAGATGAATAAGACCCTTAAATCGTTAAATTGCTAAAAAGTGTACTGTTGGAGTACCCATCTTTTCCTTAATTTCCAAGACCATAAAATCTTAATTAATTTAGGCTAATACCTGGAAAACATAGTAAACACATCAAGGATTAATAGTCATGGGCCCAAACCGTTCATATAAGTCAAAATCCACAAGATTATGGCCTCTTAACTTATTCCATAATTCTGTCCAGTTTTGCAGTTTTGTAACGTCAACTTCAAATCAGTAGTTACCCATCAAAACGATAATTCCAAGTTGATTAATTTACATGAACATGCTCATCTATGTCCTAAGGGATTACTTATACATTCTAGAGCAATCCAACGATATTAAAGGGGTCATTTAATTACTTTCCCGAAATTGGTTGCATGCTGATTTTGTAATGACCAGCTTTACTAAAAAATTTATTGTGGCAAAACCATAATTCCTTTTTTTGAAATTCAAACTCACAGACATCATAGAAATGCAGGGCTAGAATCCTACCAACAATCCGCTCATTTTCACGTTCCTAAGGTCTATTTTCAGGTCACACAATACGCTACAATAAACTGCTTTGTTCAAGTAATTTGGTCTTTTGTCACCTTTTCTTGTCAAATGTTTACCAACTAACCTTATTCTTATAAAAACTTATTAGCCACTAAATACACCCTTTTATCATGAATATTCCAGATTTCATAACTTTTGTTAAGTCACATATGTATAACCCCAAAACAGTTGTAACTCACACATAACATTCATCACTCTTGCTCATTTTGCATTTTATAAAGTCTACCCTTGGTACAACTAAGGCATGCATCACCTAGCTACCCTAACAGCCCGTTTTCTTGTGCCAAAAAGGAGTTATGTCACCTTTCAATATGAGTACAAGTATACTTATGTAACAAATCATACAAGCATGCCAAAACAACTTTGTAAAATACATATAGCCCACACGCCATTTCATACTCCCCATGCTTAACACAAAATCTATTCTTTGCCAAGAATCAATTTGCTAGTCCATACATCATTCTAAAACAGCCCTCATATCATATTGCATGCACTCAAAGAACTCATCTTTAGAAGTATTATTCACAAGCAAGTCATTTTTCTTAAGGAATCACTAAGGTCTCATGCTTAACACTTAGTACATTCAACTAAAATTTATATCATAGAAATAACTAGCCATTCAAGTAACTAACTCCTTAAATAAATCATGATAGTCTAAAGTATACTTGCCTCTTCAAGCTAGAACCTTTTCTTAGCTTGGATCTTGGATGAAATGAGTTGAAATTTTCCTCCTCTACATCCATGAAGCACACGGTTTTGAGGGAGGAAAAAGGAAAATGTTAGCTACCATTTTAAATGAAAAATAAAGCTAACTTGATGCTAGATTTACTTACCAAGATGAGGTTTTGAATGGAACTTGAGATGGACTCAAACTATCAAGAGCTTGCACCACTTAAAAGGTTGAGAAACTTGTACCTAGTGACCATTGAGGTCACGGGTTTGGGGTAGGGAAAAGGAACCAAGCGAGTTTCATTATTTGAAATAGAAAATCCACTTAAGAAGATTGGAAGGAGACTTACCTAGATGCTTCTTGATCTTGAAAATGGAAGTTGTGTTGAATCTCCTAGCTCCAAAAAAGGGGGCCGTGTAGTAGGGGGTTGAAGGAGATGTAAATAGTATAAGTATTTTCTTTGCTTGGGGGACTTCTTGAGAGAGTACAAGATGAAGGTGGATGGAAGCTTCTAGTTAATTTAAAGAGGACTTAATGGTGGGAAGGGGGAGGGAGCCGGCGCATGGAAGGGGAGGGAGACAAGGGTTTCATGAAAAATGAAAAAGTGGTCTTGGTCTTGTGAAGAGTAGCTTTTGCCTCCCATGCTTGCCTCTTTTTTATTATTTTATTATTTCCCTTTTTTGCATGCTTGTTTTATTTTTATTATATAATTATAATCTAAGTAATTATTTTAAATAATAGAATGGACTAGAATAAGGGAGAGGGTTCTGGAGCCATCCCTTGGGTTTGGCCAAAATCTTGGGGCTTGGGGAGGGTATTTTAGTCTTTTCACATTTATCATAACTCATACCTATATAATTATACTATTATTTATATTATCTAATTTCTTGTGTATGATTTTAGGTTTGCTTTTATGAAGACCATTTAGGTTAGACTTCTTATAAAAAGGAAAATATTGTAAGGCTCTTCAATGTCTTGTGGCCGAAATGTCTAGGCTTTGGAGGGGTAAAGTGGTCATTTCACATACTCTATGACATCCACTTGTATAATTATATGGTATCTATCTTAAAAGAATTTAAATAAGGAAGCACTAATATAAATTTAATAAAATTTACTTGGAAGGATCAATATTTCATTATGACACATCATCATTGTTTCAAGTACATTACGGTTGGGGTACAACATCCTCCCCCCCCCCCTTAACATAAGTTTCGTCCTCGAAACTTAAGAGATCTAGTCAAAAAGATGGGAGGTATCTATTCTTCATGTCTTCCTCAGTTTCCCATGTGGCTTCTTCTCCAGAATGGTGTTTCCATTGGACTTTCACCATAAATATGGATCTCTTTCTCAACTTCTTCTCTTTCCAATCAATGATCTTTAGGGGCTCATCTATGTAAGATGTATATTCTTCAACCTTCTGCTGCTGATCCTCAAGAATGTGGCTTGGATCATAAACATACCAGCAAAGTTTTGAGATGTGGAACACATCATGTAACTGGGACAGTGATGGGGGCAACGCCAAGCGATATGCAACTTCATCAACACTCTCTAGAATTTCATATGGTCAAATGAATCTTGGGCTCAAATTCCCTTTTATGCCAAATCTCTTGATCCCCTTAGATGGGGAGACCTTTAAGAAAACTTTTTCCCCTTCTTGAAACTCTAAGGGTCTCCGTCTTTCATTAGCCCATATCTTACTTCTATCTTGTGCCGCCTTCAATCTTTGCCGAACAATCTTTACTTTTCTTGAGTTTGCTCTACAAGGTCGGGTCCCGCATATATCTTCTCTCCAATTTCATCCCAATAGAGTGGGGACCGACATTTTCTCCCATACAAAGCTTCATAGGGTGCCATCCCAATATATCTGTGGAAACTGTTATTATAAGAAAACTCAACCAGCTTAAGACTCTTATCTCAGCTTCCTCCAAAGTCAAGAATGCAAGCACGAAGCATGTCTTCAAGGGTTTGAATTGTTCTTTCTGATTGGCCATCAGTCTGAGGATGAAAGGCGGAACTCATCCTGATCTCAGTGCCTATGGCCTTTTGAACGAATGTCTAAAATCTATAGGTAAAATGGGGATCATGATCACAAACGATACTTATGGGCACACCATGCAAGCAGACGATCTAGTCAATGTACATAGAGGCTAACTTCTCCATAGATGCCTTAATCGACATGGCCATAAAGTGAGCAGATTTGGTCAGACGGTCCACGACGACCCATATAGCATCATTTCCATACTTAGTCCTGGGTAGGTCAGTCACAAAATCCATGGTGACGTGGTCCCATTTCCATTCTGGGACTTCTAAAGTTTGTAGTAACCCGGCAGGTCTTTGGTGTTCAGCTTTTACTCTTTGACAAACAAAGCATCGCTCAACAAATTCAGCTATTTGGTTCTTCATTCCGTGCCACTAAAACCTTTGCTTGAGGTCCTGATATATCTTGGCAGCTCCAGGGTGTATAGATAAGCGCGAGTTGTGGTTCCATCAAGACTTCATCTTTAATTTCTTTGTTCTCAGGCACGCATAACTGTCCTCGGTACCATAAACTGTCATCGCTACAAACTTCGAAATCATTTTGTGGCTTATCTTTTATCCTCTCCTTGATCTTCCTCAAGGCTTCGTCATTTCCTTAAGCCTCTTTGATCTTATCAGTCAGTGAAGGGATAAAAACTAATTTAGCGAGTACCTCATCCACGGAGTCAACTTCTTTGATGCCAAATTCTTCCATATCTCGCTGAGGAGGTTGTTGATGTGGGTGACTTGTCTTTCGAATCAACGCATCAGCGACTTTATTGGCTTTCCCAGGGTGGTACTGAATCGAGAGATCATAATCTTTAATCAACTCGAGACACCTGCATTGCTGCATGTTCAGTTCCTTCCGTGTAAAAAGATACTTTAGGCTTTTGTGATCCGTAAAGATCTCACATTTTTCACCATACAAGTAATGCCTCCATATCTTTAATGCGAAAACCACTGCAGCAAGCTCAATATCATGGACGGGGTAGTTTTGCTCGAACGGCTTCAATTGCC
Organism: Eustoma russellianum; assembly: GCA_036186865.1. Taxonomy (NCBI): domain Eukaryota; kingdom Viridiplantae; phylum Streptophyta; class Magnoliopsida; order Gentianales; family Gentianaceae; genus Eustoma; species Eustoma russellianum. The sequence continues at coordinate 13,329,188 of AP025052.1, forward strand.
GGGATGCATAAGCTATCACTTTATCTTTCTGCATAAGAACACATCCGAGACCGTTCTTTGAAGCATTACTCTACACCACACATTTCTCGCCAGGAGTGGCTGAGCCAAGATAGGGATGGATGTCAACTTTGCTTTTGACTCCGAGAAGCTCTTTTCACAACCGGCAGTCCACTCGAACTTGGGTTTCTTTTGTGTTAATCTGGTGAGGGGGACAACTATCCTCGAAAATCCTTCAACAAACTTCTGGTAATACCCTGCCAGTCCAAGGAAGCTTCTCACCTCTGTAACATTAGTTGGCCTGGGCAATTCTGTAATGGCCTTGATTTTCTTGGGATCTATTGAAATCCCATCTTCTGATATAACATGGCCGAGGAAGGATACACTATGCAACCAAAACTCACATTTGCTAAATTTTGCGTCCAATTGTCTTTCTCTTAAAATATTCAGAACCATCCTCAAATGGGCTGCATGAGTTTCCTCATCTGGTGAATAGATCAAGATATCATCTATGAAGACCACTACGAACTTGTCGAACTGATCCTGAAAAACTCGATTCATGAGATCCATAAAGGCGGTAGGAGTGTTGGTCAAACCAAAGGGCATGACCAAAAATTCATAGTGTCTATAGCGTGTCCTGAAAGCAGTCTTAGGAATGTCTTCAGTCTTAATCTTCAATTGAAAATATCCAGATCTTAGGTCACTCTTACTGAAAACTCAAGATCCCTGCATTAAAATTCCTTAGATAGGGTTTTGGAATATTTAAACCTTAATTGAACTAAAACTTGTTAGTTACGTACCCTGAGTTGATCAAATAAATCGTCTATCCGGGGCAATGGATACTTATTCTTTATGGTGATTTTGTTATGTTCCTGGTCATCAATGCATAAATGCATACTTCCATCTTTCTTCTTCACGAATAACACAGGAGCACCCCAAGGTGAAACGCTGGGGTGGATGAGCTTCTTCTCTAACAGCTCGTGTAACTACTCCTTTAGCTCTTTCAGTTCTGCAGGTGCCATCCGATATGGCGCCTTTGATATGGGTTCAGCTCCTGAAACAAGGTTTATTTCGAAGGCAATTTCGCGGTAGGGAGGTAACCCAGGTAATTCATATGAGAAAACATCAGGGTATTCATTAACAACCGGAACTTGAGCAAGGGTGGGACTCACTTGCTCAGCACCTAGGACATAAACAAAGAATCCTTCCTGGCCTTTCTTCAATGCTAGGCTGGCACGAGCCGCATTAACATAGACCTTCTTGGATGGTTTCTTTAACTTGGCTCCTCCTTGGAATGATACTTCATTTCGAGTGGGATCCTTGATCATAACTTGCCTACTCCGGCAATCAATTTAAGCATGGTTCTTTGAGAGCCAATCCATTCCAAGGATCACATCAAAATCACTCATGGATATGGGGATCAAATCGGCTTCAAACCGCTGATCATCGAACTCGAGCACGCAATTTCTGAAGATATGATGAGAGACAAGCACCTGATCGCCGGCTGCTTGTACTCTATAGGGTGATTCTAGTCAGACTGAGTTATGATTGATATTCTTAGCAAACTTTCTGGAGATAAATGAGTCGCTGGCGCCATCGTCGAACAATACATTCGTAGGTATGCTACATACTAAGATAGTTCCTGAATCATGCATATTTAACTGAGCAACAACATAGGCATGCATAAGCAAAACATATTTAAGGCGTAAAACTTTAGATCTTACCAGTCACTACGTCTGCCGTCTCCTAAACATCTGCATCTGTCATGACATTCACCCTTGAATTTGCACGTGGCCGTTGGTTCTTTCGCTGCTGCTGCTGTTGCTGCGCTCCTCTGTCTGGACAATCCCTAATCAGGTGACCATCCTTGCCGCATCCAAAACATTGTCCAGTCTTCCATCGACACTCACCCATGTGTCTCTTTTGGCACTGAGGGCATACTGGTATAGCTGGCTACTGAAGTGGAGCTTGATTCTTTTGCTGATTATTTTGGTGCTGCTGGCGGCGCTGATTCTGACCCTGTGGTCTCCCTTGACAAACAGATCCTTTGTAATTCTTCTTGGCCACTTTTTTGAATTTCTCATTTCCAGTCACTTATCTTTCTCTTTCTGTCCCACATCATCTCGGCGGATAATATCTCTCTCAATTCTATAACAGGCATCCAGAAGAGCTCCAAAATTTGCGAGGTTTGCATCCTCCAACCATGTTCTGATTCTCGGATTCAACCCTCTTTCAAATTTCAGCACTTTTTGTCTCTCATCATTCATAGTGATAGGCTGAAATCTCCCCAATGCGATGAACTTATTAGCATACTCTGCTACAGTCATACCGGGCTCTTGCTTCAGCGATTCAAATTCATGCCGCTTTTGTAGCTTCACTGACGGAGGGATGTAGAACTTGTGGAACTCTTGCAGAAATCTCTCCCAGGTGATTGGTCTTAGTAAAGGGTGTAAATTAGTCTTCCACAATTGATTTGCCTCACTTATCAGAAAGGACCTTATGGCTTGGGCTTTCATCTCGTCAGGGGCTTGAATTAGCTCGAAACAATTCTCGACTTCATCCAACCACTTCTCCGCTATGTCCGGATCTGGCTTTCCCTCAAACGGTGGTACATTAGCCCTCTTCCATTTCTCGAAGTAATATTGTGCATCTCTCACAGGCTCACGTGGGTGGGGTGGAGCATTCTGTTGGATTAGGCCCTGACCTATCTGTTTGACCACCTGGCAAAAGGCCTGAAAGGCATTAACGTCAGGAATAACCGGAGGAACTGGTGCCTGCGGTGTGGAGGTGGATTATTTTGAACAGGAGGATTCTGGTCCTGCGGTGGTGGCGGCGGGACCTGAACCGGTGGCGGAGGAACGGGGCCTTGTGGCTAAGTGTGGATGGGCTCCTGAGCAGCTGGTCGAGCCCTAGGAGGTCGGCCATGAGGTCGCACCATCTGCACTACGGAGTGTTAAAACTTCCACAAATAATGGGATAAACCAAATTATTTTGGCTAAAGGTCATAATTTACAAAAATTGTAAATGAGGGCGAGAAAAGACACATCTTACGTTAGAGATACGAATTTAATAAGGCATGATTAATTAGTAAATTATATCCTAAACCCGGTCTAAGTGGACCTAGTCTAATGGCCTCACTCTTCTAAGATCATGACTTAGGTCTAAGATCAAACTTAGATTCTAAGATCATAACTTAGTTCTACGTTCTGCTTGAAATCTAGAGCCTGGGCTCTGATACCACCTGTAGCGCCCCGCACACAGACCTCGTCTGAATACGGTGCACCCGCCGTACTTCACAAAGGAGAGTACAAAGCGTCATGCATAACATGCGAAAATCCATAACTTAGATCATGGACTTCCATGTTAACATTTAACATGGTAGTAAAATTTAGGCAAAATTAAAACTTTAAAATAAACATGCATGCCGAAATGTTAAGTCCCCAAAATAGTAGTCCAACAAAACAAAAGAAACCAAAATCCCAAAGAGTCCAACATAGTTCATAGTACAACAACATATCAGCACAAAAGTCCTTAGGCATGATCTCCTCCTGTCTCCTTGACTACGGGTATGGCACTCTCGGTTCATCCTCGATCCATTCAACCTTAGCATTCACTGGCTCTGGGGGAAAAATAAAGGTATGAGTGATAAACATCACCCAGCAAGTATACAATAAACTACCATGAATTAAATAAAGAATCATAACATGAATGGAAAACCCCAAGAACCTCAAATGTTAATTCATACCTGATCCTTAATCCTTGATCTGCTTGGAGATATAGCCTAATCATAATTTTAGGTAATACCATACTGATAATATCACATTTCCTACTAAGTGAATCGTACTAACATGCAAAGTGCACAATAATTATGCAAGATGCAATGCATGATACCATGTCGTGTCAAAATCATCATTTGGTCCCATAAAGTAACGTGTCAGAAAACGGAGTGTCAGATCAATTAACCCCAGATCTGAACAGGTCCAGAACATGTCATCAGACCAATTAACCCCAGACTTGAGACGGGCCCAAAACATAACATCAGGCCGATTAACCCCGGGCCTGTATCGGGTCCAGAACATATCATCGGACCAATTAACCCCGAGTCCGGAACGGGTCAAGAACTTATCATATCATCAGACCTATTAACCCTAGGTCTGGAGTCGGGTTATGAGCATGCTTTAGCCGGCAAGGAAATCATAAAACCTTTCTTTGAAAATCGTGGGACCATAAACAACTTACATGCATAACAAAGACTTGCTTGCTTGAAAGGAGCTTATGTGCATACCGAAAACTTGGAAAATCAGATTCATGATGCTCGTGATCATGCATGATACATGGCATGAAACGCGATGCAAGTCGTGACATGAATCATCTTAAAATTACTTAGAATATGACATAATTCCCATGAGATGGAAATTTCCAGAATTCACGTTCTGTTCACGAGTCCTCCAATATAACAAATCAGGCCCATTGTTATAATCTTTTTCCTTACACATGACTAATGGGGTCCTATCTACATGCCATAAAATTTTCGTGACATTTAAAGATGAATAAGACCCTTAAATCGTTAAATTGCTAAAAAGTGTACTGCTGAATCCAGCAGTACAGTACCCATCTTTTCCTTAATTTCCAAGACCATAAAATCTTAATTAATTTGGGCCAATATCTGGAAAACACAGTAAACACATCAAAGATTAATATTCATGGGCCCAAACCGTTCATATAAGTCAAAATCCACAAGATTATGGCCTCTTAACTTATTCTATAATTCTGTCCAGTTTTGCAGTTTTGTAATGTCAACTTCAAATCAGTAGTTACCCATCAAAACGATAATTTCAAGTTGATTAATTTACATGGACATGCTCATCTATGTCCTAAGGGATTACCATAAAAATTCCAGAGCAATCCAACGATTTTAAAGGGGTCATTTAATTACTTTCCCGAAATTGGTTGCATGCTGATTCTGTAGTGACCAGCTTTACTAAAAACTTTATTGTGGCAAAACCATAATTCCTTTTTTCGAAATTCAAACTCACAGACGTCATAGACATGCAGGTCTAGCATCCTACCAAAACTAAGCTCATTTGCACGTTCCTAAGGTCTAATTTCAGGTCACACAATACGCCACAATAAACTGCTCTGTTCAAGTAATTTGGTCTTTTGTCACCTTTTCTTGTCAAATGTTTACCAACTAACCTTATTCTTATAAAATAACTTATTTGCAACTAAATACACCCTTTTATCATGAATATTCCAGATTTCATAACTTTTGTTAAGTCACATATGTATAACCCCAAAACAGTTTGTAACTCACACATAACATTCATCACTCTTGCTCATTTTGCATTTTATAAAGTCTACCCTTGGTACAACTAAGGCATGCATTACCTAGCTACCCTAACAGCCCGTTTTCTTGTGCCAAAAAGGAGTTATGTCACCTTTCAATATGAGTACAAGTATACTTATGTAACAAATCATACAAGCATGCCAAAACAACTTTGTAAAATCACATATAGCCCACACGCCATTTCATACTCCTCATGCTTAACACAAAATCTATTCTTTGCCAAGAATCAATTTGCTAGTCCATACATCATTCTAAAACAGCCCTCATATCATATTGCATGTAGTCAAAGAACTCATCTTTAGAAATATTATTCACAAGCAAGTCATTTTTCTTAAGGAATCACGAAGGTCTCATGCTTAACACTTAGTACATTCAACTAAAATTTATATCTTAGAAATAACTAGTCATTCAAGTCACTAACTCCTTAAATAAATCATGAGAGTCTAAAGTATACTTGCCTCTTCAAGCTAGAACCTTTTCTTAGCTTGGATCTTGGATGAAATGAGTTGAATTTTTCCTCCCCTACATCCATGAAGCTCACGGTTTTGAGGGAGGAAAAAGAAAAATGTTAGCTACCATTTTAAATGAAAAATAGAGCTAACTTGATGCTAGATTTATTTACCAAGATGAGGTTTTGAATGGATCTTGAGAGGAACTCAAACTATCAAGAGCTTGCACCACTTAAAAGGTTGAGAAACTTGTACCTAGTGACCATGGAGGTCACGGGTTTGGGATAGGGAAAAGGAACCAAGTGAGTTTCATTATTTGAAATAGAGAATCCACTTAAGAAGCTTGGAAGAAGACTTACCTAGATGCTTCTTGAGCTTGAAAATGGAAGTTGTGTTGAATCTCCTAGCTCCAAAAAGGGGTGCCGTGTAGTAGGGCGGTTGAAGGAGATGAAAATAGCCTAAGTATTTTCTTTGCTTGGGGGACTTCTTGAGAGAGTACAAGATGAAGGCGGATGGAAACTTCTAGTTAATTTAAAGTGGACTTAATGGTGGGAAGGGGGAGGGAGCCGGCGCATGGAAGGGGAGGAATACAAGGGTTTCATGAAAAATGAAAAAGTGGTCTTGGTCTTGTGAAGGGTAGCTTTTGCCTCCCATGCTTGCCTCTTTTTTATTATTTTATTATTTCCATTTTTGCATGCTTGCTTTATTTTTATTATATAATTATGATCTAAGTAATTATTTTAAATAATAGAAGTGGAGTAGAATAACGGAGAAGGTTCTAGAGCCATCCCTTGGGTTTGGCCGAAATCTTGGGGCCTTGGGGAGGGTATTTTAGTCTTTTCACATTTATCATAACTCATACTTATATAATTATACTATTATTTATATTATCTAATTTCTTGTATATGATTTTAGGTTTGCTTTTTATGAAGACCATTTAGGTTAGTATTCTTATAAAAAGGAAAATATTCTAAGGCTCTTCAATGTCTTGTGGCCAAAATCTCTAGGCTTTGGAGGGGTAAAGTGGTCATTTCACATACTCTATGACATCCACTTGTATAATTATATAGCATCTATCTTAAAAGAATTTAAATAAGGAAGCACTAACATAACTTTAATAAAATGTACTTGGAAGGATCAATATTTCATTATGCCACATCATCATTGTTTCAAGTACAGTACGATTGGGGTACAACTGGCCAAATAGAAATGCTTCTAACATATATTATATTGCTTCTTCATCTTTCTTATCACATTTTGTAAGACCAAGAATGGTCACCCAAGTTTGGATACCAAAAGATACTCTTACAAAGGGTTGAACTAATAACTCTTAGAGGACGCACTAGAAACACGTGATGAGCATAACATACTAGAAGTGCATGATTCGTTGTATAAGTTCCTCTTTATTGCCACTCCTACTAATTGCGTTTTCTTTTGATGTGATTTACCAAATAAAGGGGAAGAAAAAAGCATGATTTAAGGGGGAGAGAGTGATAAAATTAAGAGGGAGCACGATATTAAATTCAAATTTTTGAATTAAAAATTTATGCATGATTGTAGGGGAGCAATCACAATTAAATCATGAATAGAGGTTATTTGACAAATCATCAAAAGGAAGAGATTGTTGAGAAATCGGAGTTTGAGTGATTCGAAAATGTATGATTTAAATGTTACATGTTTACCAAATGCATGAATAAGCTGTCACTTGACATACTTATGTGATAAATATGCTTTACATGCTTATATATATTGTTGTCGTACTAATGTGTCATGAAACGTTAAAGCTTACATCATATGGGAAACATTTGTTGTCTTTATAATATTTTCAGATGCCATGCTTAATGAATTAAACTAGTTTATAAAGTGAAATGCTTAAGGAAATGAACTAACTAGTTCCTTAAATGAAGACAATTTGGAGAGAACTATTTGGCAACAAGCTTGATATGGAAAGTTCTCTCTTCTTACATACACACATGCAACATATATATATTATGTGTCCATATTTTTTACAACAAACTATATACTTATATTTCAACGTTATACCGACAAGTCATACACGTACGTCGACATCACACCACCATATACACCTCATATTCATGAGTACATACATGTCTCATATCATACATTACAAGTCATATTGCTATCAAAATTATAACGACATGTCCCGAGGCCATAAACTGAAAATTGTCGTATTGGGTGACTACCGAACCTTCACCGACATGTCACATACTTACCATATAAAGGTGGCCAGCCTATATACAATCAAAATACTCAGAATATTCATGCTCTAAATGTCAAAATTAGTCCCAAAGTCCTACCACGTTACACACATCAATCACCCATATTTTGGCTTGAATTGTGGAAATTTCATACTCAAACGTTTTGTCACATGGGGCGTTTTCAACATCAGCCATAGGAGCCGAAAATAAATTTTATTTTATGTATATTATGTGTGAAACAACATATGTTACATGTCTAATAAGTCTGAGATTAATCGAAGAAAAATTGCATAACCGTCGAAAGTCGAAAATACGGTTTTCTACACTTATACAGACATGGAACCTTTTTGTCTTTGATGTAACATGTATTTAGACATTTTTTACACATCCAAGACATATTAGAGTATTCTAGAAAAATCAATTAAGGGTTGATTGTAATTTATCATGTGTTTGAAGATTATGCATTAGTATTTGACAAAGATTACCAAAAGAGAATTCAACACATGGTGCAGGTGTATTGACACACCATTTCAACTCATTTGGAGCTCAGCTGGAGCTTGTTTGGCACTTTGATTGGTGAAAGATAAACCACATGAGATTGGTGACATTGAAGAGGGCAAGACACACATGGAAACATTTCAGAATCAAACAAGTGCTGGAATTTCAGCACATGGACTAATGCTGGCCGATTTTTTGGCTTGAATGTCTGCCAATTTTCTTCCAAAATTATGGGGGAATCATATCATGATTAATTGAAACTTAACTTGTGTGTAATTAAGCATGTGTTTCAGATTTTAAGTTGAATTTCCAGCTCATTTTAGGGAGTGCCAAGGTAGATTAAAGATGGCCAATCATGAAGTGACAACTAGGCGAAAAGAAGTCGTTCATCTAATTATATTTCGCCAAGTAAACAAGGGTGTGTCACCATATTATACAAAGCAATCTTCCAAGGGTATTCAAGAAAATTTTCCAGAAAGAATACAGCCCTAGGGGGCGGCCACACCATCGATAAAAGGAGGTAAGATTATTCAAGCAAAGCTAAGCCAAAGTTCATATTCTTCTAAGATAAAGCAAGACTATTCTCTTCTTCTTTTCTCTTGCTCTTAGCCTCAAACCTATCATTCTTATCCCATATACTGAATAGGATGTGATTATACCACCCATATACGTTTATCTCTTGTACAAGGTTGATCAAGCTGTGATCATACCTTCATTTGATCAGTGGTGGTGTTCTTTTTCTTGTGTTTGTTTGTTTGATTGTAAAAGGATGAGTTGGTGTTTAACTCCAGTCACCCTTGTAAAAAGATGTTATTTGTGATAAGTAAATACTGTGGAAGGTGTCCTCGAAGACTGGTGTTACGACCCGAGATTCCGGGCTAGTGGAAATGAAATAAAATAATAGAAAATAGAACGCGAATGCGATGTCAATACGATTTTTGGTGGCATTTAAAATTTTATTTAGAGTTAATAAAGACATCGACATTAAATATCGGGGTTAGAAACACACTTAAAAATAACCTTAAGGTAAGTTAACGGATATAACGAGACTGGTTGGACTAGACAATGACTGTATCGGACATACAAGGTATTTAAATAAATTAGTCGGTAGCAACATAAGTCGATAGAGATAAATCAAACCGAATAAAATACCTGATACGGTAACTATAATACACACTAGTATCGTATTTCTTTCACTTTATCTTACATGGCAACAAAAAACAAACCCTATCCCCATTTCCCCCATATGGCCGCCCACCCTCTTATCAAAGTGGGAATCTTCTACTTTCTTCACATACCAAACAAAACAATTCCTTAATTATTTCACAACACCATGCACTAATTTTTTTATTCCACTTTATTACTTTCTTTTCCTTTTACACTTTTTCCTCACATTGCCTCATCCTTCTTCTACATCACCAGCCGAAAGTTGCACAAGAAAAGGGAGATAATATTTTTCTTTTACATATTTCTTATACATCCCACTACCCCATCCTATTCTACTTTACACATACTATATTTCCACCTTCATTAAAAAAATCGGTTGGCCATGCTCTTTTCACACCACTCCATCCAAAAATTCAATCAAATGGGGACAATAATTCTTCACTTTTCTTTCCACTCACTTTATTATTTCTACACACTTCAAATAACCATTATTTTATTACTTCTTACATTTCATTTTACTTTCTCTCCTTACCCTCAATCTCGGTTGAACACAACAAGGAAGAAAACATTTACTCATTTTCTCTAACTCCACACCTTATCTTCTTACACCATCTCAAAAGCATCATTATTCTTATATCACCCCTTCACACACCTCACTCAAATATTTTCTTCCCTTTCTTCTTGTATACATGGCTGAGACCTTCAATCAAGGGAGGAAACCATTTTCTTCATTTCATAGTCACACCACAAGCAAATCACCTCCTATTTCCTCTACAACACAAAGGGCTTTCATGTTCTTCTTCACTACCATGGCCGAAATTTCCAAGGCTATGACAAGAAATGATTTTCTTCTTTTCATCTCATACACACCTCCAAGATTATAACTACAACATACACCTTCATTTCAAACACTTGGCCGAATTTTAAGGGATTGAAAACCAAGGTGTAATAAGGTAAGAACATCATATAAGATAGGTTTTTATTCTTCCATTTCTTCATTTCCATAAGTTGCTCACTAACTCTTTCATTTCATGTCTAAAACCGTGGGTGTTGTGAGGTGGAAATGAGAAGGATATCTTCCAAATTAAGTGAAGAAACACCACCTTAGGGTAAGAAATGTGAACCAAGGCAAGTATTCTTCCTAGATCCTACATGGTTTTACAAATACTAATTATTTATGTTCATATCAATGTTGGATCATCATGTAGTATGTTCAAGATCTCTTCTCAAGAATATGTAAAATCTATGTTTCTTGTGATATATATTTGCATATATATATGTACACTTGATATATATGTATATTATACGGTCACACTAAAATATGTGATATGTGTGTAAGAATATACATGTAGAATATATACGGGTATAAATGTATAAGGTATAGGATGTTATGTATTTATAATATCTATATAGATGGCACACACGACCAAAGAGTATTTCATGATGAAAATGGTTTGTTTTGGAATGTATATATATAATTATATATATATGCACTACATTTGTATAAATATATATACATATGTATATTTTCGGCATATTTTTTTAGTTAAAGATGGTTTACTAAATATTATGAGTATATATATTTAGAATATATATCATAAGATATGAAAGTGAGTTATTTACATAATATAAATCAACCACTATATAATATAAATATAAAAATGAAGAAAATGAGATTTATACATACAAGGTGAAGGAAGAAGATTTCGGCCTTCACATTAAATAAAATAAAATGAAATGTAGGATGTTAACAAAGTGATGTTTGTAAATACTCACATACACATCTACGGCTAATGGGTATTTTAAGATTTAAGTGATTTATTTCATGTGTTAGGTATTTAAAAGGCGATATTATGAAATCTATATATATATTTATATACATACTATACATGTATTTCGACTTATAGGTGTTTGGTGGCTTAAATGACTTTAGTTTTATGAAAATACAACTAAATGAATTATGACATGATATACTTACATAAAAGTGTAATATAAGAAAATATATCTATATGTACCAAATTACATATGGTTCGGCCATTATGAAATTGTGGCATGAATTATTTTACTATAAAAACACTATATCATTAGTTACGGCAGCCACGTAACAATATATTTAACATATTACAGCATATTAGAGCAACATATATTGCAGTATAATCATAGGTGAACATGTTATAGTAGTCAATACGCAAGTAGTGTTAAAAGACAAATGTACTATATACATAATTTCTTTTATTTTTACAGTTGTTACAGCACGTAACACACAACAACATACAAATACAATTGGTCACTATTTTACATAGCATTTCATGCGAACATAGTAATTCATATTTATTTTATGTGTTCCTTACAAGTTAACAATATGAATTAAGGGTAATATGCTTTTGTTAAGTATGGTTTATGTACCAAAAATACTAATACGGTTACACAAAAGTATATACACAATGTTATAGATATATGTATGTAGAGTGTATAAAAAAATTATGAATTGAACTGAGATTGTAGTATGCAAAGAATATAAGTACAATATATGAAATAACAATACTAAGCACTACATGTTAAATGATATTAGTAAGAATGTGTTTGATGTATTTGACAACATGTGTAGTAATATGAGTAAGTTTTGAATATATATAATGTATTATAAAAAGGATTAAATATATGGGTATATACATACATTTCAGCCATAAGACTATCTTCATGCTAAAGTATGGTTAAATATGTTTTACGTATACATATATATATATATATATATATATACTAAATATGTTAAAGATATGAAAATGAATAAGTTTGGATATTGTGTTATATATGAATATGTGCAAGCTAAGATATAAGTTATGAAATTCCTAGATGATATGTTGAAGGAAATAGGAAGTTTACGTCCTAGGTACTTAAGTTATGAATTATGAAGTATATGTGTAGAGTTGATATTATGGAAGGAAGATTATGGTATTTCTTTAAGTTATGATAAGTAGAGTGTAAGTAAGTAAGTGATGTTACTAGTGGTAGTATGACAAGATACCTTTATTTGACCGAGTCTCACGTTGCATGAAAACAAGATTTGCTAAGTTATGTTGTCACATCTCATGTTTTGAAAGTTTATATGCATGTGAATAATAAACGCGAGACGATTGATTCCATTGCCACACGATATGTTATGTTATGTTATGTTCATGATTACGATCATGTTATGTTCACCAGTGTGACATCGGTATCGGGGTGGCAGTTGTCAGGGGCATATGATTACGTATATGGCTGAGTGTAACACCGGGTCTGGGACACGGGATCTCTGTCTTAGCGCATCACCGTTAGTACATGTACATATGTTTATGATGTTATGTCGTACATGTACTATATGGGGAATCAATCGGTATGTCGTGTGTTATTATTCTTATGAAAAGTGTCATAGCCAATGATGAAAATGTTATGTCTTCATGTTATGAAAATGTCATGTTATGCAAGTTATGAAAATCATGTCATGATTATGAAAAGTCATGTTTATGAAAGGTCATGTTTTATGCATCACGTCAAACCATGTTACCTTAGAGTTATGATTAAGAATTCTTTAAGTATATGACAGCACTACAATAGACAATGTAGTGTTAAGTATGAAAATGTAGTACATATAAGGTATGCAAAGATGGTATAAGTATGAATTAGGAGTTAAGTATGCATGTAGTATGACGTTACGGATTAAGTAGAATGAGATGTTGTTATGATATGTATGCTTTGAAATCTTCTTTATTTACCTGCTTCCAGTTTACAGCAGTTTATTGATATGATATGATACTTTACTTGTTAGAAAGGAGACGTGCTTATTATACTTAAAATGTATGGTTATTATGATTTGTTACCCCGTCTTCCCATGTATGATCCACATGTCGTATCTGGTAAGACTACTTGCTAAGCGATTAAAAGTCGGTGGCTATCGCTCATACTTGCCTCATTTATAACTTTTCAGATAACAGGTATCACTATACAGACTCGTTGAAGATATGCTAGATAGACCATTGATAACGAAAAGCAACTGAGAGATTACTTCAAAGGCATTAAGTTTCGGATTATGATGTATGATAGAAGATTTCAGTATTTTGTATATGATGACTTGTACAGTTTATGATGTAGTACATTACATGTCGGTGACGATTTGTTTATGTTATGTTGCTTCCGCTTATCGATTCATTATTCATGTCGACATGTACATGTATAGTATCGACGCCTTGTACTCTATAGAGTAGAGTATGGCGGGTGCACTGATCCGGAACCCTGGTTTCGGGCGGGGCGCTACAACTGGAGTAGGTTTATTTAACCAAACCAGTATAAAATCTTGGTGTTATTTACTTTCAGCACTTTTACTTTCAGTTTTCAGTTTTCTGCATCGTATGCATTCTCACAAAAAAAATATCAAACGATTTTCAAAAACCACAAAAGTTTGCAGAAAGATATTCACACATCTTAGCTTTAATTGGGGAAAAGTTTCATCCAATTTGGTTAAGTATAAGTCACTTAAACGTTCATAGTTCTGAGACTAGTGCAATCTGATTCTCAGATCTTCAAAGGTTGAGAACATCAACGTGGTTGACATACTTATCAAAAGCATTTTGCCAAACTGTTTCAACCCAATAAAGTAAACATATTAAGGGTCATGCCATAAAATTTTCAGGTCAATTATAATTTTCAATTAATATGAATAAAAGTTTCCATTTCGAAGCACAATTTCTGGCAAATTGATGCAATCTGTGTAAAAATGGTTTTTCAAGGGATTGCACTTAGAGTTTTAATTTGTGGCACTTTAACAACATCTGAGAGCACAATGTCACCAAATTTCATAATTTGTGGAGGTCTACAACCTGGTCAACTAGTTAATTCAAAGTATAAAAAGTTCTAAAACCCGATTTTCCGCATTCACTATTCAATCCTCCCTTCTAGTGGTGCTATACATGTCCTACAGTTATTAGTATACACCTATATAACTATGTAACACGTGTATAGCGTACAATATATATAAATGACAACTATTGATTTCACTAATTAGTTGACTAAAGAAATGATACAGTAGAATAAGTAGCTGCTTATCCAAGGGGCATGGAAACAACTACAAGAGAATTGGTGAATTTCATAATACATGGAAAAGGAGGCCTAAATGAATTGGAATAAACAAACGAACCATTAGTCTTAAGTTACAGAATTATTAGAGGTATGAAATCAGCGTGTACCAAATCTACTTTCATGCATACGACAAAGTTAATTTAAAAAGCGACATGTTTTATCATACGATGCATATTTACAAAAATGGCTATCACGCAAATGTTTTAAAATGAGTTTCACACAACATGTTTTCAAAGATGATCTTAGCACATGAAAGGTTTTAAATGATCTTAACGAACTATACTGTTGTACCCAATGAAGAATTATATTGTACTTAAGAGTCGCCTATGAGGATTTATGAAACATTGCATCTCTAAATACAATTTATTTAGTTTTATGGTTACTTCTTTAATTACATTTGTGTTAAGGAAAAATATTGTATAATAATTCAAGCATGAATGTTGGACTATGTGAAGTGGCCCAATTCACTCCCAAGAGCTTGGGGGATTTCGGCCACAAGGATAAAGAAGGCCTTAGAGGATTTCTTAAGATTTCAAGAAGAGTAATCTTAAGGACCATCTTTAAGTGAACCCAAATAGCAACTAAACAATTTTAGGTAATGGGCAAATTTGTTTCCAACATCCACCCAATTTTCGACCCTATGAGTCTAAGAGACTCAACAATTCCCTAATTTTTATTCTTGAAGAAAAAGGGGAAATAATTAGTAAAAAGACAATTACCTACATGATTTTTTTCTCAAACCCACTTGGAAAGAGAATTAAGTGTGTTAAGTGCCAATTAATGCCCCAAACTGCTGGATTACCTATATGATTAACCATGGAAGATTTCAAAATTTTACCATGATTACTTTACCTTAACCACAAGGTTAAAGTAACTCAAGTTAAACCTTAAAGTAACCATAGTTGCATTATAGTAACTCAAGTTAGTCATAAAGTAACCTTGATTAACTATAGTAACCAGGTTTAATTACCTTAACCATACAATGGTAATCCCTTATCCCCCTCTTACCCCCCAACGGCTAACACCTTAGCCTAATAAGGAAAAATTCATTCCAAGAGAACCCTAGAATACTCTCTTATTTCCAACCCTGAAAGAACCCACAAAGGGCAAGAAAGTTTTTCTCTCTTCTCCCTCCCAAAGCACACGACCAAAGAGAACAAAAGGGGATTCAAGATTCACCCAAGTGCAAACTTGGTCTAGGTAAGTAAATCCTCAACTCTTCAAGGGAATTTCTACATTTTACATCGATTGAAGCTCATGTTGCCCCTTTTCTTGCTCATAAACCGTGACCTCCATGGTCACTAGGTCAAAGCTTTCAAAGCTTTTAAGAGGTGCTAGTTCTAAGAGATTTAAACACCACTCAAGCTTCATTTTGGTGAGTCCATTTAAACCTCTATTTAGTTACATATTTCACTTAGGAACATTGACTAACCATTTTTCTCTTTTTCCCTACAAAATCATGGGGTTCATATGTGACGAGGAGGAAGGCTTCACCCATTTCATACACATTTCAAGCTAAGGAAAGGTGTAAGTATGAGAAAGGAAAGTACACTATAAATACTCATGGCTTGTATGTTAAAGTATATGCTTGAATGTCTAGGTGTTGCTAAGTTTCAATCTTAGATATAAAACATTAAGCTTGAAGCATGAAGCTTTCAGATTCATGAGTAAGATGGCTTGCATGTATGAGATTTTATTTAAAGATGGATTCTTTGCTCTTTTTATGTATGAATATGATGTAACCCTAAGGTGAATGTGACAAAGATCTTTTCTTTGACATGTATGGGGGACGGTTGGATGAAAGTGGGGGAATAAATGTAGTTCTTCTGATGAATTGTAACTTTTGGGGTAAAGGTGTGAACCAGATGTGTGCTTTATGATTTAAGCTTAATATATTCATTGTGAAGATATGATTTTTGCCCTTGCATGCGTATAAACAGGCTGTTTTGGGGGTAGGGTAGGTATACACAAATTATGCCAAGAATGGATTCTAGATGAACATGATGTGCAAGGTCAAAGGAATGATATGTGTAACATACAAACTGCTTTGAAGTAATGTGTAGATGACTTTTGGAATGTGTTAGAATCTGCAAAACTATATGTTAAAGGTGTACTTGATTTTTAATAAGGTATTTAAGCCAAACAACTGAAGTTGGGACATTTTAGTAAGGAAAAGAGACAGATTGGGATTTACTGGAACATGGCAGAATATAGTGACGTTTTGTAGAACCTGAAAAAGGACTTTAGAAGTATTCAATTAAGCTAATTTTCGGCGAAACACTAGCCCTATGTGTGTAGTAAATATGAGAGTTGGAATTTCGTTAAAGGGAGTTACGGTTTATTTTTAACGGAATTTTTAGTAAAACTGGTCAAGCTGAAATTGCTGGACTGAACAGATTTTATGTGACATAATGATTGACCCGAAAATGGACAATAGAAATATGCAATTGGACTGATTTTTGGTAGGATGCTAGCCCTATGTGCTGAATAAGTTTGTGAGTTGAAATTTTTGAAAAATAACTTACGGTTTGGTCACAATAAAATTCGTAGTAAAATTGTGTTACACCCCGTGACTTTTAAAGCACGATTTTCAATACTTAGAGGTCAACCTTAAATACAACTTAATTAATTTTGTAGGTTATGAGACTTAGTCACCTAAAACATAGAAGAATAAGAAAGAAGGGTTCAAAATAGAATTAAAGGTAATTAATAGAAATTACCTAAAAGGTCCCTACTAGGAGATAGGGGGAGATATAGAAATTTAGTATAACTCCCCATCTCAGCATAAGGGGACGTTTTCCACACCAAAGAGGAGAGGGAAAACCGCAGGAAAAAGAGAGAGAAGAGGAAAGGAAAGGAAGAAGAAGAAGAGAAGAAGGAAAAGAAGGAAAAAGGCCATTCTAGGTTCAATTCTTATCAAGGTTCTGCAGTAAATCCGTAAGACTAACTAGAAACCAAGGCAAGTAATCTTTCTATACGCTTTACGTAAATTTTGATACTTAAGGCCCTATGTTCTTACAAAGAGAAAACATGAATCACACATTAGTATTCTTGTCTTGTCTATCTTAAATGCTTTGCTATATGTAAGTCTTGTTGCTAATTGTGTAAAGTCTTGCTCTTTGGGCCATATTTCTGAAAACAGTTGTGTGGTGCTTTATTGTTTGTCAAGCAAGCCCATAAAAGTGTATATTTTGACGTGCTTGTTGTCTTGCTCTACTCTTATGTTGATTGTCTACACTTAGACGTTGAGAGTAAGTGCAGGAAATTGAGAGATGAGTGATGACATTGCTGTAGTCTTGTTTTGTTGGGAAAGTTGATGAGATCTTTTGAAGGTTGTGAATGATTGAAGGCTATAGTGGATATTGCTAGGCATGACTAGGCATCAATTCATGTTTAGATGTGTGTTAAGTAAGATGAATCTAGATGTTAAGATGGATCTTTAACTGTTGAAAATGGAAGGGTTGAAGAAGGAGGGTGTTGGAGAGGAAGTTACTGTAGAAAAACTGCAGTTTGGCATCGTCCGAACACTTCGAACGCCTACATTAGGCGCTCTATGTCACATTAGGCGCCTAATGTAGCGTTCAATGTGTCCTGAAGCTTTCCCGTACATAAAAACTGCAATTTAGAACCGTCAGAACACTTCGAACACCTACATTAGGCGCTTTATGTCACATTAGGCGCCTAATGTAGCGTTCAATGTGTCCTGAATCATTCCCGAACACTTCGAACGCCTAGTATAGGCGCTTTAAGTCACTATAGGCGCTTCATGTAGCGTTCCAACTGTACTGGAAGTCTTTTTGACCCTTTAGGCGCCCTATGTATGTGTAGTAACTTTATACACTTCTTTTGAACATAAAATGCAAGGGTATTTGAGGTGTAATTGAGGTGTAGATGGTAAGTTTGATTAAGTAAGCATAAGATTGAATTACAAGTGAATAAGTGAGACGAACAGACTTGACAAAATACGAACAGGGAGTGTTTGAGGTGCAAGACCGTATACTTGATATGCAAGATGTATGTGTGTGTGTTACATGTTGATTTGAAGCTACTTGTGCATCCTGCATCATGACATGGGCACTTGCATTTGATTTGAGATTTGCTTTGCAAAAGAACATGTGATTACAAGAAAGGTTTAAAGCTTTCGAAAGACAAAATGGCTGCTGGTTGATCGCAGGGTATAAAAGTCATGCCTGCAAAAGCAGGGTATAAAAGCGTGATCTGCGAATCAACAGCAGGGTATAAAGTATTTTATGGGGCCGTGGACCTATCAGCACGGAAAATAAAGTTATTTTATGGGGTCGTGGACCTATCAGCACGGAAAATAAAGTTATTTTATGGGGCCGTGGACCTTTCAGCACGGATACATGATATATGTAATGGGGCCGTGGACCTTTCAGCACGGATATATGATATATGTAATGGGGCCGTGGACCTTTCAGCATGGGGTATAAAGTTATATGTTATGGGGCCGTGGACCTTTCAACACGGGGTATAAAGTTATGTTTGCTGTGGACTGATCACCCATAGGGTATAAAGTTCTGCTACGCGAAGAATATGATATGTAAAGTGATGAAATGTTTTGTGAAATGACATGCATGACATGTTTATGAAAGAAGACATATGCATGGGTGTTGTGTGTGATTTTAAAGATGTACATGCATCATGATACACGAAGCATAAGACTTGACATGCAAGAAACGTGGTTAGTCTATGACTTGCTTATGTGATACGTTGTTTTAATACATGTTGGTTCTCGTATCTGTGTACATATATGTGCTTTATCTGTTTGAGGAATTCTTATTAAAATGTTATTTGCTAACCCGAGCACCTTATTTTTGGGCAATGTTCTATACACTGGTGACTCGACGTGTGTGATTCCGTAAGGTGTATAGACGGGTTACTTGCTGGCGATAATTTCGCTAAGAACAGTTACTCTATTCCTTTTTTAGGTGAGCCTGAATATGAGTTGGTATTCATCGAGGACGATGGCGAGTGGGCTCAATGGGATGACGGACAGGGGAATAGATAGATGCTGGACTACTTTCTTTAAGTTTGGAAACTCGTTGTTATTATGTTGATCTAGAACTTATGTTGGTTAGATGAACAAACACCTTTTATTCCCGCTACAGTTTCTGGTTGTATGATTTACGATGAAGGTTTAAATTTTATGACGTTTCCGCTGGTTCTTTTATCTTACATTATGAAGGATGTACGTTTGATCTGCTTGACGCTTCGTAGTTCTCCTAGTAGGCTACGACGGGTGCACTTATTCCGATGACGGTATCGGGCCGGGGCGCTACAGGTGGTATCAGAGCCTAGGCTTCAGATCTATTTCAGAAACTTAAGTTCATGATCTTTTAGACACTTAAGCTACGATTCTCCCTTAAGGTTGATCCTTAGTTATAAGTACTGATTGTCCTTAGTGGTTAGGAATGATACGGGTTGGGTGTGTGCGAGCGCGTTTATCGTTTAATTTCGTAATAATAGTTAGAATACACACCTCACCCCTTCGCACGCGTTCAAGCTTTCGATAACCCCTTGTATTTACTAAATGCTAATGCAATGTTGACCTTTTCAGAGAAATATGCCTCCAAGAAGAGATAACACAGGCAACGCTGGTAATGGACAGGAGAACCAGCCACCACAAGTTGTTTTACCCCAGGTGCTCACTGATGCACTGACGGTGATTGCACAAGGGTATGCACAACAGCATCAACCTCCGCCTCCTCCACCGCCACAACATAACATCCGGTTCTTTTATGGGGAGATGAGAAAGATGAGGGTGCCGGAGTTTGGAGGATGTACGGATCCTGAAGAGGCTCAGCACTGGTTGGCTGAGGTAGAGAAATGTTTTCGGCTGGTGCAGGTACCTAACGAGATAAAGGTTGAGGTGGCCACGCCCCTTCTAAGTGGCAAGGCTGGCGAATGGTGGGAAGGAATGGTGTTGAGAATGACCCCACCAATCTCTTGGACACAGTTTTGTGATGTTTTCCTGAAGTACTACGTACCGGAGACTGCAATATTGGACAAGATAAGAGCATTTGACAGATTGGAGCAAGGAAGGATGACGGTGTCGGAGTATGCAGATCGTTTCCATGCTTTGGGTAAGTTTGCCCCTGCGATCATGTCTGATAATCGTCTTAAGATGACGAAGTTTGAGAGGGGTTTGGACTCGAGGATACAATCGACGATAGTGAATGCGGGGATGAAAAATTATGAGGATATGTTAGATGCGTGTTTCCGTGTGGAGAGTGATTTCCGCCGAGTGGCGGCAAGAGCAGCTAGAGCAGGAGGGCCTGATAGAGGCAAAAGGCCAAGAGAGGATGTGCGAGTTGGTGGAAGACCCGGACGTTGGGTCAAGGTTCCGAAGAGAGGTCCCGTTGGAAATTTTCAGAGACTGCCAACTCAGAATCAAGCAGTTCAGCAGGGTATAGGAGTTTGTCCACATTGCAACAGGAACCACGTTGGAGAGTGTAGGAAAGTGGCTGGAGCATGTTTCCGATGCGGTCAAGTGGGTCACATGATTAGAGACTGCCCGGAGATGAAGAAAAATAATCCTGGAGAGGTGGCTCAGCAGCCGAGAGCGAAGCCTAGAGAAAATGCCCGTGTACATCTCATGACGGACACAGATGTGCAGGAGGCTACTGACGTAGTAGCAGGTACCATTTAAACTAAGTTTAAATCCTTATTGAATTAAGTATTTACGTGCTTAATCTTTCGTGTATAACTTGATATGGCTTTAGGTGCGATTTTAGTAAATAAGGTACCTGCCAATGTGCTCTTTGATAGCGGCGCGAGCCACTCTTTTGTAGCAAAGAGATTCACTAAATACCTTGGTAGTTCACCTGAATGGTAAGAGACTCCGTATCGTGTTCAAGCGGCCGGAGATCAAATTATGGTTTCGCATCATCGGTACAGAGGTTGTGAATTAGAGTTTGAAGGACAAACATTCTCCGCCACCCTGATCCCTATTCAGATGTATGACTTTGACGTGATATTGGAAATGGACTGGATGGCCAAGCATCACGCCAACATTGACTGTCGATTGAAGCAAGTGACAGTCAAGAGTGCTGAGATGGAAGAGGTAATGTTTCAAGAGGATTCGGAACGATAGAAGGTACCCAAAAAGGTATATGTGTCCGTCGCACAAGCACGCAAAGCCTTGAAGAAGGGTGCCGAGGGATTCCTAGTGTATGCCATGGATGTTACTCAGGAGGTACCATCTATTGAGCAAATTCCGGTGGTCAATGAATTCCTTGATGTGTTTCCGGAAGATTTATCAAGAGTACCACCCCCGAGGGAAGTTGAGTTCGAGATCAACTTGATTCCAAGAACAGAACCTATTTCTAAAGCTCCTTATAGAATGGCTCCGGCATAACTGAGAGAGTTGAAGGAACAGCTGCAGGAGTTACTGGACAAGAAGTTTATCCGCCCCAGTGTATCGCCTTGGGGAGCACCTGTTTTGTTTGTAAAGAAGAAGGATGGTAGCATGAGGCTTTGTATCGATTATAGAGAGTTGAATAAAGTTACCATCAAGAATAAGTATCCCCTTCCGCGAATCGAAGATTTATTTGATCAGCTCAAAGGTGCCAAGATCTTCTCGAAAATCGATCTCCGATCAGGATATCATCAGTTGCGAGTGAAGGCCAAGGACATCGCAAAGACAGCTTTCCGCACAAGGTATGGCCACTATGAATTTTTAGTGATGCCATTTGGATTGACAAATGCCCCTGCGGCTTTTATGGATCTTATGAATACCGTCTTTCGAGAACAGTTGGATAAGTTTGTAGTGGTATTCATAGATGATATTCTTGTGTACTCTCCTGACGAGCAAACTCACACTGAGCATTTGAGAACCGTATTAGGCATTTTGAGGCAGAAACAACTTTATGCAAAGTTTAGCAAGTGTGAGTTTTGGTTAAGAAGTGTGGCTTTCTTGGGTCATGTGATATCAGAAGAGGGGATTGCTGTTGACCCGAAGAAGGTGGAAGCCATAACTGAATGGCCTAGACCTACCAATGTCACCGAAGTGCGAAGTTTCTTGGGTCTAGCAGGTTATTACAGAAAATTTGTTGAGGGATTCTCGAGAATTGCCGTACCTCTCAGTCGCCTTACTCAAAAGAAGTCCAAGTTTGAGTGGACGGCGGAATGCGAGCAAAGTTTCACGGAGCTTAAGAAGAGATTAACGACAGCTCCAGTATTGGCTCAACCCTCTGGAACGGATGGATTTGTGATTTATAGTGATGCGTCAAAGAACGGGTTAGGTACGTAAATTATAGTATAAGGTTATGATCTTGTATACCCATTAAGTTTAGACTAACACCTTGTTTGTAGGTTGTGTTTTAATGCAAAACGAACGAGTCATCGCGTATGCCTCAAGACAGCTAAAGCCTTATGAACAAAACTATCCCACACATGATCTAGAACTTGCCGCGGTTGTGTTCGCCTTGAAGATTTGGCGGCATTATTTGTATGGAGAGAAGTGCGCGATATTCACGGATCATAAGAGTCTAAAGTATTTGTTCTCACAGAAGGAATTGAATATGAGGCAGCGGAGATGGTTGGAATTGCTAAAAGACTATGGCCTAACTATTCATTATCACCCGGGAAAGGCTAATAAGGTAGCCGACGCCTTAAGTAGGAAGTCCAGCCATGCGCGACAATCACCATTGGAAAGAGAGATGGAGGAGTTTGGTTTGGATTTGATTGACTCTACAGTGAACGTTTTGGCAACATTGACTATCACACCGAGGTTGATTGATCGGATAAGGGAGGCTCAGAAGGAAGACAAGGCTCTAAGTGAGATAATGGAAAGGGTGAAACATAGTCAAGTTGAAGGATTTCGGACCAAGGAGGATGGGAGCTTATGGTTTAGGGAAAGATTATGCGTGCCGGATGTTGACGAACTTAGGAAGGAAGTTTTACAGGAAGCTTATAATTCGAGGTTATCAATACATCCCGGTAGCACCAAGATGTATAGAGATCTCAAGCGATACTATTGGTGGTCTGGGATGAAAAGACATATTGCGGAATTCATAGAGAGGTGTTTGGTGTGTCAACAAGTCAAAGCGGAACACCAACGACCCGGTGGATTGTTGATGCCGTTGGAAATCCCGGAATGGAAATGGGAACATGTCACAATGGATTTTGTAGCGGGTTTACCAAAGACAAGAAGTGGATGTGACATGATTTGGGTCATCGTGGATCGTTTAACAAAGTCTGCCCATTTCCTACCCGTTTCAAGTAAAGCACCTCTTGACAAGTTAGTGAGTTTATATATGGACAGTATTGTTAGTTTGCATGGAGTCCTGGTAAGTATAGTGTCCGACCGAGATGCACGGTTCACTTCTAAGTTTTGGAGAGCATTCCAAGAAGCCATGGGTACAGAATTAAGGTTGAGTACGGCGTATCATCCCCAAACCGATGGACAGTCCGAGCGGACTATTCAAACCTTGGAAGATATGCTAAGGGCTTGCATGTTGGATTTCAAAGGGAGTTGGGACGGAATGGTGAAACTGATGGAGTTTTCTTATAACAATAGTTACCACAGTGCAATTGACATGGCTCCTTTTGAAGCGTTGTACGGAAGGAAATGTAGGTCCCCGGTTTATTGGGACGAAGTGGGCATGAGGACCATCATGGGACCTGAGCTATTGGAGAAAACACTAGATAAGGTGAAAATCATCCAGGAAAGACTCAAGACGGCTCAGGATCGCAGCAAGAGTTGGGCAGATTCCAAACGACGACCATTGGATTTTGACGTGGGTGAAAAAGTTTATTTGAAGGTATCACCTACCAAGGGTGTCATGCGGTTTGGAGTAAAAAGCAAGCTAAGCCCTCGCTTTATTGGTCCTTATGAAGTACTTGAGAAAGTGGGAGCCTTGGCTTATAGGTTGGCATTGCCTCCCGTGTTGGCACAAGTTCACGATGTATTCCACGTGTCACAATTAAGAAAGTACGTGGCGGATCCAAGTCATGTACTTGAAGCTCAACCTTTGGAACTCAAGGACGATGTTACATATGAGGAGGTACCCGTGAAAATTGTGGACCGAAAAGATCAAGTGTTGAGGAAGCGAGTGATCCCTTATGTAAAGGTCCAGTGGAGCAATCACACGGAACGTGAAGCCACTTGGGAGCTCGAAGAACAAATGCGGGAGAAGTATCCTCAGCTCTTCGACTAAGGTACGTAAGTTTCGAGGACGAAACTTTTTGTAAGGGGGGTGGAATGTTACACCCCGTGACTTTTAAAGCACGATTTTCAATACTTAGAGGTCAACCTTAAATACAACTTAATTAATTTTGTAGGTTATGAGACTTAGTCACCTAAAACATAGAAGAATAAGAAAGAAGGGTTCAAAATAGAATTAAAGGTAA
>AP025052.1:13367442-13485768 GCA_036186865.1 Eustoma russellianum
GCAGAAACTGAAAAGTAAATGTTGAAAGTAAATTGCACCAAGAATTTTATACTGGTTCGGTTATAAACAACCTACTCCAGTCTTCAAGGAACACCTTCCTTGGTTCACACTAATTTCACACACGCAGTACACCTTACCGCAGGGTTGATAGAGTTACACCTTAACTCCAACCCTTTACAAACCTTGTATTGCTAGTACAATTTGCACGAACACCACCACCTCGCTAGAATGAGATTGATCACACCTTGATCAATCTTTTACAAAGATGTATGAATGGTGGTTTCTATGAAGCCTATTCAAGAATGAAAGAAGTAAAGTACAATAGGCTTTTTACAAGAGAAGAAAGAAAGAGATGTAGGAGAGAAAAAAAACTTTGGCACTTTGATCACTTTTGAATGCAAGTCTTGGTGTTCTTTTTGTTTGTTCTTCTCTTCCCTTTTTATGAATTGCAGCCGTCCCCTTGAGCCTCTTCCCCCTCTTGAAAATTTCCTTTTAATTGCTTGGGAGAGTGTAAGACATCATAGTGACAATGTTTTGCTTACTTGGCATCACTCCATTGGACCATCATTTAGTCATTGCTTACTTGGCACCTTTTGATTGGCTCAATGTTGTCATCATTTGATGACATGGATAATCTGAAAAAAACACTAAATATTTGCCAAATAATCAATTATTAAATCATGCCATAATTGTCACATTTTGTCATAAAGTGCAAGACACAAAAATCCCTCTTTCCAACCTTGCAAAATTCGGCCAGCACTACGTCTTTCAATGCTGAAATTTTCAGCATTTACAACATGAAATAAATCCAGATTTCTTCCATTTTTCTTTGAATTTTTTCCATAAAAATACATCAATTATTTAGGGTAAGTCTTGCTATAAGATGAAGAATGAACTTGGACACCAAGAGAGGGTCACATTCGGCCACAATCATCTTCACACATGCTGAAAAATTTCAGCATGTGTGATATAAAGAATATCACACTTAATAACCTTACATACAATTCAATCATTTCCATAACTCCTTTGATTTATTCTTTAATGAAAAATTGACAAATTATCTTCCTTAAGGGTGAAGATTTCGGCCACTAGGTATGTGACATGCTGAAATTTTCAGCATGTGACATAAGAGAGGTATATGTTGAAAACTTACCTTTTGTAGCTTCTCTCTTTGATTCATCAACATTGTATGATTGATCCTTGACCAATCAATATGCCAACAAGGCTCCACATGTGCTCCAAATCAGCTGTAGGTGGCGTTGAGTATGTATATACATGTGCTGAAATTTATTTTTGCTAACTTTGTAAAATAGTGCACATTTAATAATACACACATGTGATATTCCAATCAGCCCTTAATTTAATTTTCTAGAACACTTTAAGATGTATATTATATGTAAAAAGTGTCTAGATATGTGTCACACCATGGTCAAGAAAAACGTTCCATGTTAAGTGCGTAGAAAACCGAATTTTCGATATTTATCGATTACC
Organism: Eustoma russellianum; assembly: GCA_036186865.1. NCBI lineage: Eukaryota > Viridiplantae > Streptophyta > Magnoliopsida > Gentianales > Gentianaceae > Eustoma > Eustoma russellianum. The sequence continues at coordinate 13,368,934 of AP025052.1, forward strand.
CGATTTTTCTCTAATTTAAATTCCAACTTTTGCACATGATATATATATTATGTTATACATAATATATATAATATATACTTTAAATTTCAGCTCATGGCTGATTTAAAGTGGTACCATAAACATGTGACAAAAATAAAATTGGAATCTTCACATTTTGGCCTAAATGTGGGGTGATTTGTGTGTGCCAACATGGAAAGTATTTTTGGCTAATCACACCATGTGTATCACGAAATTTCCATCAATTTTTGATGTATATGGGCTGACCATTTATTTATGGCAAGTACGTGACACGTTGGCGAAGTTTCGGTATTCGCCCGATACGACAAATTTCGGTTTAGAACCTTTTATCGTGTCGTATTTAATTTGTCATCACCATATCTTATATCATATGATATAAGACCTGAATATACTCATAAATATGAGTTAAGTATAGTGGTGTGACGTTAACGTACGTACGTAAGATATATAACGTGTCGGTAGTACGTTGGAATACATGTGTATGTGCCTTTTATAAAAAATCTGAAAATATAGTATATATATATGTATAAAAACGTGTGAAATGAATGTGGGGAGGAGGAGAAGACTTTCCTTCCATAGCCATGTTGCCTTTGTGCCTTTTCCAAATGCATCTTCCTTTAATGAACTACTTAGTTTATTAAACTAAGTACTTCACTTAATGAACTACTTTAGTTCATTAATTGTGGCACCTGAAAATAGCATAAACTCAACAAATGTTCGCCATATGATGTAAGCTTTAAAGCTTCATGGCTCGTTAGTACGGCAACATAATATATAAGCTAAATAAGGCAAGTAATGACAAGTTATCATGCATACATGTACACACTTATACACGTTTGTATATATGTATATATATTCAACGTTTCTTATTTTGAAATCACTCAACCCTCTTATTTCTACAATCTCCCCCTTTTGATGATTTTCAAAATAACTAGTGTACATGATTTAAGTACTATCTCTCCCCCTTGAATTATGCACAGATTTGAAACTTGAATTTCGAATTTCAAATCCGGCTCCCCCTTGATTCATGCAATTAGGATCAATCAGTGATCTCTCTCCCCCTTAAATTCCTTGATTCATGCAATTAGGATCAATCAGTGATCTCTCTCCCCCTTAAATCATGCTTCTCTCTCCCCCTTTATTTGGAAAGTTAATCAAAATATTCCTGTCAAAAAGGAAAGTAAATCAAATAGTATCGCATTAAATCACATCAACAGGAATCATGCCTAATTTAGAACGAAGAGATTCAAATGTGGCTTGATTTAAGGCCTTTGTGAATATATCCGCTACTTGTGATTCTGTGCGTACGTGATCTATGACAATATTACCATTGTTAACGTGATCACGAAGAAAATGATAGCGAACTTCTATATGCTTAGCCTTAGAGTGTAGTACGGGGTTTTTAGACAAATTTATTGCACTCATACTATCACAATATATAGGAATTTTATTTACGGTAATTCCAAAATCCGAAAGTTGTTGTTTTATCCACAACAACTGTGTGCAACAAAGGCTAAGAGCCATATGTTCAGCCTCAGTAGTGGACAAAGCAACACTTGCTTGCTTTTTGGAAAACCATGAAATAAGGGAATTTCCTATAAATTGGCAAGTTCCGCTCGTGCTTTTTCTATCTATCTTGCAGCCACCATAATCTGCATCAGTGTAAGCATGTAAGTCGAATGTAGAGTCCTTATCATACCAAATACCTAAGGTGGGCGTGTGCTTAATATAACGGAATATTCTTTTTACCGCGTTTAAGTGTGACACCTTAGGTTGACTTTGAAAACGAGCACACATGCATACGCTAAACATGATGTCAGGCCTACTAGCAGTTAAATATAGTAAAGAACCTATCATAGATCTATATAATCCATTATCAACATCTTTACCATGTTCATCTTTGTCCAATTTAGTAGTGACACTCATAGGCGTGGGGGATGGTTTCAAATTTTCAAAATTGAACTTCTTGATCATGTCGTTTACGTACTTAGCTTGGCTTATATGAATTCCTTTACTCGTTTGCTTAATCTACAAGCCAAGAAAATAATTAAGTTCACCAACCATAGACATTTCAAATTCAGCTTTCATACAATTTTCAAAATCTTTAACAAGTCTATGTGAGGTAGAACCGAAAATAATGTCATCTACGTAAATTTGAATAATAAGTAAATCTGATTTTTCTTGTTTCAAAAATAGTGTACTATCTATAGTACCACGTTTAAAATTATTTTGTAAAAGAAAAGTGGCAAAACGATCATACCATGCTCTCGGCGCTTGCTTTAGGCCATATAGTGCCTTCTTTAGTTTGTACACGTGATCTGGATGTTTCAAATCTTCAAAACCGGGTGGTTGCTTCACGTATACTTCTTCTTGTATAAATCCGTTTAGAAAAGCACTTTTGACGTCCATTTGATATAATTTAAAATCTTTCATGCAAGCAATAGCAAGTAAGAGTCGTATAGCTTCTAAACGTGCTACGGGTGCAAATGTTTCATCGTAGTCTATTCCTTCTTCTTGATTATATCCTTGAGCTACGAGTCTTGCTTTATTTCTAACGACCTTTCCTTTTTCATTCATTTTGTTCCTAAATACCCACTTTGTGCCTATAATTGTCTTATCTTGTGGTCGTGGCACTAAATCCCATACATCATTTCTAACGAATTGATTAAGTTCGTCATGCATAGCATCAATCCAAGATGAATCACTCAAAGCATCATGCACATTTTTGGGCTCAATTTCAGAAATCATAGCATGAAATTCATTTATTTTATCCGAATTGATTCTTCTACGTGGTCGCACACCGTGAGTAATGTCGCCTATGATGAGATCATGTGGGTGATCTCTATGCCATCTTGGTTGATTATTTTCTAAGTTATCATGCGTTTCTATATGATCATGCATTTCTAGTGTCTCATTCATCTCATGCATATCAAAAGAATCATTATCTTCATCCAAAACGGGTTTTAATTCAAAATCATCATCATGTTCCTTTTCTTTATCAATCTCTCCAAATTCATTGAATTTAACATGAATAGATTCTATGATTTGTCTAGTGATAGGATCATAACATCTATATGCTTTTGAATTTATGGAATACCCAATAAAAATGCACTCAATTGATTTGGATTCAAATTTATCTAAGTTGTGTTTTGTATTTAAGACAAAACATTTGCATCCAAACACACGAAAATAATCTATCTTAGGCATGCGATCATTCAAAATTTCGTAAGGCGTCTTGTTTATTTTCTTTCTTATAGATAGGCGATTCACAATATAGCATGCACAATTTACGGCTTCCGCCCACAGAAATCTAGGCAATTTATTTTCGCAAAGCATGGTTCTAGCGATTTCTTGTAGTGTGCGATTCTTTCTTTCTACTACTCCATTTAATTGTGGAGTTCTAGGTGGCGAAAACTCATGTTTAATTCCTTTTTCTTCACAGAACGAAATCATTTCTTTGTTTTTTAAACTCACCGCCTCTATCGCTTCTTATTCTTTTCACATTTACGCCGTATTGATTTTCAAGTTGTTTAATTAATTTAGCGATTTCTACGGCGCTATCATCCTTATGTGCAAGAAATAAAGTCCAAGTATAACGAGAAAAGTCATCAACAATCACGCATGCATAGTGACACCCACCAAGGCTTGTAGTGCGACTAGGACCAAACAAATCGATATGCAATAACTCTAGTATTCTAGTCGTGCTTATCTCATTTTTAGACTTAAGTGACTCACGTGTTTGTTTGCCTTTTATGCAAGATTCACACAACTGAAAGTTGTCTAAATCAAGCGTAGGCAATCCCCGTACTAGGTTCTTTCGTTGCAATTTTTCTAGTGTAGAAATACCTATGTGTCCTAAACGTCTATGCCATAAATTCACATTGGGTTCATTTGACATAAAACATTTAACTTTGGCGTCTACTGCATCATCCATAGATAGTATGAATATATTTCCTTCACGTTTTCCTTTTAAAACGGTTTCTCCATTTTTATTTATTATATTACAATAAGGGTGAGTGAAACACACATTGAAACCATTGTCAACAAATTGAGAAATACTAAGAAGATTGTAAGATAAGTTGCTTACCAAAAACACGTTGGAGATTTGAAGTGTATTCGGATTTCCAATCGTACCTTTACCAATGATCTTGCCTTCATTGTTGTCTCCAAAGGTCACGGATCCGCCTTTTGTGACCTTCTTTAATTTGGAGAATAGGCTCGGGTCACCCGTCATGTGCCTCGAGCAACCACTGTCAAGGAACCACTTTATTGATGTGTCTTTTGATGAGTGGTCTCCCTGCAATGTGAAAAGGTGATTTAGGTACCCTTTTAATTTTGGGTCCTTTCGAGTTAGTTAATCACCTTTTAGTAAAGGTACCTTTCGGTACCCATACTTGGGTGATCCTTCTCGGTCTATCAGATGGCAAGAAAGTAGATGAAGGTGCGATATAGTATACATGTGGTGCATGTACTTTGGGTCTTTGCCCAAGGACTCCTCTATACTCATTGTATGAAGGACGTTTGTGATATGTCCTTGTGTGTGTGTGCGTAGTGCGTGGATGATATGTATTTCGTGTATGCATTGATCTCTTCTTCTCATATCTATATGGTACAACATTATATTTCACATGATATGAGGGAGTGGGGCGTGTGGAAGGGGGCGCTTTTTGCGTCATCTTAGACGCCACTTGATGCTTAGGGGTGTCTACCTTTTTAGACACAACAAACTTGGTTGGTTTGGTTGATACTTCGTTAGTATCAACGTACCCCAATCCAGTTTTGTCACTGTCATGCTTTTGCGATAATATGATGCGATGCAGCATGTTTGACCCTGTATCGAATTGTTTCATCATTTTCTCTAGGTCTGCATTCCTTGATTTCAAATTTGAAATCTCGGATTTCATTTCATTATTTTGAGAAGTTAATGATGAGATCTCGGTTTTTAATGCAGTGATGACACATGAAGACTCTTTCTTTGAATCGCTTAATTGAGCGACAAGATTCTCGTTAGAAGATTCTAACAGTTTCTTGTCTTCAATTAAACGTTTCTTTTCTTTTGCGAGAGTCTTAGTAAATTTATGTAATTCAAGATACTGACTAAAAAGATCATCATAAGAAGGTTCAGAGTCAGAGTCAGAATCGGATGATACCTCGTTAGACGCCTTTGAAGCGAAGCAAACTTGAGCGGTCTCCTCTTCGGTCTCAGTTTCAGAGTCTGATGAGTCACTCCATGTGGAGGCCTTTAGTGCACGTTTCCTTTGTTTAGGATCTGAGACGAGTCTATTTTTGTTCCGCTCCTTGTCAGGGTATTTATTAGTTTGCTTTTCTTTGTTTGGGCAGTCATATGATAAGTGTCCGAGTTTGCCGCATTCATAACATTTAATGTCCTTATCATTTGACTTGTTTTTATTTCTCTTAGATGTAGTGCCCTTGTTTTTATTTATAAATGACTTTCTCATGAATCTTCTTAGTCCTTTAGCCAATAGAATCAAATCATCATTATCTGATTCGGAATCACTATTATCTACGTGATCGGAGGGAGGGGAGACGTATTCATTTGATTTAAAAGCAATTGTCTTACCTTGTTTGGTTGATTCCGATTTCCGAATAATAAGTTTGTTTTCATAAACTTTGAGTGAACCAATGAGTTCTTCCATTTTTATTGACTTAGTCTCCTTGCTTTCTTCTATAGCAGTCACTTTAGGATCCCATTCCGAAGGAAGGCTCCGTAGGACTTTCTGTACCTTTTCCTGCGTAGTAAAAGCCTTACCAAGAGACTCAAGAGAGTTATAGATGTTAGTCAAACGAAGATCCATATCTACAATTGACTCATTAGGCAACAACTTAAAAGACTCAAGAGTAGACATGAGCATATTAATTTTAGACTCTTTTACTTGACTTGTGCCTTCGTGTTTCATTTCTAAGATTCTCCACATTTCTTGTGCACTCGAACAATTCGACACATAACTAGACTCACTCTTACTTAAACCATTTAAGAGTAACTGCATGGCCTTAGCATTCATACTCAGTTTCTTTTTATCTTCACTAGTATATTCGTGTCTAGTTTTAATAACTTCTAAGGTAACTCCGTCTACAGTGGATACATTAGATGGGACATATGGACCATCTTCAATTATTGGCCAAAGATCTATATCTATAGCTATAAGAAAAAGTTTCATCCTAAGTTTCCATTGAATAAAAGACTCACCGTCAAAAAGTGGAGGCCTTTGGCTCGACATACCTTCTTGTTCGGTTTTGAGATTTGTGGATGCCATCTCACTGAATCGTTGGATTCCTTGTAGTGAGTATTCCTGCGCTCTGATACCACTTGTAGGATCTGCAAGGCACCACTAGAAGGGGGGGGGTTGAATAGATGGTGCGGAAAGTGTGCTTTTTAAAATTTCTTTAAACTTGAACAATTCAAGTTCTGAAAACAGATTCTGTTTTCAGGACCTGTTTTAAAACGTTTTTAAAACCAAGTTAGAGGTCTCCAAAAATTATGAAATTTTGAGATAACTTAGCCTCAGATGTTATGAGGGTCCCCTAAAAATTTCAAATCAAAATTCAACCTTTAACCCCTTCAAAAACCGTTGGCACTCAGATTGTGCAAATCTGCTAGAAACGGTAGATGGTTTTGAAAAATTAATTCCTATTTGTGTGAATGTCCAAATGATCTGAAAATTTGACCAATAACTCCTCACACACTATATTGAAATGGGTTGAAACAGTTTTTGAAAATTCTTTTGGTAAGTAGGTCAAATACCACCAAAGTCTCAACCTTTGCAAGTCTGAAAATCAGACTGCACTAGTCTCAGAACTTTTGATGTTTGACTGACCTATACTTGTCCAAAAGGGTTGAAACTTGTGCCAAATTAACCCTAGAACGTTTATGTATGTTTCTGGAAATTTTTATAATTTTTGAAAATCGTTTGCTATTTTTCCGAACGTGAACAAAACGTATAACCAGTGCAGAAACTGAAAAGTAAATGCTGAAAGTAAATTGCACCAAGAATTTTATACTGGTTCGGTTATAAACAACCTACTCCAGTCTTCAAGGAACACCTTCCTTGGTTCACACTAATTTCACACACGCAGTACACCTTACCGCAGGGTTGATAGAGTTACACCTTAACTCCAACCCTTTACAAACCTTGTATTGCTAGTACAATTTGCACGAACACCACCACCTCGCTAGAATGAAGATTGATCACACCTTGATCAATCTTTTACAAAGATGTATGAATGGTGGTTTCTATGAAGCCTATTCAAGAATGAAAGAAGTAAAGTACAATAGGCTTTTTACAAGAGAAGAAAGAAAGAAGATGTAGGAGAGAAAAAAAACTTTGGCACTTTGATCACTTTTGAATGCAAGTCTTGGTGTTCTTTTTGTTTGTTCTTCTCTTCCCTTTTTATGAATTGCAGCCGTCCCCTTGAGCCTCTTCCCCCTCTTGAAAATTTCCTTTTAATTGCTTGGGAGAGTGTAAGACATCATAGTGACAATGTTTTGCTTACTTGGCATCACTCCATTGGACCATCATTTAGTCATTGCTTACTTGACACCTTTTGATTGGCTCAATGTTGTCATCATTTGATGACATGGATAATCTGAAAAAAACACTAAATATTTGCCAAATAATCAATTATTAAATCATGCAATAATTGTCACATTTTGTCATAAAGTGCAAGACACAAAAATCCCTCTTTCCAACCTTGCAAAATTCGGCCAGCACTAGGTCTTTCAATGCTGAAATTTTCAGCATTTACAACATGAAATAAATCCAGATTTCTTCCATTTTTCTTTGAATTTTTTCCATAAAAATACATCAATTATTTAGGGTAAGTCTTGCTATAAGATGAAGAATGAACTTGGACACCAAGAGAGGGTCACATTCGGCCACAATCATCTTCACACATGCTGAAAAATTTCAGCATGTGTGATATAAAGAATATCACACTTAATAACCTTACATACAATTCAAATCATTTCCATAACTCCTTTGATTTATTCTTTAATGAAAAATTGACAAATTATCTTCCTTAAGGGTGAAGATTCGGCCACTAGGTATGTGACATGCTGAAATTTTCAACATGTGACATAAGAGAGGTATATGTTGAAAACTTACCTTTTGTAGCTTCTCTCTTTGATTCATCAACATTGTATGATTGATCCTTGACCAATCAATATGCCAACAAGGCTCCACATGTGCTCCAAATCAGCTGTAGGTGGCGTTGAGTATGTATATACATGTGCTGAAATTTATTTTTGCTAACTTTGTAAAATAGTGCACATTTAATAATACACACATGTGATATTCCAATCAGCCCTTAATTTAATTTTCTAGAACACTTTAAGATGTATATTATATGTAAAAAGTGTCTAGATATGTGTCACACCATGGTCAAGAAAAACGTTCCATGTTAAGTGCGTAGAAAACCGAATTTTCGATATTTATCGATTACCCGATTTTTCTCTAATTTAAATTCCAACTTTTGCACATGATATATATATTATGTTATACATAATATATATAATATATACTTTAAATTTCAGCTCATGGCTGATTTAAAGTGGTACCATAAACATGTGACAAAAATAAAATTGGAATCTTCATATTTTGGCCTAAATGTGGGGTGATTTGTGTGTGCCAACATGGAAAGTATTTTTGGCTAATCACACCATGTGTATCACGAAATTTCCATCAATTTTTGATGTATATGGGCTGACCATTTATTTATGGCAAGTACGTGACACGTTGGCGAAGTTTCGGTATTCGCCCGATACGACAAATTTCGGTTTAGAACCTTTTATCGTGTCGTATTTAATTTGTCATCACCATATCTTATATCATATGATATAAGACCTGAATATACTCATAAATATGAGTTAAGTATAGTGGTGTGACGTTAACGTACGTACGTAAGATATATAACGTGTCGGTAGTACGTTGGAATACATGTGTATGTGCCTTTTATAAAAAATCTGAAAATATAGTATATATATATGTATAAAAACGTGTGAAATGAATGTGGGGAGGAGGAGAAGACTTTCCTTCCATAGCCATGTTGCCTTTGTGCCTTTTCCAAATGCATCTTCCTTTAATCAACTACTTAGTTTATTAAACTAAGTACTTCACTTAATGAACTACTTTAGTTCATTAATTGTGGCACCTGAAAATAGCATAAACTCAACAAATGTTCGCCATATGATGTAAGCTTTAAAGCTTCATGGCTCGTTAGTACGGCAACATAATATATAAGCTAAATAAGGCAAGTAATGACAAGTTATCATGCATACATGTACACACTTATACACGTTTGTATATATGTATATATATTCAACGTTTCTTATTTTGAAATCACTCAAACCCTCTTATTTCTACAATACTTTGGCTTAAACAGCAACTTAGTGATTTTGGCATTAAAATGAATAAGATTCCAATTTTCTGCGATAGCACAAGTGCAATCAATCTTTCCCGGAATCCGGTGCTTCATTCTAAGGCCAAACACATTGAGGTGCGATACCACTTTCTTCGCGATCATGTTCAAAATGAGGATATAGTGATAAACCATATAAGAACTGATCACCAAATCGCTGACATCTTCACCAAACCCCTTAATCAAGCTACTTTTGAAAACTTACGAGCCAAATTAGGCATGATGACTTACGATACCATTGCATAGTTCTATCTTTTGCATGATTTGCAAAATAAAGGGGGAGATAGAATAAGAACATGATTTTAGTTGGTAAGTCATGTTTTAGTTGGTAAGTCATGATGAATCATATGCTAAGTTTTTATTGGTATACATTTTGGAGCATAGGTTAAGGGGGAGAGTATGAGTTGAGGGGGAGCGGCATACTATTTAAAAGTTGAAAACATGGTTGAAAATATTTGGTTAAACTTTTGGTTAAACATTTGGTTAAACTTTTGGTTATAAGTTGTGACATTAAAATCATGTTAGGTTATTTTGAAAATCATCCAAAAGGGGGAGAATGTTGAGAAATATGTTTGGATAATTTTCAACGTCATGATTTTAAGTGATGAATACTTAAAAATATCACACATGGTGTTATATGTGATTAAAAAGTTGAACAAGTTGACATCGATCTCTCAGGTTGTTGCACAACGATAGATCTATGTAAGGCAGATAAGTTTAAGACCTTTCTGTGAGACATCGATCTCTAAACCTGAGACACATCGATCGATCGATGTACATCGAACTCTCACTTCGATTGATCGATGTAGGTCAGAGGAAAACTCTGAAACTTTCTGTGAGACATCGATCTCTGAAGCTGAGACACTTCGATCGATCAATGTCTAGGGTTTTTAGAAATAATTTTCTAAAAAGTGATAAAATTATTGTTTTCATTTGTACATGATTTATACATGCTCATTATGTGATTATTATGTGTTTTTGGTGATTATTATTGTCTTGAGACTAACGTGCCTTGGAAGTTTCTACAACTTACCAAAAGGGGCAAAATTGGTATTTTAAGTTTTGTAGGAACATCATATGGTGAAAAATATTTCAAGTGCATATTATTATCTTGGTTATCATGACAAAGGTGGTATTCTGATTATTTCTGACCATCGGGGTCATTTCTGGAGTTTTATCTCACTAGGGGCATTTTGGTCATTATACCCCCGAAGACTGTTTCGGTATTTTTACTCAAGGAATATCTTGAGTATCTTATTATATTCATTCTGGAGTTCATTTAATATATTCTTGAAGATTATTTGGTGGTTTTCTATTTTATTCTCTCATTTGATGATTTTATCGACGGTAGCGGGATATGTGACGGTATTCGATGTCACGTTCTATTATCTCTTGAAGACTCTTATATATATGTTATTGGAGGTTCTTAATCATCATCTTTCAGAGATTACAAGGTGTCCTTGGTGCAAGATTCATCACAATATGTCAAGGAGAAATGAGAATTTTGATATTATATGTTGACATAACCTTGTCAACTATTATTTGTTGATTGCTCCTAAAACATCTGAGTAGGTATACATATACACAGCCTCCAAAACGTGATTATACAGGTGGAGATGATGTTTTTCTCATTTTATGGGTTGGAGACAAGAAGACAAACCAAAAGCAAGCTAGTTGGCAAAAGTTGCCAACTTGAAATTTCAAATTTGAATGTAATGGAGACAAGATTGTTGGAGATGATTATGGAGGTGTTTTAATTCAAAATTCTCAGCCATCACATGGTCTAAAAGTTGGAGGGAATATGCCATCAATTCACTCTATAAATAGAAGGCAAGGTGAAGAAGAGAAGACACACACTTGAAAGCAAAAATTTAAGATTGTTGTCTTGCTATTCTCTTCTCATATTTTCGTTCATACTTTGTGTAGCTAAGGTGTTCCATTTCTAGTTGTTGTCCAGCTACACTATACACACCTTCTTGTGTCTTATTTGTAAGATTTATTAGCCAAATCTATAAGGCTACATCAATAGGTGATAGAGGTGTTGCAACCAAGAGTTGCATAAAGGTGTTCATCCAAGTCTTGAATAGGGTTGGTGTTCAACCCAAGGATCAAGCTTGGTTCTTGCTGTAATTTGGTTCATACCATAGTGAAATCCAAGGAAAGGTGTTCCTTGATACTGGAGTAGGTCACATTGACCGAACCAGGATAAATTCTCGGTGTTCTTCTCTTGTTTCTTTATTTCTGTTTTCTGCCTGTTTTTGACTGCAGTTTTCACACAATTTCTCACAATTTGAAAAAATAGCTAAACATTCTCAAAATTCGTGATTTTTGGTGGAGTTATACTTCAGACTGTTAGCTTTCATTTGCAACAAGAATCACTTGATTTGAGCAAGGGAATGTTAGTCTTTCAGTCTTTGCAAGATAACTGCTCCAATCTGGCTGTAATCTGACCAGTTTTGAGAAAACTTAAATTCTGTAATTTCAAGAGTTGGTTAAGGTCAGGGCCTTTTGGAAACTTCATCTACACATCCTAAGGAGTGTTTTTATATAAAGATCAACCTTTTTGGTTGAGTATTCAAGGAGAAACACATTTTGCAAAATCAGCAACATTCTGTCCAATTCTGTCCAGATTGACCATCTGAATCTTTTTATTTATTTGAAGGGTTAAAAAATCTTAGTTTTGTCTTATGTTTGGATAGAGTCTTTTTAACGCATTGAAGTTAAATTCTGGAAAGTTTCATAATTTTTGGAGTTGTGTACAATTATTTGTGAATTTTTGAAAACAAGTTCTAAATCTGAGTTGGTTTCAGATTCTGTTTTCAAAGGGGATTTTAACAAAGGGTTGTAGTGTAATTTCCGCTAACCACTATTCACCCCCCTCTAGTGGTGTTTATTGCAGGTGCACGGTCCAACAGTGACGAGATCGGACAGAAAAGGGGAAGAGAAACTTCAGAGAATGGAGGGTCCCGCAAAGCTGCAAAACAAAGCTCAAGGGGCCCAGGACGCCAAAGGAAGAATCGATTTCAACGCCGTTCCCAAAAGAATCAGTCAAAGAATCAAGGCCAGCAGTCTACTATTCCAAATTGTCCTCACTGCAATAAGCGTCATGTTGGGGAATGCTATTACCAGGCAGGAAAGTGTTTCGGATGCGGTAAGGCGGGCCACATCCTCAAAGACTGTCTAGATAAGGGAACTACCTGCTTTGGATGTGGAAAGACAGGACACATGGTCAAGGATTGCCAGAAAAAGGGGCACATAAACAACAACCTCCTAAGAATCAGCGTCAGCGTACTAATGCAAGAGTTCACGCTATGAGTGACGCAGCTGCTGAAGAGGCCTATGATGTGGTGGCAGGTATATTCTAAAATTTATACAATGCTCAAATTTTTACAAATACTGTTGTCCTTACTGTTGCTTAGTAAATCTTGTATGATTCAGGAGCTATTTTAGTATGCTCAGTACCTGCCAATGTACTATTTGATAGCAGTGCTAGCCATTCCTTTATATCAAAGAAATTCGCAAAGAATATTGAGCACAACCCAACCTATAGTGATACACCCTATAGAGTTCAAGCAGTTGGGGACCAGGTGCTTGTGTCTCACCATATTTTCAGAAACTGCGAACTTGAGTTCGATGATCACCGGTTTGATGCTGACCTAATTCCCATACCCATGTCGGACTTCGATGTGATTCTTGGGATGGATTGGCTCTCCAAGAATTTTGCCAACATCGATTGTAATAAAAAAACAAGTTACTTTTAAGGACCCCACACGTAAAGAAGTAACCTTTCAAGGAGGATCAAAGTTAAGGAAGTGCCCCAAGAACGTTTATGTAAATATGATTCGCGCCAGTAAGGCGTTGAAGAAAGGACATGAAGGGTTTCTCGTTTATGCAATAAATGTCGATCAGGCACCCTCCGACCTTTTCCAAGTCCCAGTGGTCCGAGAATATCCAGATTTTTTTTGGAAGAATTATCGGGTCTTCCTCCGGACCGCAAGATAGCTTTTGAAATTAACCTAGTTCCTGGAGTTGAGCCAATATCAAAGGCTCCCTATCGAATGGCACCTACGAAACTAAAAGAGTTGAAGGAACAGTTACTCGAATTGCTAGAGAAGAAACTTATTCGCCCAAGTGTTTCGCCTTAGGGTGCCCCCGTGCTGTTTGTCAAGAAAAAGAACGGAAGTATGCGGTTATGCATAGATTATCAAGAACTCAACAAGATCACTATAAAGAACAAGTACCCATTGCCTAGGATCGACGATCTGTTTGATCAGCTTCGGGGGGCACGGATTTTCTGTAAGATTGATCTTCGCTCGGGATATTTCCAATTGAAGATCAAAGCTGAGGATGTCCCGAAAACTGCATTCAGAACCCGTTATGGACAATACAAATTTTTTGTAATGCCATTCGGACTGACCAACGCTCCCGCGGCGTTTATGGATCTAATGAATCGAGTATTTCAAGAACAACTAGACAAGTTCGTTGTAGTCTTCATCGACGATATTTTGATCTACTCACCTGATGAAGAGACCTACGTAAACCATTTAAGGATCGCCCTTGACATTCTACGGAGAAAACAACTGTACGCTAAATTTAGTAAATGCGAATTCTGGCTACGCAGTGTAGCATTTTTGGGACACATGATATCTGAGGGTGGTATATCCGTAGATTCCAAGAAAATAGAGGCAATCACAAAGTGGCCAAGGCCAACCAACGTAACAGAGGAGCGAAGTTTTCTTGGTCTCGCCGGCTACTATCTTAAGTTGTTGAAGGATCTTCTCGAATTGCTATGCCTCTTACCCGCTTGACACAGAAAAAGACCAAGTTTGAATGGACCTCAGATTATGAAAAGAGTTTTACTGAGTTAAAAGAGAAACTAACCTCTACGCCAGTTTTAGCACAACCCATTCCTGGTGAAAATTTTGTGGTGTATAGTGATGACTCTAAGAATGGACTTAGATGTGTACTGATGCAGAAAGATCGAGTGATTGCATATGCATCCCAACAGCTAAAACCATTTGAACAAAATTACCCGTTACATGATCTTGAATTAGAAGCCGTAGTCTTTGCCCTAAAAATATAGAGACACTATTTGTATGGTGAGAGGTGCGAAATTTTCACAGATCACAAGAGCCTCAAGTACCTCTTCACCCAAAAAGAATTGAACATGCGTCAACACAGATGGCTAGAGTTAATGAAGGACTACGACCTTTCTATTCAGTATCATCCGGGAAAAGCCAATAAGGTAGCTGACGCGCTGAGTAGAAAGACAAGCCATCTGCGCCAACCACCTCTACAGCGTGACATGGAAGAATTTGATCTTGAGGAGGTTGATTCCATTGAGGGCATGCTCGCAAAGTTGCTATTGATCCCCTCGCTGATAGACAAGGTTAAGGAGGGTCAAGAAAAGGATGAAACTTTAAAGAAAATAAAGGAAAGGTTGAGAACGAAACCATCTGAGGAGTTTAAGATCAGAAATGATGACAGCTTGTGGTTTCGAGAAAGACCTTGTGTACCCAATGATGAAGATGTAAAGAATGAAGTTCTTCGTGAAGCCCACAACTCTCGATTGTCTATCCACCCTAGAGCCAATAAAATGTACCAAAACTTGAAACAAAGATTCAGGTGGCATGACATGAAAAGACAAATTGCGGAGTTTGTAGAGAAATGTCTTGTTTGCTAGAGGGTGAAAGCGAAACATCAGAGACCCGCTGGGTTACTACAACCTCTTGAAGTTCGCGAGTGGAAGTGGGACCACATTACTATGGATTTTGTCACAAACCTACAAGAACGAAAAACGGACATGATACCATTTGGGTGGTTGTGGATCGTCTAATCAAATCTGCTCATTTCATGGCTATGACGATCAAGGCTCCTATGGAGAAGTTGGCTACAATGTATGTTGATCAAATTGTGAGTCTTCATGGAGTACCCCTAAGGATTGTTTGTGCCGTGACCCTCGCTTTACATCACGATTTTGGACAGCTTTTCAAAAAGCGATGGGCACTGAAATACGAATGAGCTCTGCATTTCATCCCCAAATGGATGGTCAATCGGAAAGAACCATATAAACGCTGGAAGACATGCTGCGAGCTTGTATACTCGACTTTGGGGGAAGTTGGGACCGAAGTCTCAAACTAGTGGAATTCTCTTATAACAATAGTTATCTTCGATCCATTAAGATGGCCCCGTATGAAGCACTGTATGGGAGAAAGTGCCGCTCTCCATTGTATTAGGATGAAATAGAAGATAAGATCTTCACAGGACCTGATCTAGTAGAACAAACTCGTGAGAAGATAATGATCATTAAGCAAAGGTTACAAGCGTCCCAAGATAGAAGCAAGGTTGGGGCAGATGAGAAACAGGGACCGTTGGAATTTCAAACTGGGGAAAAGGTATTCTTGAAGGTATCACCGTCCAAAGGAGTTAACAAATTCGGTATCAAAGGGAAGTTCAGCCCAAGGTTTATTGGCCCTTATGAGGTTCTTGAAAGAATTGGGAAAGTTGCTTACAGGCTAGCACTACCGACGTTGCTATCTCAATTACATGATGTATTTCACGTATCACAACTTCGTCGGTATGTGCACGAGCCTAGCCATATTATAGAGTAACAGCCTTTGAAAGTTGAAGCCGACACGACATACGTGGAAGAACCTGAAAAGATAATTGATCGTAAGGAAAAGGCATTAAGGAAACGATCTATACCCATGGTTAAGGTGCAATGGAGGCATCACTCGAATGAGGAAGCTACTTGGGAAATGGAAGAGAACATGAGGAACTTGTACCCTCACCTTTTTGATTAGCGCTCTTAAGTTTCGAGGACGAAACTTGTAATAAGGGGGGAGGATGTTGTACCTAATGAAGAATTATATTGTACTTAAGACTTGCCTATGAGGATTTATGAAACATTGCATCTCTAAATACAATTTTTTAGTTTTATGGTTATTTCTTTAATTAGATTTGTGTTAAGGAAAAATATTGTATAATAATTCAAGCATGAATGTTGGACTATGTGAAGTGGCCCAATTCACTCCCAAAAGCTTGGGGGATTTCGGCCACAAGGATAAAGAAGGTCTTAGAAGATTTCTTAAGATTCAAGAAGAGTAATCTTAAGGGCCATCTTTAAGTGAGCCCAAATAGCAACTAAACAATTTTAGGTAATGGGCAAATTTGTTTCCAACATCCACCCAATTTTGGGCCCTATGAGTCCAAGAGACTCAACAATTCCCTTATTTTTATTCTTGAAGAAAAAGGGGAAATAATTAGTAAAAAGACAATTACCTACATGATTTTTTTATTAAACCCACTTGGAAAGAGAATTAAGTGTGTTAAGGGCCAATTAATGCCCCAAACTGCCGGATTACCTATATGATTAACCAAGGAAGATTTCAAAACTTTACCATGATTACTTTACCTTAACCACAATGTTAAAGTAACTCAAATTAAACCTTAAAATAACCCTAGTTGCATTAAAGTAACTCAAGTTAGTCATAAAGTAACCTTGATTAACTAAAGTAACCAAGGTTAATTACCTTAACCATACCATGGTAATCCCTTATCCCCCTCTTACCCCCCAAAGGCTAACACCTTAGCCTAATAAGGAAAAATTCATTCCAAGAGAACCCTAGAATACTCTCTTATTTCCAACCCTCAAAGAACCCACAAAGGGCAAGAAAGTTTTTCTCTCTTCTCCCTCCCAAAGCACATGGCCAAAGAGAACAAAAGGGATTCAAGATTCACCCAAGTGCAAACTTGGTCTAGGTAAGTAAATCCTCAACTCTTTAAGGGAATTTCTACATTTTACATTGATTGAAGCTCATGTTGCCCCTTTTCTTGGTCATAAACCGTGACCTCCATGGTAACTAGGTCAAAGCTTTCAAAGCTTTTAAGAGGTGCTAGTTCTAAGAGGTTTGAACACCACTCAAGCTCCATTTTGGTGAGTCCATTTAACCTCTATTTAGTTACATCTTTCACTTAAGAACATTGACTAACCATTGTTCTCTTTTTCCCTACAAAACCATCGGGTTCATATGTGAAGAGGAGGAAGGCTTCACCCATTTCATACACATTTCAAGCTAAGGAAAGGTGTAAGTATGAGAAAGGCAAGTACACTATAAATACTCATGGCTTGTATGTGAAAGTATATGCTTGAATGTCTAGGTGTTGCTAAGTTTCAATCTTAGACATAAAACACTAAGCTTGAAGCATGAAGTTTTCGGATTCATGAGTAAGATGGCTTGCGTGTATGAGATTTTATTTAAAGATGGATTCTTTGCTCTTTTTATGTATGAATATGATGTAACCCTAAGGTGAATGTGACAAAGATCTTTTCTTTGACATGTATGGGGGACGGTTGGATGAAAGTGGGGGAATAAATGTAGTTCTTGTGATGAATTGTAACTTTTGGGGTAAAGGTGTGAACAAGATGTGTGCTTTATGATTTAAGCTTAATATGTTCATTGTGAAGATATGATTTTTGCCCTTGCATGCGTATAAACGGGCTGTTTTGGGGGTAGGATAGGTATACACCAATTATGTCAAGAATGGATTTTAGATGAACATGATGTGCAAGGTCAAAGGAATGATATGTGTATCATTCAAACTATTTTAAAGTAATGTGTAGATGACTTTTGGAATGTGTTAGAATTTGCAAAACCATATGCTAAAGAAGTACTTGATTTTTAATAAGGTATTTAAGCCAAACAACTCAAGTTGGGACATTTTAGTAAGGAAAAGTGACAAGATTGGGATTTACTGGAACAAGGCAGAATATCGTGACGTTTTGTAGGACCTGAAAAGGGACTTTAGAAGTATTCAATTAAGCTAATTTTCGGCATAACACTAGCCCTATGTGTGTAGTAAATATGAGAGTTGCAATTTTGTTAAAGGGAATTACGGTTTATTTTTAACGGAATTTTTAGTAAAACTGGTCAAGCTGAAATTACTGGACTGAACAGATTTTATGTGACATAATGATTGACCCGAAAATGGACCTTAAAAATATGCAATTGGACTGATTTTTGGTAGGATGCTAGCCCTATGTGTTTTCTAAGTTTGTGAGTTGAAATTTTTGAATAGAACTTACGGTTTTGTCACAATAAAATTCGTAGTAAATTTGGTCATTCCAGAATTCAGCATGTATCCGTTTTGGGAAAAAGAATAAATGACCCCTTTAAAGTTATTATAATGCTGCAAAACTTTTATGATATTTACTTAAGACATATTTGAGTGTTTTCATGTAAACCACTTAGCATAGAATTATTATTTTAAGGGGCAATCACCAAAGATAAGTTGGTGTTACAATCTGGAATTTTTGGCAGAGTTGAAGAACCTGTTGTGGGGCTTTGTTTTGGTGGGCATAGACTTATTTGTATAGTTTGGTCCTGTGACCATTAATTATTGGTATGTCTACAGTATTTCCCAGGGATGGCCCAAATTAGATGAAACTTAATGGGCTTAAAAGAAAGTAAAAGAAAGGACACAGCACTTCTGAAATTCAGCAGTACCCTGTTTCGTAATTAATATAAATTAAGGGTCTTACATGTCTCGTAACGTTATGAAATTTATATGGGGAATAGACAAGACACCCTTATGCGTACGTATGACGAAAAATCATGATAACTGGCTAAAACCGTGAGGTTTTGAGGCCGGGCTATTTGGGATGATAATTCTTGAAATTTTTCCAGCCTAAAGAATGAGTTTGTACTTGTATGTATGTAACGCATCATGTCATGGATTTCATAGTACATGTCATACATTGTATCATCGTCACTTACATGATTTATGGAACTAGTTTTATGAGAAAGAATGATGAAAAAGCGTTTTTAAAGAGAAGATTTTGTTTTTAAAAGAACGCTTCCACCAGTACCGTGTGTTTTCTGGCCAATAGGACCCGCTCCAGATCTGGGTTTAATTGATCTGATGATATTGACCGTTCAGGCCCGGAGAGAATAGACCGGATTATGATGAGATTGACCGTACATGCCCGGAGAGAATAGACCTGGTAATTATGATTGATGACGTGACCGCTCCGAATCCGAGAATTATAGATTCGAAGAGAAATAAGTGACTGCCTCAGATCTGGGAGAATAGATCTGAACACTCTCTTGTTTTCTTGACGATGATGTTTTTAATGAAAAACGAAAGAACTTATCTTCATTTTTATCATGATGCATCCCACGTACATATTCATGCATGTTGCATTTAACGAGTCATCGAATAATGGTACGTGATACTTAGACTAAGTTGTTATGACTTGGTAGCTCCTAAGTTATGATCTTTATTGAGTAATGACCTTTTAATAAGTTATGAACTGTTATCTGTTATGAATTTTGATAATTTATGAGCTAGTTATTTACGTGTTTTGGATGGAGGGACAGGTATGTTCTAAACCGAATTTTGGGGTTCGGTTCTTGTATGTACTTTCCTTTTAATTCACGATTATTTATAGTTTACTTGCTCATGACATGGTCATCACCCCTTATTTTTCCTCCCAGAACCCGCAGGAAATAGAGTGAATGGATCGAAGATGAACCTAGGGTTCCTTAACCGTAGAAGTGCGAGAGGTGGACGACTTAAGAGATTTGACGAGAGGATTATGATTGATGATCTCTTTTTATGAATTAATGATGGAAACATTTATTTTGGGATTTCCGCACTTTATGATCATATTGTAAGACTAATGATGGCTGCGTAGATGTTTTTATTTTAAAAGTTTTTATTCTTCCTTGGTTTTGCTTACTTGTTGACGTGTAAGCATGAAAGTCCACCTATTTTATTTTGGACTTTGTTATGTTATGGACTGACGCTTGGTACTCTCCATAGTGAAGTACGACGGGGGCACCGTATCCGGCTGGGCCGAGGTGCGGGGCGCTACACATACCCTGCAAAGACTGACTCCATATGAGACACGTTACGCTGTTCTGATAGCTCATATGCATATTTGGAGGCTTCCTGACATCGGATGTAGTAGTGAGGATGTCAGGGGCAACATCTGTTCTGATACACCCCTCGTTGGGTGTTTTTCTGTATGTTCGTCCCATAACGCTGGAACTTAGGTGAGAGTTTGGTGTCACGTGGCGAGTTTCCGTTTATGTTCTAGTGGAGTGTAACACTATATCTTGGATGTAGCGCCCTGTACCTGGCCTGCCCGCATACGGTGCGCCCCCCGTACTTTGCTACGGAGAGTACCAGGTGTCAATGCATGACATGTCAAAGTTCATAACAAAATTTATGGACCTCCATGCCTTCATCTTAACAGGTAAGCAAAAACTTAGCCAGAATAAAAACTTTTAAACAAAACATTCCAAATATCCGACATAAGGTTTACAACCATGTCCGCAAAATAAAGGGAAATCCGAAATTAATGTTCCAACATAAGTCCATCAAAACATAAACCCATCATAATAAAAATCCTTTAGCGTCCATCCTATCGCACTCTACGGATATGGAACTTTAGGCTCATCGTCAATCCACTCTACCTCATTTCCTGCAGGCTCTAGAGGGAAAAATAGGAGGGTAAGTGACAAAGTCACCAGCAAGTACACCATAAACAATCGAGAATTAAGTGGAAAGTATACACAAGAACCAAATCCCAAGAATTTGGATTCACAACATACCTGACCTTCAATCCATTAGCCGCAAAGGAAATAAGATCATAACTTATGTGACTAAAGATAATGAGATCATAACTTAGGTGACAGAAAATAATAATATCATAACCTAAGTAACAGTACATCTAGCATTCGACTAGCAATTAGATGCAATGTGCATGAATATGCCAATGTGACGCAACATGGTAATATGAGAACTAATTCAATCATTCTTTCTTGCAAAACATGATCATCATAAAACCAGAACATAGAGTGTTCAGATCTATTATCTCCGGATCTGAGGTGGGAATACCATTCCCTTCGGATCTATTATTTCCAGATCCGAAAACGATCATACAATCAATCATCATCATCAGGTATATTCTCTCTGGGACTGGACGGTCATCACTCATCATCCTCATGTCTATTATCTCCTGGCCTGGATTGTCATAAATCATCATCCTCAGGTCTATTATCTCCAGGCCTAGACGGTCATACTCATCATCAGATCAATTAGCCCCGGATCTGGAGCGGGTTGTGCTGGCCTGGAATTAATGGTATTAAGAGGAGTCTTTCTTTCAAAACTGAAATCTTTTTTTCAAAAGAGCTTTTCTTAAATTTCTTTGGCACAAAACCCGTCTCATAAATCGTATGAACATGGACAATGCAATACATGGTATGCAACATGCAATTCGTGACGAAATACATCATAGAACTCATATATGGACTTGTCCCTTAAGCTGGAAAATAATCCAGCATTAATGCCCTGTTCATGCAGCCTCAAAATCATCGACTTAGGGCTATTTTCAAAAACTTATGCCACACATATGCATAATGGAATCTTAGCTACATGCCATTTACATTTTTATAACATTTCGAGGTGATTAAATACCTCAAATCAATAAACTACTGAAAAGGGGTACTGCTGAATCCTGCAATGCAGTACCCGCCCTTACCTTAATTTCATGGGCCACAAAACCTTATTTAATTAAGAATATTACCTGGAAAACATAGCCAATATGCTAAGAAGCAACAATCAGATGCCCAAACATCACATACAAGTCCAATTAAACAAGAGCAAGGCCTCACCATACACACCACCATGCTGCCCAGTTTTCCAGTTTTGCACTGTGACATTCACCTTAATTGTTACCCCATAAAAACAGTAATTTCAAGCAAATTCTTTACATGGCCATGTTCATCTATGTCTTAGGTAACTACCATAAAAATTTCAAGGCAATCCAATATTCTTAAGAGGGTCATTTAATTATCTTTGTCAGTCTAGGTATTTGCAGGAACTGCAGTGACCTATTCCTACTAAATATTTCATTAAGGTCAAACCACAAGTCCTTTTACCAAAATTCCACCTCAAAATTTTACTTCACATATCAAGCTACCATCATACCAAAATGTAGCTAAATTGCACACTCCTAAGGTTTGTTTTCAAGCCAAACAATTTGCTACTCAAAACTGTCCAGTTTAAGAAAATCTGCCTTCATCACTTTTTCTTATTCAACATTTCCCAACTAACTTTATTTCCCTAAAATCACTTACGAACCACTACATGTACACTTTACATAATCATTCCAAGTCTCATAATATTCTTTAGGCTACACATGAACCATGCCAAAACAGCCTTGCAATTTTACACATAGCACCCACCATTTCCATACATTTTACACCTCATAAAGTCTATTCTCAACAAGATTAACTAATTTATCAAACAATCACCACAACAGCCCGTATTTTTCGCATAGTAGATCTCATGTCATATTTAAGTTTGAGCACAAACATATCCATACAGTAAATCACTCAATTATGCCAACACTTTTCTTTATAACAACTAAGTTCTCATGTTTGGTACTTAGAATCTTCAACTAAGATTCATATCTTAGAAATGGCTAGTCATTCAAGCATACACTTCACAAATAAGTCAAGATTGCTTAGAGTGTACTTGCCTCTTTGAGCTTAGAACTTTCCCTAGCTGAGCCTTGGTTGAAATGGAGTGAAGTTTCCTCCAACTTCTCCATATAGCACACGGTTTTGGAGAGAAATTAAAGTGGACATTCACAACCATTTTAAATGTATAAAAGAGCTAGAGGTTAGATTATCTTACCAAAATAGGATTCTAATGGGGATTGAAAGAGATTCAACCCACCAAGATGCTAGCACCACCTAGTACTTGAAGAATCTTCACCTAGTGACCCTTTGAAGGTCACGGTTTTGTAAGGAAAAACAAGTAAGATGTGAGCCTTCAAATTTAAAGAAAGTGGAATCCATTTTAGAAGCTAAGATGTAACTCACCTAGATGGAACTTAGAGCTTGAAGATGGAATTGATCTTGAGACTCCCTTAGCCAAGCTTGCCATAGGAGAGTATTATGGGAGTAGTCTAAGTGCTCAATGAGTCTTTAGTGGTTTTCTTGGGTAAGCTCTTGAGAGTGTTGGGAGTTGGGGATGGAGGGAAGCTTCTAGGACCTCTTGAAAATGGTTTCTTGCAAGACCAAGAGGAGGTAGCCGTTGGGTTACATAAAGGAGAAGGGAAGAGACCTTTCATTTGCATGGAACACCATAATGAGGTTCAATTAGTGTCTTGCATCAATTACTCCTAGGGTTACTTTTGATGAAGGGTTAAGATAAAGCAACTAGGGTTGTTGATAAAGGTCCTCATAGCTTAACCATGGTCTAATACCCGACGGTGGGGGGCGTTTCTTAGGCTTCTTTATTTCCTTATTTGCTTTTGAAGGTAGTTAATGAAAAAAGTTGATAAAAATAGTTAGTTGAGATATTAAGAGAAAAGAGGTCACATGGATTATTCCCTTGTTTGTACCCGGTGGTTCTAAGGAGAAAGGGGAGAATTCTTAAATCTTGGAACAACCTCATAGTTTAATACATGTATAACACCTTTTTATAATTTATTTAAGAGACAAATAAAGTGATTAGTAGAAGCATTAAGTTAAATGTAGCGCCCCGCAGCGGACCTCGTCCGAATGCGGTGTACCCACCGTACTTCACTACAGAGAGTACAAAGCGTCATGCATAACATGTAAAAATCCATAAATAAGTCATGGACTACCATGTTAACATTTAACAGAGTAGCAAAATTTAGGCAGAATTAAAAAAACTCCGAAATAAACATGCTTGCCGAAAATATTTGGTCCAAAACATCGGTCCAACAAAACTCAGTAAACCGAAACCCCAAAAAGTTCCAAACATAGTCCATAGTACAAATATCATGTCGGCACAAAAGTCCTTAAGCATCGTCTTCTCTCGGATTCTTGACTACGAATATGGCACTCTTGGTTCATCATCGATCCACTCAACATTGGCATTCTCGGGCTCTGGGGGAAAAATAAAGGTATGAGTGATAAAATCACCCAGCAAGCATACAATAAACCATCATGAAACAAATAAAGAATCATAACATGACTGACAAACCCCACGAACAAACATTAATTCATACCTGGCCTTTAATCCTTTATCCGCAGAAGATATAACCTAATCATAACTCAAATAATACTATTCTGGCGTTATCATATCACTTCCTAAGTTAACCGTTCTAACATGCAAAGTGCACATGAAATATGCAAGATGCAATGTATGATGTCATGTCGTGGCAAAATCATCATTTGGTCCCATAAAGCAGGCACAAAAGAAAATAGAGTGTAAGATCAATTAACCCCAGATCTGAGGTGGTCTAGAACATGTCGTCAGAACAATTAACCCCGTGTCTGGGACGGGTCCAGAACGTGTCATCAGACCGATTAACCCTGGGCTTGGGTCGGGTCCAGAACATATCATCAGACCAATTAACCCCGGGTTTGGAACGGGTCCAGAACATATCATGTCATCAGACCTATTAACCCTGGGTTTGGCTCGGGTTATGAGCATGCTTAGCCGGCAAGGAAGTCATAGAGCATTTCTTTTGAAAATCATGGGACCATAAATAACTTACTTGCATTAAGAAAACTTGCTTACTTGAAAAGAACTTGCTTGAACCTTTTTATACGGCATGCACATTAAGATCCTAGCTATCAACCATAAAACTTTCATAACAATCCAATAAACATAAGGGGTTCAAATTCGGGTTCCAACATGACATTGCACAGCCGTAACTTCTGCTGTGTAGTACCTGTTCCATTCCGTTTTCATGACTCTTAAATCATCAATTAATCACATACGCCACCTGGAAATAAAGCTAACATACTGGGGGATAATTTTCTTAAGCCCAAACACCATCTTCACGCCTAAACAATTAAGGATAAGTCCAAACATTATGACCCGACATTCTGTCCAGATTTCCAGAAACGTTCATCCGACTTCTCTTCAGTTGTTAACCCCTCAAATGAATACTTTTAGCCAATTTATTTACATAGACATCTGACATCTGACCCAATGCTTTAAGTGACTCCCATAAACATTTCAAGGCAATCCAAGACCTTTAAAGTGGTTAAACAATTATTTTTCCAAAACATATACACCCAGAATTCTGTTTTGCACAGGTTCACCTTAAGGTTCCTTTAAGATTATAAAACTAGTCTTTTTTATCAATCTACCACCACACACATTTAATATACATAATGGCCTACCAGAACACCAAATTTGAGGTTATTTTCACAATCACAAGGTTCATTTCAAGGCCAATCATTATGACACTCAAAATAGTTCTCTTTCTGGAATTCTTCTTAAACCACTCCTTGTCTCTTGTCGCACGCATTATTTACCCCTTCATCTTTTAATCCTACTTATTAACCACAATATCACACAGCCAAAAAAATTTATTCTTAGATTATAAGGTCATTATTAGGGATACTCACGGTGATGAAACAAAGCGGTCCTACAAATACCAACACGATGACTAATTTCGCTTTTAACCTCTATAGCACAACTTGGAACACATAGACTTCACTTAGCACATGGTATTCAAATTTTCAAGACATAATTCCTTATGAGAATAGGTCCTAGACATGCTCCTAAATAAGGAAAAATAAACACCATCCATTTCCTATTCGACCCTGTTAAGGCCGAACTAGCACACACAAACATACTCATGCACAACTCATGATTTCACACTATTCTCAACATAGTTCATCAAGGGTGATTAGACCAACATTCTTATGGACCATAGTACCTTATTTTAACACCCATTAATACCTTCAAATGTCTTCTAAGGCTGTTTTTCAAAAGACCCGAAAACAGTCCACTTGACTTGTCATTTTGGCTATTTCAAGCATCATGGAACACGCAACATACAAGATTCATACCATTCCTTGTTATGTTACCATTACAGCCCAAATATAAGATTTATGTAACATACTACATGCTAAAAAGAGGGGTCTTAACATATCCATCAAGCAACACAAGCCAAAAGGTAAACTTTCATAATAATATTTCATCAAGGTTCACAACTTTGCTATTTCATGCTTATCATGCCGTCTAAAAATCATACCTTATTATGACTAAACATTCAAATCATTAACTCCTTAAATAGTTCATGAAAGTCTAGAGTATACTTGCCTCTTGTTGAATCCAAAATTCTTCTTAGCTTAGAGTGGACCAAATAGCTTGAAATCTCTTCTTACTTCACCGTGGTGTACACGGTTTTGAAGTCAAAGATGGAGGTTAGCATTAGCCACAAATTCGAAGGTAAATAAATTACATCCAAAATAGATTTCTTACCAAAATAGTTTAGTGTTGCAACCTAGCCACCAAACTATCACCGCTTCTTTAGAGCTTGAAGATATCACCTCCCTTTTTCTTCTTAAGACTCACAGTTTATGGGGTTCGGGAAACATCCGAATTTAAGCTTCATGGGGAGTTAGAATGGACATATAAAGGTTTAAAATCCTTACAAATATGGAACTTGAGTTGGAATGGTTTACTTGAAGGACTCCTACACCAAGGAGCTTGAAGGTTCCTCACTTAGGGTCACAT
Organism: Eustoma russellianum; assembly: GCA_036186865.1. Classification (NCBI taxonomy): domain Eukaryota; kingdom Viridiplantae; phylum Streptophyta; class Magnoliopsida; order Gentianales; family Gentianaceae; genus Eustoma; species Eustoma russellianum. The sequence goes on from AP025052.1 coordinate 13,395,910, forward strand.
GCAAGGCCACGGGTTTTTTTAGGGAAATGGAGAACAAAGTCAGCTTCACAAGTTGATAATCTAGGATTAAAGTAGATGTTTAAGAGACTTTCTTACCTAGCTTGAAGCTTGAGAGTTGAATGAGATGGTCTTGGAGTACTTTTAAGAACACCTTTGGTCAAGAGGTTTCTTGAGTGTTTGAATCTCTTGAAGTGTTTAGATATTGTCTTGTGAGGAGTTAAGTGGATGGGATGTGGATGGAATGGAGCTTGCTTGTTATGAGGTTGAAGAAAAATCCATAGGGTTTCAAGGGGGTGGCCGGCCGAATGTAAAAAGGGAGGGAAAGGGGAGAATCTTCACTTGTCTTAGAACACAATTATGAGAGGGAAGTAAATGGATGTTGGCTACTTAATAGAAGTTGTAGCTTTTGAGGGTTAGTTTTAAAAACAGATCTTTTTAGTGGGTTAGTTAGGTTATTAAAAGAGGATGGTTCTAGATCCTCTTAGGCATGGCCGATTTTCTTTCCCCTCTTTTTTCGAAATGTTGGGAGGGCATAATTGGTATTTCACCATAAAGCATTATCCATACTTATAATTTAGATATTTACTTATAGAATATTATTTATCTTGAGGGACCTATAAAAGAAAGAAAATAATTGGAATGTAGAAAATTGTAATTGGAAAATAGGACTTTTATTAATCCACTTCATATACATCGGGTGTACATAATAGTTTCACAATGGCTACAACATCCTCCCTCCCTTAACATAAGTTTCGTCCTCGAAACTTAAGAGAACTAGCCAAAAAATGCGGGTATTGATTCCTCATGCCTTCCTCAGTTTCCCAAGTGGCTTCATCTCCAGAATGGTGTTTCCACTGGACTTTCACCATAGGTATGCATCTCTTCCTCAACGTTTTCTCTTTCCAATCAATGATCTTTAAGGACTCCTCTACATAAGATGTATCCTCTTAAATCTTCAGCTGCTGATCTTCAAGAATATGGCTTGGATCATAAACATACCGACGAAGTTGGGAGACGTGGAACACATCATGCAATAGGGACAGTGATGAGGGCAACGCCAATCGACACGAAACTTCACCAACTCTCTCCAGAATTTCATATGGTCCAATGAACCTTGGGCTCAACTTCCCCTTAATGTCAAATCTCTTAACTCCCTTAGATGGACAGACCTTTAAGAAAACTTTTTCTCCTTCTTGAAATTCTAAGGGTCAACGTCTTTCATCAGATCAAATCTTACTTCTATCTTGTGCCGCCTTCAATCTTTGCTTAACGATCTTTACCTTTTCTCGAGTTTGCTGTATAAGGTTGGGTCCCGCATATATCTTGTCTCCAATTTCGTCCTAATAGAGTGGGGACCGACATTTCCTCCCGTACAAGGATTCGTAGGGTGCCATCCCAATAGATCTGTGGAAACTGTTATTGTAGGAAAACTCAACTAGCTTAAGACTCTTATCCGAGCTTCCTCCAAAATCAAGAATGCAAGCACGAAGCATGTCTTCAAGCGTTTGGATCGTCCTTTCCGATTGACCATCAGTTGGAGGATGGAAAGCAGAACTCATCCTGATCTAAATACCCATTGCCTTTTGAAAGGCTGTCCAAAATCTAGAGGTAAAACGGGGGTCACGATCACAAACAATGCTTATGGGTACACCATGCAAGCAGACAATCTGATCAATATACATAGAAGCTAACTTCTCCATAGATGCTTTAATCGACATGGCCATGAAATAAGCAGACTTGGTTAGACGATCCACAACGACCCATATAGCATCATTTCCATACTTAGTTCTCGGTAAATTAGTCACAAAGTCCATGGTCACGTGATCCCACTTCCATTCAGGAACTTCTAAAGGTTGTAATAACCCGGCCGGTCTTTGGTGCTCAGCTTTTATCCTTTGACAAACAAGGCATCGCTCAACAAATTAAGCTATTCGGTTCTTCATGTCGTGCCACCAAAACTTTTGCTTGATGTCCTGATACATCTTGTTAGCTCCAGGGTGAATAGATAAGCGCGAGTTATGAGCTTCCATCAGGACTTCATCCCTAATCTTATTATCCTCAGGTACACATAACCGTCCTCTATACCATAAACTGCCATCACTACAAACATCAAAATCATTCAATGGCTTATCTTTCATTCTATCCTTGATCTTCCTCAACGCTTCATCATCTCCTTGAGCTTCCTTGATCCTGTTAATCAATGAAGGAATGAGAACAAATTTGGCGAGAACTTAATCCACGGAATCAACTTCTTCAAGGCCAAATTCTTCCATGTCTCGCTGAAGAGGTGGTTGATGTGGGTGGCTTGTCTTCCGATTCAACGCATCAGCAACTTTATTAGCTTTCCCAGGGTGATATTGAATTGAGAGGTCATAATCTTTAATCAACTCAAACCATCGGCGCTGCCGCATATATGGTTCTTTCTGGGTAAAGAGATACTTTAGGCTTTTGTGATCTGTAAAGATCTCACACTTCTTACCATACAAGTAATGCCTCCATATCTTTAAAGCAAATACCACTGCGGCAAGCTCAAGATCATGAATGGGGTAGTTTTGCTCAAATGTCTTCAACTGTCCGGATGCATAGGCTATCACTCTATCCTTCTGCATAAGAACACATCCAAGACCGTTCTTTGAGGCATCACTATACACAACATATTTTTCACCAGGAATGGGCTGAGCCAAAACAGGGGCGGTGTCAACTTTGCTTTTAACTATAAAAAGCTCCTTTCACAATCAGCGTTCCACTCAAACTTTGTTTTCTTCTGTGTCAATCTGGTGAGGGGAACAGCTATCCGTGAGAATCCTTCAACAAACTTTTGATAATACCCTGCCAGTCCAAGGAAGCTTCTCACTTTTGTAACATTAGTTGGTCTGGGCCACTCCGTAATGGCTTCAATTTTCTTGGGATCCACAGAAATCTCATCTTCTGACATAACATGGCCAAGGAATGATACATTATGCAGCCAGAACTCGCATTTGCTAAATTTTGCATATAAGCGTCTTTCTCTTAAAATATTCAAAACCGTCCTCAAATGGGCTGCATGGGTTTCTTTATCTGGTGAATAGATCAAGATATCATCTATGAAGACCACTACAAACTTGTCCAACTGATCTTGAAAGACTCGATTCATGAGGTCCATAAAAGCGGCAGGAGTGTTGGTCAAACCGAATGGCATGACAAGCAATCCATAGTCTCCATAGCATGTTTTGAAAGAAGTCTTAGGAGTGTCTTCAGCCTTAATCTTCAATTGGAAATATTCAGATCGCAGGTCTATCTTACTGAAAACCCGAGATCCTTGCATTAAGATACTTTAGACAGGGTTTTAGAAAATTTAAACCTTAATTGAAATAAGACTTGTTAATTACGTACCCTGAGTTGATCGAATAAATCGTCGATCCGGGGCAGTGGGTACTTATTCTTTATGGTGATTTTGTTAAGTTCCAGTAATCGATGCATAAACACATGCTTCCATCTTTCTTCTTTACGAATAGCACAGGGGCACCCCAAAACACTGTCCAGACTTCCATCCTTACCGCATCCAAAACACTGTCCAGTCTTCCATCGACACTCACCCATATGTCTCTTCTAGCACTGAGGGCACACTGGCATAGGTGGCTGCTAGGGTGGAGCTTTATTCTTTTGCTGATTAGCTGGATGCTGCTGGCGGCGCTAATTCTGACCCTGTGATCTCCCTTGACGAACAGATCCTCTGAAATTCTTCTTGGCTACCTTCCTGAACTTCTCATTTCCAGTCACTTGCCTTTCCCTTTTCTGTCCCACATCATCTCAACGGATGATATCTCTCTTGATACTATAACATACATCCAAAATGGCTCCAAAATTTGCAGGATTTGCATTTACCAACCATGTTCTAATCCTTGGGTTCAACCCTATTTCAAATCTCAACATTTTCGTCTCTTCATCATTCATAGTAGATGGTTGAAATCTTCCCAATGCAATGAACTTATTGGCATAAACTGCAACGGTCATACCGTGCTCTTGCTTTAAGGATTCAAACTCATGCCTCTTCTGCAACTTCACCGACGGAGGAATGTAGAACTTATATAATTCTTGCAGGAATCTTTCCCAGACAATTGGTCTTGGCAAGGGGTGCAGGATAGTCTTCCACCATTGATTCGCTTCACTGAATAGGAAGGGCCTCATGGCTTGAGCTTTCATCTTATCAGGGCTTAGATTAATTCATAATAGTTCTCGACTATGTCTGGATCTGGCTTTCCCTTGAATGGTGGTACATTAGCCCTTTTCAGCTTCTCGAAATAATATTGAGCATCTCTCACTGGCTCACGTGGCTGGAGCAGAGCATCCTGATGGATTAGGCCTTGACCTATTTGTGTGACCATCTGGCAAAAGGCCTGAAAGGCGTTAACATCAGGAATCACCGGAGGAATAGGTGCTTGCGGTGGTGGAGGTGGATTATTATGAACAGGAGGATTCTGATCCTGTGGTGGTGGCAGGGGGACTTGAGCCGGTGGAGGAGGAACAGGGCCTTGTGGCTGAGGAGGGACTGGCTCCTGTGCATTTGGTTGAGTCCTAGGAGGTATGCCACGAGGTTGAGCCATCTACACTACGGAGCGTAAAAATTTATACAAGTGTTAGGATAAAACCAGATTATTTTGGCTAAAGATCATAATTCTCAAAAAAATCAAATGAGGAAGAGGAAAGACATTTTAGTATAGAAATCCGGATTCTGTGGGTCAAGATTAATTATTGAATTAAATCCAAAATCCGGTCTACGTTGCCCTAGTCTAAGACCATCACTTATCTAAAAATCATGACTTAGATCTAAGATCAAACTTAGATTTCTAAGATCATAACTTAGATCTACGTTCTGTTCGAAACCTAGAGCCTGCGCTCTGATACCACCTGTAGCCCCCCGCAGCGCACCTCGTCCGAATGCGGTGCACCTGCCGTACTTCACTACAGAGAGTACAAAGCGACATGCATAACATGTAAAAATCCATAAATAAGTCATGGACTACCATGTTAACATTTAACAGAGTAGCAAAATTTAGGCAGAATTAAAAAAACTCCGAAATAAACATGCTTGCCGAAAATATTAGGTCCAAAACATCAGTCCAACAAAACGCGGTAAAACCTAAACCCCAAAAAGTTCTAAGCATAGTCCATAGTACAAATATCACTTCCTAACTTAACTGTTCTAACATACAAAGTGCACATGAAATATGCAAGGTGCAATGCATGATGTCATGTCGTGGCAAAATCATCATTTGGTCCCATAAAGCAGGCATAAAAGAAAATAGAGTGTCAGATCAATTAACCTCGGATCTGAGCGAGTCCAGAACATGTCGTCAGACCAATTAACCCCGGGTCTGGGACGGGTCCGGAACGTGTCATCAGGCCGATTAACCCCTGGCCTGGGTCTGGTCCAGAACATATCATCAGACCAATTAACCCCGTGTCCGGAACGGGTCCAAAACATATCATGTTATCAGACCTATTAACCCCGGGTCTGGCTCAGGTTATGAGCATGTTTAGCCGGCAAGGAAGTCACAGAGCATTTCTTTTGAAAATCATGGGAGCATAAATAACTTACTTGCATAAAGAAAACTTGCTTACTTGAAAAGAACTTGCTTGCATAAGAAAACTTAGAGAAAAGTCAGATTCTTAATGCACATGGTCATGCGTGATACATGGGATGAAATGCAATGAGAGTCACGGCATGAATCATCTTAAAAATCCCTTAGGACATGACATAGGTACAATCCCACAGGGTGAAAATAACTTTCCAGCAGATCGCCCTTATTTTCCTTGACTCAAAATGCAATCAAGACACTTTATTCCCTGAACCGTTTTATACGGCATGCACATTAGGGTCTGAGCTATCAACCATAAAAATTTCGTAACAATCCAATAATCATAATGGGTTCAAATTTGGGTTCCAATATGACATGGCACATCCAAACTTTCTGCTGTGTAGTACCTGTTCCATTCCCTTTTCAAGACCCTTAAATCATCAATTAATCACATGTGCCACCTGGAAAATAAAGCTAACATACTGGGGGATAATTTTCTTAAGCCCAAACACCATCCTCACACCTAAACAATTAAGGATAAGTCCAAACATTATGACCCAACATTCTGTCCAGATTTCCAGAAACGTTCATCCGACTTCTCTTCAGTTGTTAACCCCTCAAATGAATACTTTTAGCCAATTTATTTTCATAGACATCTGACCAATGCTTTAAGTGACTCCCATAAAACTTTCAAGGCAATCCAAGACCTTTAAAATGGTTAAACAATTAGTATTCCAGAGCATATACGCCCAGAATTCTGCTTTGCACAGGTTCACCTTAAGGTTCCTTTAAGATTATAAAACTAGTATTTTTATCAATCTACCACCACACACATTTAATATACATAATGACCTGCCAGCACACTAAATTTGAGGTTATTTGCGCAATCACAAAGTTCATTTCAAGGCCAATCATTATGACACTCAAAATAGTTCTGTTTCTGGAATTTTTCTTAAATCACTCCTTGTCTCTTGTCACACGCCTTCATCCTTTAACCCTACTTATTAACCACAATATCACATAGCCAAAAAAATTTATTCTTACTAAAAATTTAATTATCTTTCTCAGTCTAGGTACTTGCAGGAACTGCAGTGAACTATTCTTACTAAAAATTTCATTATGGTCAAACCACAATTCCTTTTACCAAAATTCCACCTCACAATTTTACTTCACATATCAAGCTACCATTATACCAAAATTTAGCTAAATTTCACTCTCATAAGGTTGGTTTTCAGGCCAAACAATTTGCTACTCAAAACTGTCCAGTTCCAAAAAATCTGCATTTCATCACTTTTTCTTATTCAACATTTCCCAACTAACTTTATTTCCCTAAAATCACTTACTAACCACTACATGCACACTTTAACATAATCATTCAAAGCCTCATAATATTCTTTAGGCTACACAAGAACCACGCCAAAATAGCCTTGCAATTTTACACATAGCACCCGCCATTTCCATACATTTTACACCTCATAAAGTCTATTCTCAACAAGACTAACTGATTTATCAAATAATCACCACAACAGCCTGTATTTTGTGCATAGTAGATCTCATGTCATATTTAAGTTTGAGCACAAACATATCCATATAGTAAATCACTCAATCATGCCAACACTTTTCTTTATAACAACTAAGTTCTCATGTTTGGTACTTAGAATCTTCAACTAAGATTCATATCTTAGAAATGGCTAGTCATTCAAGCATACACTTCACAAATAAGTCAAGATTGCTTAGAGTGTACTTGCCTCTTTGAGCTTAGAACTTTCCCTAGCTGAGCCTTGGTTGAAATAGAGTGAAGTTTCCTCCAACTTCTCCATATAGCACACGGTTTTGGAGAGAAAATAAAAGTGGACATTCACAACCATTTTAAATGTATAAAAGAGCTAGAGGTTAGATTATCTTACCAAAATAGGATTCTAATGGGGATTGAAAGAGATTCAACCCACCAAGATGCTAGCACCACCTAGTACTTGAAGAATCTTCACCTAGTGACCCTTTGAAGGTCACGGTTTTGCAAGGAAAAACAAGTAAGATGTGAGCCTTAAAATTTAAAGAAAGTGGAATCCATTTTAGAAGCTAAGATGTAACTCACCTACATGGAACTTAGAGCTTGAAGATGGAATTGATCTTGAGACTCCCTTAGCCAAGCTTGCCATAGGAGAGTATTATGGGAGTAGTCTAAGTGCTCAATGAGTCTTTAGTGGTTTTCTTGGGTAAGCTCTTGAGAGTGTTGGGAGTTGGGGATGGAGGGAAGCTTCTAGGACCTCTTGAAAATGTTTTCTTGCATGACCAAGAAGAGGTAGCCGTTGGTTTACATAAAGGAGAAGGGAAGAGACCTTTCATTTGCATGGAACACCATAATGAGGTTCAATTATTGTCTTGCATCAATTACTCCTAGGATTACTTTTGAGGAAGGGTTAAGATAAAGTAACTAGGGTTGTTGATAAAGGTCCTCATTGCTTAACCATGGTCTAATACCTGGCGATAGGGGGTTTTCTTAGGCTTCTTTATTTCCTTATTTTCTTCTGAAGGTAGTTAATGAAAAAAGTTGATAAAAATAGTTAGTTGAGATATTAAGAGAAAAGTGGTCTCATGGATTATTCCCTTGTTTGTACCTTGTGGTTCAAAGGAGAAAGGGGAGAATTCTTAAATCTTGGAACAACCTCATAATTTACTACATGTATAAGACCTTTTTAGAATTTCTTTAAGAGACAAATAAAGTGATTAGTTGAAGCATTAAGTTAAAAGTGATCTCATGGTTGCCTTATTATTGCAAAACCAGGCGGTTGAAAAGGAAAGAAGGAGGAAAACATTTTCCTTAAACTCTTAAGACACATTTAGTGGAATACTTAATTCCATGTGTAAGCTTTTAGGCTTACTTTTAAGAAGGCTATTAAAAGCTAGTTGTCTTGTAAGAGGAAGAGTATTCTAGAGTCCCTTAAGACCTTTATGGCCAAAATTTTCTAAAAATCTTGGGAGGGCAAAATTGTAATTTCACATGCTTCATAAGACATACTTGGGGTATTATACTATTTATTATAGTATTTACTTTAAGGAAATGTAATTAAAGAAGAAGTAATAAAACTTAATAAAATGCACTTGGAAGAACTAACATTTTATCAAACCACTTCATACGAGTCTTAAGAACATAACGATTTCCGTTGGGTACAACATTGGACCCGGGATCTTTGCCAACGTGCCCCCTTTAGTTTTATATGTATGATGTAATATCAAGCATGGACTTCGTTATTCACAGACGGTCTACGACTACACGGGGAGTCACTATTAGTCTGCGTACGTATGATGTAACATCGTGGTTGGACCATCGGGATTCATAGACGGTACGCGACTACTTGGGGGTGTTAAGTCAGTGGGTCTTGGGTACGTTTGTAAAAGTTAAGATATGTATTGAACACATATGTGACAGTCTTAGTACGATGATTTCTAACAAGATTACGACTTGACATTTTTTTCTGAAAAGGATGCATGACTTTTCTAATATATGAGCATATGCATGTTTACCGGTGTCATCCTACCAAATACATGCTTAGACCCTTAGCAGAAAAAGAATGATGATACAGTGTAGGGCTGGCATAGATGTAGAAAAAGAAATGGACTACGAAACATAAGTGAAAGACTGAACCACTACGTAAGGAATAAAGAAAAATGAAACTTAAATAAATGATTTAATCTGTGATTTACTTTTTGCAAATTCTCTGTTTCTATGTATTGATATTTTGTTACTTTATTTGTTAGTACATTGTATGTTATGTCACTGTACATGTTGCATTTACTGTTCACCATGCATGATCCACATGACGAACCTAGTCAAAAATATTTGATGAGCGATTTGTTATCGCTCACCCCATCATTTACCACATCATAGGGTCACGAGCCAGTTCAGACACAGTGAAGGATGAGCCAGGGATAGATCATCAGTGATGGATGTATGGACCAGATTATGTAGGTCCTTATGTTATTTCAGACTTATATTTTCGATATCGTACTGGCGACATTGCAGACGTTCTCGGATTTAGTTATTCTGTTTCATGCATGTTGATTATGCTTTGTAAATTTTATATTGCTTCTGTGATTTTGATACATGTTATGTCAGCGTGCGCATGAATGTTATCGACGCCTTGTACTTCTCTTAGCAGAGTACGTCGGATGCACCATGCCGCAACCCTAGTCCTGAGCGGGGCGCTACAGTTGGTATCATAGCCAAGGCTGTAGATCCAGAGTGAGAAACATAAAGTAAGCAACAACATTTATTAGGCTATGATCGTAGAGTCTAAGTTATGATTGTAGAATTTAAGCGAAGATCGTAGAGGCTAAAATATGATTTTATACTGAGTGCGACAGCATTAGTATAGATCCCTTAGAATGGTGTAGGGGAAATAACTGAATAACCTTTTCCTTGCGTAATATCGGACAAAATTAAATTGGAACCTTAACATTTAGCATGTTTCTCTGAACACACTAATAAAACAATTGGAATAAAATTTTAATACGATAATATGTGAATTAATTATGACCAAACAATTGTTCCTGATAGGATGACGTCACAACCTGTGAGACAAACCCAATTACATTCCCCATAGCAGATATCACTACCTTTAGAGCATGTTCCACCACAGATACATGTTTCAGGAGATGCCACTCAGGCATTTCTCGGTGCATTGAAGCATCTTGGTCAAACTGCTGAGATTGTGCAACTGCACCGCCACAGTCTCAGATGAGGATGGGTTTTATTTCGGAGAACTTCAGAGGGCATAGGTCTCGAAATTTGACAGAGGACCTGGTTTGGATAAGACTGAAAAATGGTTGGAAGAAATTGAGAACGGATTTGAACTAGTGAAAGTACTGGAGAAGATAAAAACATAGATGGCCCGACCATTTCGGATTGGAGAAGCCAGATAGTGGTGGGATGCGTGTATCCAGCCACTATCATAACATATTGCATGGACTCACTTCTTAGATGAGTTCCATGAGTACTTCATACCCCCTTCAGTGGTTATTCTGAGGATAGAGGAGTTCGAGACATTGAGACAGTGACCGGGAGATACAGTTTCCGAATATGTCAGCGGGTATACTGTCTTGGATCGGTACATCCTTCCAACTATGATGGATGAAAAGCTTAAGATGTACAAGTTTAAATGCAGCTTACACCCTCAGATTCGGACTAAGATTGGGAAGGTAAACCCGAGAGGCTTCCAGGAGCTGTTGCTTGCTTGTTATTGGGTGGAACGCATTACGCAGTCACAAAGCTAGGCAGCCGGAAATAAAAGGTCTCGATATGCCACTGATGATCAATCCGAGCAGTGGGTCAAGATTCTACGGAGGTCAACTAGATGACTCCATCTCTAACGTTAATCATTGTCACCGCGCTAGCAACAGAACCAACGTCAGCCCGACCCTCAGTGACAGCTTCAGCAGCTACACTTACCACAGCGGGCTACTTCGATTTGTCTGACTTGCCAGCGACAGCACATTGGTGAGTGCCGGAGGAGGACCGGTGCATGTTTTAGTTGCTGCAAGATCAGACACCTTGTTAGAGACTGTTCAGAGAAGAAGAATGGACTATCAGAGGAATCACAACAGCAAGAAGAGAAATCACACACTATCTATCCAAATAAGAATATGCCTGGCCCAGAAATTTCTGATGCCCCGAGTACTAAAATAGGTTCCCTCAATTAAACAATTTAATTATGACTTGCAGTATCAGTATTACAATTTTCAGTCTACTAATTAAGTCTGAATGGGAACAATAAAGAGATGAACTTGTTCAGTAGGATAAGGATTTATCGGGAAGATTTCAAAAAGTTAGTAGCATATTCAATAAGGAAGGATGATTGGATAGAGTAACGTAGCAGAAGCGCGGAAGCTAGAATACACTAAGCGGATAATTTTGGAGGCTCTCAACATAAGATGAGTACCCTGTTAACCAGATGATTAAATTTCAAAATAAGAGCCTGTAAGTATAATTATAGGAAAGCATGTCCGAACGCCAAATCAATATATCAGAAAAGGTTCGAGACATGCGATAAGGGTGGAACCAGTAGAGTAACATTAAGCAGCGGAATACAAATTTAATTTACAAGTTTCGAGGACGAAACTTTTTATAAGGGTGGAGGAATGTTACGACCCCCAGGCTAGTGGAGAAGAGAACCAAAGAAATCACGATGGGATTAGAGTGCGATTGTTGCACCGCACTTAGTATAATATATGAATACGTGTACCCTAAATAAAGTTTAACGACTACTAAGGTACCCTAGAGACATAAGAATAATTAAATAGGCTTATAAAGAATTGTACAATTTTTATTGGGACTTAAATTAAAAGAAAAAGGAAATAACACATGAGGAAGGAAAGAAAGAACAAAATGGTAAAATCACTACCCACTTGCACCCCCACCCTAAAGACCCAGCCACCCTCCCAAATTTTTCCAAATTTTTATTTTAATTTCTTTTATTTTATTTTCCCATCATCACCATTCTTACACCATGAAGAATGCATACCAACCAAAATACATGCAAAGACTTTTCCTGCTCCACTAACTTACTAAACAAAGAATGTTAATCATTGCCATCCACTACCCCATGTTCGGCCAAGTAAGGATTAAATAAATAAAATTTAACTTCTTCACACATCACACTTCATTTCATCCATCCCTCAACCTCTCACATCTATTTCTCTTCACTCTCACTTTATCTCACTAGCAAAAGTCTTCATTCACCTCCAATTTTTCCTTCTTCAACCGTAGAGTCTAAAGCAAGAAGGAAGTAGAGAACTCTTTCACTTGAAAGCAACCTTCAAGCCTATGTACAAGGATTCTCAAGGTAAACAACAACTTCTTTCTCTCTACCTTTTTATTCCCATTTTCCTTTCCTCACAAAAGCCTCCAATGCGTTGCACCTGCGCCCCAAACCGTGAATCATCTCAAGGAAAAGAAAAAGAAAATTCTTCAATCCTAAGTGAAAGGAGGGACATGCAAGCTTAGGGAAGCTCCAACTAACACTTGGGTAAGATGTTCATACTAGTATTCTCGTGAGTTCATTACCATCATATCTTCAAAGGAATCACTACTTCCCTTTATTTTACCCTAGACCGTGAGTTCCAAGGTGAAAAAAGAAGAGTTTTCTTAGGTTGGAAAGTGAGACGACTTCAAGGCCTTCCAAAGGTAAGACCACTTAAGATTGAATTTCTAGATCTTCCTTATGTTTTATTTCTCAAAATGACCAAACTTGTAGCACCTTGAACCGGCTCGCTCACGTACGGTGCGCCCACGGTACTTCACTACAGAGAGTACCAGGCGTCGGTTCATAGCATATCGTAGTCCATACCAAAGTATATGGACTTTCCTGCTTACACATCATTAAGTAAGCAAAAACTGAGGCAGAATAAAAACTTTAAATAAAAACATGCGGAATATTCATAATATCGTCTACATCCATGTCCACAAAATAAAAGAGATGTCCAAATTAAAGTCCCATCTTAAGATCGTCAAACGTAAGTCATCATACTAAAGTTCTGAGGCTATCCTCTCTCGCACGCCTATGGATAGGGAACCCTAGGCTCGTCATCGATCCACTCGACCCTGTTTCCTGCAGGCTCTGGGAGGAAAAATAATAGGGTGAGTGACAAAGTCACCAGCAAGTATACCATAAATAATCATGAATTAAATAGAAAGTATACACAAGAACCAGAACCCCAAAAATGTTTGGATTCGCAACATACCTGACTTTCAACTCATTATTCGTATGGACATAGGATCATAACTTAAGAGACAAGGAATCATATTAAGATCATAACTTAGGAGATATTAAACCATATCATCATAGCCTAAGTAATAGTACATCAATCATTCGACTAGCCATAGAAAAATACAGTATTTATGCGTATGCACATGTGATGCATCATGACAAAAATGAGAATAAGTTCTTTCATTCTTTCATTCATAACATCATCGTTAATAAATCGAGAGGAGTGAGTATTTAGATCTATTATATCCGGATCTGGGGTGTTCATACCATTCACTTCAAATCTATTATGTCCGAATCTGAAAACGATCATGCAAACAATCATCCTCATCAGGTCTATTCTCTCCAGGCCTGAGCGGTCATAAATCATCATTATCAGGTCTATTCTCTCTGGGCCAGAACGGTCGTAATAATCATAACCAGGTCTACTCTCTCCGGGCCTATACGGTCATAATCATCAATAGATCAATTAACCTTAGATCTGGAGCGGGTTAGGCTGGCCAGAATCAATGGTACCAATAGGAGTCGTTCTTTTCAAATATGAAATCTTTTCTTTAAAAGCGCTTTTTCGTAATTTCTTTGACATGAATTTAGTTTCATAAATCACATGAATGATGATGATGCAATGTATGACGTGTAACATGAAACTCATGGCAAGATGCATCACTTAATACATATATGACCTTGTTCCTTAAGCTGGAAAAATTTTCAGAATTAACATTCTGTTCACGCGGCAACAAATCTCACAATTTGGGCCTATCTTCATAACATCATGTCATAGATATGCATAATGGAGTCTTATCTACTTGCCATAAAAATTTCATAACGTTTCGAGACATATAAGACCCTCACATCTTTAAGTTACCAAACAGGGTACTGCTGAATCCAGCAGCGCAGTACCCATTTTACCTTTCTTTCAAGGCCACATAAACTTATTTAATTTGGGACACTACCTGGAAAACTTAGTAAACGTACAAAGAAATAATATTCATAAGCCCAATCGCACATACAAGTCCAAATTCGCAATAATAAGGCCTCCCAACTCATGCCATAATTCTGTCCTGTTTTCCAGTTTTGTACCGCTAACTTCAACTCAGTTGTTAACCTTTAAAACGTTGGTTCCAAGCTGATTTATTTATATGGAAATGTTCATCTATGCCTTAAGTGATTACCGCGAAAATTCCAGAGCAATCCAATGGGTATAAGGGGTTCATTTAATTATTTTCCTAAACTAGGTCTGGTGCAGAATCTAGAATGACCAGCTTTCAATAAATATTTTATTGCGAATAAACCAGAACTTCTTTTACCAAAATTTTAACACACGGATTTAATAAACACATAAGGCTATCAGCCTAACAAAAATCAGCTCAGTTGCACGTTTATAAGGTTCATTTTCACGTTACATAACACATCACTAAAATCTGTCTAGTTCCAGTAGTTTTTCCTTTTTGTCACTATTCTTGTCAAGTGTTTACCAACTAAACTTATTCTTCTAAAATGACTTACAAGCCACCAAATACACCTTTTAACATAGACATTCCAGGTTCTATAATATTTTATAGGCTACATACGAATCATTTCAAAAACAGTTTGAAGCTTACACATAGCACACATTGTTATTGCACATTTTGTACTTAATAAAGTCTACCATTGGCACAACTAATTTATGTACCACATAACCCCGAAAACAGCCCATTTTCTTACACATGAAATGGCTTATATTTCGGTTTCATAAGGAACATAATACACCTAAGCAAAAAAATCATTCAAACATACGACTTCCAAATATCTTTTGCCTTACAAGACATATTCTTCACAAGAACCATTGTTCATTCCTACCTCCCCCTTCAACCATCCCCTTCCTTGGTAAGAAAGAGGAATTTTTCCATTTTTAACTTAGACATACAACATTTCATATTCAATGTAGGCAAAGAACTCATCTTTGGAAGAATTTCACACATGCAAGTCACTTTTTCTTAAGGAACACTGAATTCTCATGCCTTAAACTTAGTACTTTCAACTAAGATTTACATCTTAAGAATAGCTAGCCATTCAAGCACATACTTCACAAATAAGTCAAGATTATCTAGAGTACACTTGCCTCTTTAAGCTAGAATCTTCCTTTAGCTTGGATTCTTAGATGGAATGAATTGAAGTTTCCCTCCACTATGTCCATATGACATACGGTTTTTGAGGAGGGAAAAAGGAGAACATTAGCTACCCATTTTTATGAAGAATAGAGTTAAACTAAGGCTATATTAACTTAGCAAAATGTGGCTTGAATTGAGTTCAAACCACCAAGGTGTTAGCACCACTTAGTAGCTTGAGAAATCCTCATCTAAGGACCAAGGAGGTCACGGTTTAAACAAGGAAAAAGGATACCAATTTGAGCTTCATCTCTTAAAATAGGAAATTCACCTAAGAGAGTTTAGGATATACTTACTTAGATGGATCTTGAAGCTTGGTGGTGAAGATATCTTTGAGTCTTCTATTTACCCTCTAGCCGTATGTTTTTAGGGAAAGGAGGGGGAGAGTCTTTGCTATTTGCTTGATAAATTCTTAAGGATGTAGTGGGTTAAAGATGGATGAAAAGGCTCCTTATTAAACAAGAAGAAGAAAGCTTCTTGGTTAGGGGAGGGGGTCGGTGCATGCAAAGAGGAGTGAGGAGACAAGGTGCATGAAAAGTACAAAGTTACTTTTGTCCTCAATGCTTGTCTTTCTCCAATTATTTTATTCTTGATTTTTCTTAATAAATTAGAAATAGGAAATATCATGAGTCTTCTAGAATCCATGAGGTGGCCGAATGTAATGAGGGTTGGGAGGGGTTTATTTTGTTATGTCTCATATTTCACTACCTATAATACTTAATTTTCTAATGTGTGCTTTTGCGCATACTTTCAAGAAGACCCTTAGGATTAGTCTTCTCATAATTGGGAGAACATTCTAAGGCCTTTTAAGGCCTTATGGTTGTAACCTCTTGAGATCTTGGGGAGTGAATTGGCCATTTCACATGCTCCATAACTCATGCTTGAATAATTATATAATATTTGCTTTGACAAAATTTAATTGAAGAAGTAATAATAAAACTTAGTAAAATGTACTTGAAGGATGAAACTTTTCATTAATTCACTTATACAAGTCTCAAGTACAATATGATTTTTTGATGGGTACAACATCCTCCCCCCTTATTACAAGTTTCGTCCTCGAAACTTAAGAGCGATATTAAAAAAGGTACGAGTATAAGCTTCTCATGTTTTCTTCTGTCTCCCAAGTAGCTTCATCAATCGAATGGTGCTTCCATTGCACCTTAAACATATGAATGGATCGTTTCCTTAGTGTCTTTTCCTTGCGATCAATGATCCTCTCTAGCTCTTCTTCATATGTCGCGTCGGCTTTAACTTTCAAAGGTTGCTCCTCAATGATATGACTAGGCTCATGCACGTATCTACGAAGCTGAGATACGTGAAATACATCGTGCAATTGATATAGCGATGCTGGTAAGGCTAGCCGGCAAGCGACTTATCCAATCCTTTCAAGAATCTCATATGGCCTAATAAATCTTGGGCTTAATTTGCCCTTTATACCAAATCTTTTAACTCCTTTTGATGGTGATACTTTCAAGAACACTTTTTCTCCAGCCTGAAATTCCAACGGCTGCCGCTTCTCGTCTGCCCAAATCTTGCTTCTATCTTGGGCCGCTTTCAACCTTTGCTTGATTACCATCATTGTTTCCCGAGTCTACTCCATTAAGTCAGGTCCGGTAAAAGATTTATCTCCAATTTCTTCCCAATAAAGTGGAGAGCGGCACTTTCTCCCATATAGTGCTTCATAAGGAGCCATCCCAATAGATCGAAGGTAACTATTATTATAGGAGAACTCCGCTAGCTTGAGACTCCTGTCCCAACTTCCTCCGAAGTCAAGTATGCAAGCTCGCAACATGTCTTCCAGGCTTTGGATGGTTCTCTCCGATTGACCATCCGTCTGAGGGTGAAATGCAGAGCTCATTCGTATCTCGATGCCCATCGCTTTTCGGAAAGATGTCCAAAATCGAGAAGTAAAGCGAGGGTCGTGGTCACAAACAATGCTCATGGGTACTCCATGAAGGCACACAATTTGATCAACATACCTAGTAGCCAACTTTTCCATAGAGGCTTTGATGGTAATAGCCATGAAGTGAGCGGACTTCGTTAAACGATCGACTACTACCCAGATAGCATCATGTCCATTCTTTGTCCTTGGTAGTTCAGTCACAAAGTCCATAGCAATATGATCCCACTTCCACTCGGGAACTTCAAGAGGCTGAATAATACAACGGGTCTCTGATGTTCCGCTTTCATTTTCTGACAAACTAGGCACTACTCCACGAATTCTGCAATATGCCTCTTCATTCCATGCCACCACTATTTTTGCTTTAAGTCTTGGTACATTTTGTTGGCTCCAGGATGAATAGCTAAACGAGAATTATGAGCTTCCCAAAGAACTTCATTCCTTATATCATCGTCATTGGGTATGCACAGTCGTCCCCTAAACCACAAACTGTCATCATTTCGGGTCTCAAAATCCTTAGATGGTTTCGTCTTCAACTTGTCCTTAGTTTTCTTCAAAGCTTCATCTCTTTCTTGACCCTCCTTAATTTTGTCAATCAGTGAAGGAATCAATACCAACTTAGTGAGCACGCTATCAATGGAATCAACCACCTTGAGATCAAACTCTTCCATATCATGCTGCAAAGGTGGTTGACGCGGATGGCTTGCGTTTCGACTCCATGCGTTGGCAACCGTATTGGCTTTCCCCGGATGATACTGAATAGAGAGGTCATAGTCCTTCATCAACTCTAGCCATCGGCGTTGATGCATATTTAATTCCTTCTGAGTGAAAATGTACTTAAGACTCTTGTGATCCGTGAAGATCTTGCACCTTTCACCGTATAGATAGTGTCTCCATATCTTTAAGGCAAAGACTACAGCTGCAAGCTCGAGATCATGTACTGGGTAATTTTGCTCAAACGACTTCAACTGTCGGGATGCATATGCAATCACTCGATCTTTTTGCATTAACACACATCCAAGTCTGTTTTTCGAGGCATCCCTGTACACTACGAAACTTTCACCCGGAATTGGTTGTACCAAAACTGGAGCAGAAGTCAGCGTCTCCTTCAATTCAATAAAACTCCATTCACAATCTGAGGTCCATTCGAACTTTGTCTTTTTCTGTGTCAAACAGATAAGAGGCATCGCAATCCGAGAAAACCCTTCAACAAACTTGCGATAATAGCCAGTGAGACCAAGGAAACTCCGTACTTCCATAACATTCGTTGGCCTTGGCCATTCTGCGATTGCCTCGATCTTTCTTGGATCTACAGATATTCCGTCCTCAGATATAACATGTCCCAGAAATGCTACACTATGCAGCCAAAATTAGCATTTACTGAATTTGGTATACAGTTGCTTCCTCCATAAGATGTCAAGGACAATCCTTAAATGGGCTACATGGGACTCTTCATTCGGTGAGTAGGTCAAGATATCATCAATGAAAACCACAACAAACTTGTCCGGTTGCTGTTGAAATACTCGATTCATCAGATCCATAAATGCCGTGGGGGCGTTGGTTAATCCGAATGGCATTACAAGAAATTCATAATGTCCATAACGTGTCCTGAATGCTATTTTTGGAACATCCTCGGCTTTGATCTTCAATTGGAAGTATCCAGAACAAAGATCAATCTTAATGAAAATCCGTCCTCCCTGTATCAAGATATCCTTAGGCAGTGTTCAAAACAGAATTATCATTGAAATAAAACTTTTAATCCCTTACCCGAAGCTGATCGAACAGATCGTCAATCCTAGGCAATGGGTATTTGTTATGTATCATGATCTTGTTGAGTTCTCTATAGTCGATGCATATGCACATGCTCCTATCCTTTTTCTTTACAAATAGCACGGGAGCACCCCAAGGTGAGACCTTTGGGCGGATGAGTTTCTTTTCCAGCAGCTCACGTAACTGCTCCTCTAGTTCTTTCAACTCCGCAAGCGCCATTCGATAAGGAGCCTTCGATATCGGCTCAGCTCCCGGGATTAGAATGATTTCAAAAGAGATCTCTCGATCTGGGGGAAGACCAGGTTAATTCTTCTGGGAAGACATCAGGATACTCTCGAACTACCGAAACTTGAGAAGGGTCAGAAGGCGCTTGATCGGCACTTAGTGCATAAACTAGGAATCCTTCATATCCTTTCTTTAATGTCTTACTAGCACGGATCGCGTTCACATAGATGCTCTTGGGGAATTTCCTTAATTTCGAACCACCATGAAAATTTACTTTCCTTATGCGTTGGGTCCTTAATACTGCAATTGATGTGTGCGTAATTCTTGGAGAGCCAGTCCATTCCAAGAATTACATCAAAATCACTCATGGATATGGGAATTAAATCAGCTTTAAACCGCTGATCAACGAACTCAAGCGCGCAATGTCTGAAGATATGATGAGAGACAAGCACCTGATCACCAGCTGCTTGAACTCTATAGGGTAACTCGAGATGGATTGGGTTATGATCGATATTCCTTGCGAATTTCTTCGAGATAAATGAGTGGATAGCGCCACTATTAAACAGTACATTTGCAGTCACAGAACATACTAAGATAGCTCCTGAATTATGCAAGATTTATTAAGCAACAACAAAGCAACAATATCTTACAAAAATTTAAGTATTGCATTAATTTTAATACATACCTGCCATAACGTCATTAGCCTCCTCAATAGCGGCGTCAGTCATAACATGGACTCTTGCGTTTGCGCGCTGACGCTGGTTCTTTGGTTGTTGCTGTTGTTGTGTCCCTTTCTCCGAGCAATCTTTAATCATGTGTCCAACTTTTCTACATCCGAAGCACGTGGTCCCCTTATCCAGACAATCCTTGAGGATATGGCCCACCTTGCCATACCCAAAGCACTTACCTGCCTGATACGATCTTGGATCGTATTGAATTGACGATCGCTTCTTTCAACTCCAAAAGACACCTTTGATCAACCCTTGCGTGGGACAATGGCGCAAACACCACCTTCTTGGACAAGAGAAATCAACAACGTCTACGTTGAGCAATTCAAATCTCCCAATCCAACACGTCGTTCTGTATCCTTGGATTGTGATTCACCAACTAAGTTTGCTCAAACCTTGATTGGATCTAGCCTTGATTTTAATTTGTGAAAACCAAAGGAAAAACACAATGTGGAAGCAACACACGGTTGCATCAAAAAAACTGAATTTTTTCTCTCCAAAAGCTACTGAACATGGCTGCCGATTTTCTACTCTTTTAATGCCATTTTTCTTCTACTCCTAAAAGTTAACTAATCAATCAAAGTCCTAAGAATACTACCTATCAATCTTAATCAAATTTACATAAAAGATAAGTCAAAGCTAATCAAGGAATATTACATAACTCAAATCCCTAAAATCTCGCACTGGAATTATACCCTTTCGGTCAATGGCTTATAGCCGCTTCTAGATGCCAAATTAGGGTTTAAACTCTTCATCAAAGTTGTATCTCATGAAATTTTCTTGAATTTGGGCTCTTGAATAACCTCATTTGGACTCTTCTTGAAAGAGATACGGGCCTCCAAATATTAGGTATCCATCTAGTGAACTTCAGTACTTTCCATTCTGGACTCCCAACTTGCACCTGATTTTGGTCCATCTTGTAGCCCGAATTAGAAAAAATGTAAAGCATGAAAATCGTCCCAAATTGAGTTATCCAAGACCTCCAAGTGGTTTGAATCAAATTGGATCAATACTCCAACCTGTGAATCTAAAATACCGACTGGTGTCCGGCTGCCTTCCTGAAAAATAGGGACTCTTCAAGCCACTTTCCTTATTTAGCCTTGTCACCTTAGAAAACACATAAAAACGGTAATTAGCATTATAAACACATATTACAAGACTGTTTAAAATATCCTAGACCTAAAACAAAGCCAACGCAAACAACTAGACTCGATATTACAACGACAACGCATGAAATGACCATCCTGCCCTCCCACCAACCCTTACATTATATGATATGCAATAAACTCAAGGACAATCAAATTATGGCATCAATAAACATAGAAAAATCGTGCATCTACATTCCTTGGCTCATCTTGCACATGTTTGAACAAGAAGTTCTTTAGTTTACATCTTCTATTTATGCAAAAGCTTCTTGTTTGTGGAGTTAGTATGTTCAAGGCCCTTGTTTGTGAAATTTGTACATTTAGGGCTCCTTAAATCGCATAATTCCCTCCCTCCTCAAAAAGATTCAACCTCGAATCTAAACATACAGATGGATAAGAGGGATACTCCACAAATGACTCATAAACTATGTAAGATACAAGTTCAAGCAAACCAAATGCAATGATCATGCATAATTTAAGTCTAACATGCTTAGGATGACCACGTATTCCAATGATGACACATCTAGACATCAATAAACACCTCTTCCTAACATGTTTAGGTTGCACAAAGATATACACCTCAAACTCTAACTCAATAAACGCATATCTAGAATCATGAACAAGTAAAAGGTGATGACAAAGAAAAAAAATGAGGAGTAGAGTCATACCTCTTTGTATCTTCACTTTCACATGCTTAGGATGCATTAACAATATACAAGGCAGACACTTATGAAGCTTCCAAAATAAAGACTTATCACACATTACATCACAACTCCACGTCAATACAAACCTCTTCTTGTTGTGCTCAGGGTGTATAGTCATGCTTCTCTTAAACAAACATGAATGTCTAGGACGAAAACAAAAATCATCATGCAACGAACATTCAAACTCAATCAATACATAGACCAACAATTTATCATGGAAAACAAAGTCACATGTCACCAAGATTTGGAAAGGGAAGCAAGACAATGTGATATGGCATCTCTCATGAGTAAACATAGCATGAATCATCCTATGAACAAGCATACTCTGGGAATGGATTATGCTAAAGGCCGTGTGTATATGATTCATATAAAAAGGATCATGAAAACAGTGTAGACTAGGGAGGCCAACATGCATTTTAAAAGATTCAACAATAAATGATCCAACACTCTTAACTATCAACTTAGATTCATCCAAATTAATTGCATCCGATTCATCATTTAAATCATCATCTAATTCATGTGACACATGATCAAGTTCAGGTTTCAATTCAAGATCACACAATGCATGTGGTTCACAAAAATCAAGACAAATAGGCGATGCTACTTCAATATGTAAATCATCCTCATGTTCACTCGTTTTCTCATGCAATTCAACCAAGATTTCGCCTTGCAATTCAGCTGTATTGTCATGCAATTCATGCTCATTAAATGCATTAAGTTTAACCTCATTCAACTCTTGTGGAAACAAATGAACTTTCGGCTTTGTTTTAGCATCGACATAAGGTACAATTTCAGCTTTGTGTTCCTTTTTAGGAACAATTTCAGCTTTGCCAAGGTTATGCATTTTAGCGAAAAAGTCATCCATGTCTTTCTTAAATTTTATCCCATTCTCAATGTTGGTTGCATGCTCATACATAGCTTCAAGTGATTCATATCTACAATGCATCATTTCATGTGCAATCTCTTTATTTAACCTAGCAATGAATCTAATCATGGTTAATTCCTCAATCTCTTCAATGTAAGCATAATATAAGTCATCTAACATTTCATTGTAATATGCTTTAATATCTTTATCGTGTTGAGGATAAATTTGAAACTCAGGCACTTTGCAATGCCAATTTCTTACCCAAATACCATTTTATTTTCCAAAGGTAATCATGTGTTTTTCAACCTCTTTGTAGTCATGCTCATAACACATGACTCCCCAAATGGTGCCAACCAACTCTTCAACTTGTGAACTTTGTTGATTCAAGGTTCTCCAAACCAATTCTTCCACCTTGTTGGAGATTTCTTGCAATTTCTCCAACACCTTTTCAAGAGACACTTCAACCCTCGTCTCCTCCGCTACGGCATTGGTCGACGACATATTTTCTCCTGAAATTAAATAAAGAAAACAAGAAAAGAAAAACTAACACAAAGACAAAAGAGATTTCGTTAGGTTAGTGAAAATCAAAATCAAAGTGTCTTGGGCTAGATACAACCAAAGCAAGCTTCTCAAGTGGCTAACACAATCCGATGATCAATTGCACCTTCTTCTCCAATGTGTCAACCAAATTTCAACAACTAATAAGCAAATGTATCAAACCAAGAAGTAGACAATTTAATACACTTAACCTCCTAAGAATCAAGGAAAATGAGACCAAAAATTATGTCAAAGGCTGAGCCAAAGAAAACTAAGGGTTGCCCTGGGCAATCTTTAGTTAAGCTTAGCCTTATGCAAATTAATTACGAGGTTGTTGGTCAATTGCAATACACAAGTATCCAAGTTCCAAGACAATGAAATAAGGTGTAATTTAAAGCAAATGTTGGATTTGAGTGAACTTTGGAATTCTTGATATAAAGGCAATTCGGCAACTATCTTTAAAATCTCATCGTGTGCCTCAAATTCTTGAAATATATATATGTATGCCTCAGGTTCTGCCTCTTTTTTTTTTGCGCTATCTGAACCCCTTTTTTTTCTCTCGCACTGTCCGAGCCTCTTTTTTTAATAACCGAATGAATATACCATGAATCAAGCAAGAAAAAAAAGGTTCCAAGCAAAAGTTAAAATAACATGTGGTGCATGTGCATGGAGGAAGCAGTAGGTTGATTTAAGCAAAAGATAGGAATTTTTTTTATTTTTTTTGTCTCCAAGATATGGCCTTTTGGGGCTTGGTTTGGATTCAAGATGATGCCTTGGATACAAGAAAATTGCAACACAAACCAAGCAACAATGCAATCAAGTCAGACAAGTCTAAAATCAACTAAAAGCTTCATTAACAACAAGATTTACAAGTGACACTAGGTAGCACCTTTAAGCAATTGACTAGATTTATATGTTATGGCTGAATTTAAATCCTAACACAATGACCCTATTGTTAAGTGTGTGTAAAGATTCAATCTTGAAGGGTTAATAGCAAAAATATCGCCAAAGTCCAAACTTTTCTTTTGGTATATGATTTTTTTGGCAAGATTATCATGTTCAGGTCAAGTAAGGCTAAAGAAAAGAATCTAAACAAGTTTATGGAAACTATGCATGCCTGGAGTGGAGGAAACCAACGTGATCTGAAGCAACAAAAAAAGGTAGGAACTTTTGTCTTCTTTTTTCTGTGTATCTTTGTATATGTGGCAAGGAATAAAGAACACGGTTTTTTGTTGAATAAGATGACAAGAAAGATTGAGAAAAAAAAGAATAGAGAACAGGGATGAGTGATGGGCGTTTGAAGATGATGAAGAAAACAGTAAGGAAACAAGAGAATAAAAGGATGTGCGAGTTGTAAAGAAGAAACCTTTGCTCTGATACAACTTTGATACGATCTTGGATCGTATTGAATTGACGATCGCTTCTTTCAACTCCAAAAGACACCTTTGATCAACCCTTGCGTGGGACAATGGTGCAAACACCAGCTTCTTGGACAAGAGAAATCAACAACGTCTACATTGAGCAATTCAAATCTCCCAATCTAACACGTCGTTCCGTATCCTTGGATTGTGATTCACCAACTAGGTTTGCTCAAACCTTGATCAGATCTAGCCTTGATTTTAATTTGTGAAAACCAAAGGAAAAACACAATGTGGAAGCAACACACGGTTGCGACAAAAAAAAACTGAATTTTGTTTTCTCCAAAAGCTACTGAACATGGCTGCAGATTTTCTACTCTTTTAATGCCATATTTTTTCTACTCCTAAAAGTTAACTAATCAATAAAAGTCCTAAGAATACTACCTATCAATCTTAATCAAATTTACATAAAAGATAAGTCAAAGCTAATCAAGGAAGATTACATAACTCAATCCCTAAAATCTCGCACTGGAATTACACCCTGTCGGTTACTGGCTTATAGCCGCTTCTAGAAGCCGACTTAGGGTTTACACTCTTCATACACATTGTAGTTCATGAAAATCTCTTGAATTTGGGATCTTGAATCACCTCATTGGGACTTTTCTTTACAGAGATACGGGCCTCCAAATATTAGGTATCCATCTAATGAACTTCAGTACTTTCCATTCTGAACTCCCAACTTGCACCTCATTTCGGTCCATCTTGTAGCCCAAATTAGAAAATGTGTAAAACATGAAAATAGTCCCAAATTGAGTTATCTAAGACCTCCAAGTGGTTTAAATCAAATTGGACCAATACTCTGACCTGGGCATCTATGATACCGACTGCTGTCCGGCTGCCTTCATGAAAAATAGGGACTCTTCAAGTCACTTTCCTTATTTAGCCTTGTCACCTTAGAAAACACTTAAAAACGGTAATTAGCACTATAAACACATATTACAAGACTCTATAGAATATCCTAGACCTAAAACAAAGACAACGCAAACAACTAGACTCGATATTACAACGACAACGCATGAAATGACCATCCTGCCCTCCCACCAACCCTTACATCGTATGATATGCAATAAACTCAAGGACAATGAAATTATGACATCAATAAACATAGAAAAATCATGCATCTACATTCCTTGGCTCATCTTGCACATGTTTGAACAAGAAGCTCTTTAGTTTACATCTTCTATTTATGCAAAAGCTTCTTGTTTGTGGAGTTAGTATGTTCAAGGCCCTTGTTTGTGAAGTTTGTACATTTAGGGCTCCTTGAATCGCATCACTGCCTGGATAAAATACTCTCCAACGTGACGCTTCTTGCAGTGAGAACAGGTCGGAATAGCTGACTACTGGCCCTGATTCTTTGTCTGATTCTTCTGCTGAGAACTGCGTTGAAAACGGTTCCTTCCTTGTCGTCCTAGGCCTCTGGAATTCTGCTTAGCTGCTTTACGAGACCCTCCACTTCCTTACACTTCCCTCCCTCTCTTCTGCACCATCTCGTCTCGACGAATAATATCTCACTCGATTCTGTAGCAAGCATCCAACAGTGCACCAAAATTAACTGGATTCGCATTAACTAACCAGGTTCTAATCCTTGGATTCAATCCCCTCTAAAACTGTAGCATTTTGGTCTCCTCGTCATTCATGGTAGATGGCTGAAACCTTCCCAATGCTATAAACTCGTTGGCATAATCCGCAACCGTCATCCCCTGCTCTTGTATCAGCGATTCAAACTCATGTCTCTTTTGTAATTTTACAGAAGGTGGTATGTAAAATTTGTTAAACTCTTGAAGAAATCTCTCCCATGATATTAGCCTTGGCAAAGATTGCAAATTGGCCTTCCACCACTGGTTCGCTTCCCCAAGTAGGAATGGCCTGAAAGCTTGAGTTTTCACCTCCTCAAGTGCACGAATTAATTCAAAACAGTTTTCCACCTCATCCAACCATTTCTCGGCGGCATCTGGGTCCAATTTTCCCTCAAAGGGCGGGACATTAGCTCTTTTCAATTTCTCAAAATAGTACTGGGCATCCCTGACACGCTCATGAGGCTGGGGAGGAGCATTCTGCTGTAACATCACTTTACCGATCTGGGTCACAGTCTGGCAAAAAGTCTGAAAAGCATGAATGTCTGGAATCATCTGGGGTAGAGGCCCCTGGGGTGATGGATTATTCTGGCCAGGGGTGGATTCTGATCCAGTGGTGGTGGTGGAGGAACCTGAACAGGTGGAGGAGGAATAGGCTCTTGCACCTCTGGTCGGGCCTTAGTGGGTCTGCCTCGTGGTCGTGCCATCTGCGCTATGTAGTGTTGGAATTTTACTCAAGGTGAAAATATCCAGATAAGCGACATAATTTAATTCGTAATCCAATAAAATTTCAAGTGGCATGCAAGAAGATACGATACGATACAGATTAAGATTACGAATAAACCACAAGTCCTTTACTAAAATTCTAACTCATGGAATTAATAAACACACAAGGCTATCATCCTACCAAAAATCAGCTCATTTGCACGTTTCTAAGGTCCATTTTCAAGTTACACAACACGTCACTAAAATCTGTCCAGTTCCAGTAGTTTTTCCTTTTTGTCACTTTTCTTGTCAAGTGTTTACCAACTAAACTTATTCTTCTAAAATTACTTACAAGACACAAAATACACCTTTTAACATAGACATTCCAGGTTCTATAATATTTTATAGGCCACATACGACTCATTTCAAAAACAGTTTGAAACTTACACATAGCACACATTGTTATTGCACCTTTTGTACTTAATAAAGTCTACCATTGGCACAACTAATTTATGTACCACATAACCCCCAAAACAGCCCGTTTTCTTACACATGAAATGGCTTATATTTCGGTTTCATAAGGAACATAATACACCTAAGTAAAAAAATCATTCAACCATATCGGGGTTTGAATGATTAAAGACTCCCCTCTACAGTTTTAGAGGGGATTTTTGTTAAGGGGACCACGTGCTTCAGATGTGAAAAAGTTGGACACATGATTAAAGACTGCCCAGAGAAAGGGACCCAGCAACAGCAACAACCAAAGAACCACTGTCAGTGCGCAAAAGCAAGAGTCCATGTTATGACTGACCCGCTGTTAAGGAGGCTAATGATGTTGTGGTGGGTATGTTTTAAAATTTATGCAAAACTTAAATTTTTGTAAGATATTGTTGCTTTGTTGTTGCTTAATAAATCTTGCATAATTCAGGAGCTATCTTAGTATGTTCTGTGCCTGCAAATGTATTGTTTGATAGTGGCGCTAGCCACACATTTATCTCGAAGTAATTCGCAAAGAATATCGATCATAACCCAATCCATCTTGAGTTACCCTATAGTGTTCAAGCAGCTGGTGATCAGGTGCTTGTCTCTCATCATATCTTTAGAAATTGCACGCTTGAGTTCGATGATCAGCAGTTTGAAGCCGATTTAATTCCCATATCCATGAGTGATTTCGATGTAATTCTTGGAATGGATTGGCTCTCCAAGAATTATGCACACATCGATTCCAGTAAAAAGCGGGTTACTATTAAGGACCCAACGCATAAGGAATGTAAATTTTCATGGTGGTTTGAAATTAAGGAAATTCCCCAAGAGCATCTATGTGAACGCGATCCGTGCTAGTAAAGCGTTAAAGAAAGGATACGAAGGATTCCTAGTTTATGCACTAAGTGCCGATCAAGCACCTTCTGACCCTTCTCAAGTTCCGGTAGTTCGAGAGTATCCTGATGTCTTTCTAGAAGAATTACCGGGTCTTCCCCCAAATCGAGAGATCTCTTTTGAAATCAATCTAATCCTGGGAGCTGAGCCGATATCGAAGGTTCCTCATCGAATGGCGCCGGTGAAGTTGAAAGAACTGAAGGAGCAGTTACATGAGCTGCTGGAAAAGAAACTCATGTACACAGGTGTCTAGCCTTGGGGTGCTCTCGTGCTATTTGTAAAGAAAAAGGACGGGAGCATGCACCTATGCATCGACTATAGAGAACTCAACAAGATCACGATAAAGAACAAATACCCATCGCCTAGGATCGACGATATGTTCGATCAGCTTCGGGTAAGCGAATAAAAGTTTTATTTGAATAATAATTCTATTTTGAACACTGCCTAAAGATATCTTGATACAGGGAGCACAAATTTTAGTAAGATTGATCTTCGTTCTGGATACTTCCAATTGAAGAACAAAGCTGAGGATGTTCCAAAAACAACATTCGTGACACGTTATGGACATTATGAATTTCTTGTAATGACATTAGGATTAACCAACGCCCCCGCAGCATTTATGGATCTGATGAATTGAGTATTTCAAGAGCAACTGGACAAGTTTGTTGTGGTTTTCATCAATGATATCTTGATCTACTCACCGGATGAAGAGTCCCATGTAGCCTATTTAAAGATTGTCCTTGACATCTTACGGAGGAAGCAACTGTATGCCAAATTCAGTAAATGCGAATTTTGGCTGCACAGTGTAGCATTTCTGGGACATGTTATATCTAAGGACGGAATATCTGTAGATCCCAAAAAGATCGAGGCAATCACAGAATGGCCAAGGCCAACGAATGTTATGGAAGTACATAGTTTCCTTGGTCGCTAGCTATTGTCGCAAGTTTCTTGAAGGGTTTTCTTGGATTGCGATGCCTCTTACCCGTTTGACGCAGGAAAAGACAAAGTTCAAATGGACCTCAAATTGTGAAAGGAGTTTTATTGAATTGAATGAGAAGCTGACTTCTGCTCCAGTTTTGGCACAACCAATTCCGGGTGAAAGTTTCGTAGTGTACAGTGATGCCTGGAAAAACGGACTTGGATGTGTGTTAATGCAAAAAGATCGAGTGATTGCGTATGCATCCCGATAGTTGAAGCTGTTTGAGCAGAATTACCCAGTACATGATCTCGAGCTTGCAGCTGTAGTCTTTGCCTTAAAGATATGGACACACTATCTGTACGGTGAAAGGTGCGAGATCTTCACGGATCACAAGAGTCTTAAGTACCTTTTCACTCAGAAGGAATTAAATATGGGTCAATGCCGATGGCTAGAGATGATGAAGGACTACGACCTCTCTATTCAGTATCATCTGGGGAAAGCCAATAAGGTTGCCAACGCCTTGAGTCGAAAGACAAGCCATCCACGTCAACCACCTTTGCAGCGTGATATGGAAGAGTTTGATCTCGAGGTGGTAGATTCCATTGATAGCGTGCTAGCTAAGTTGGTATTGATTCCTTTACTGATTGACAAAATTAAGGAGGGTCAAGAAAGAGATGAAGCTTTGAAGAAAACTAAGGACAAGTTGAAGACGAAACCATCTGAGGATTTTGAGACCCAAAATGATGATAGTTTGTTGTTTATGGGACGACTGTGAGTACCCGATGACGATGATATAAGGAATGAAGTTCTTCGGGAAGCTCAAAATTCTTGTTTATCTATTCATCCTGGTGCCAACAAAATGTACCAAGACTTAAAGCAAAAATTCGGGTGGCATGGCATGAAGAGGGAAATTGTAGAATTCATGGAGAAATGCCTGGTTTGTCAGAAAGTGAAAGCAGAACATTAGAGACCCGCTGGATTATTGCAGCCTCTTGAAGTTCCCGAGTGGAAGTGGGATCACATTGCTATAGACTTCGTGACTGACCTGCCAAGGACAGAGAATGGACATGATGCTATTTGGGTAGTAGTCGATCGTTTAACGAAGTCCGCTCACTTCATGGCTATTACCATCAAAGCCTCTATGGAAAAGTTGGCTACTACGTATGTTGATCAGATTGTGTGCCTTCATGGAGTACCCATGAGCATTATTAGTGACCGCGACCCTCGATTTACTTCTTGATTTTGAACATCTTTCCAAAAAGCGATGGGCACTGAGATACGAATGAGCTCCACATTTCACCCTCAGATGGATGGTCAATCGGAGAGAACCATCCAAACCCTGGAAGACATGTTGCGAGCTTGCATACTTGACTTCGGAGGATGTTAGGACAGAAGTCTCAAGCTTGTGGAGTTCTCCTATAATAATAGTTACCATCGATCTATTGGGATGGCTCCTTATGAAGCACTATATGGAAGAAAGTGGCGCTCTCCACTTTATTGGGACGAAATTGGAGATAAAGCTTTTGCCGGACCAGACATAGTGGAGCAGACTCGGGAAAAAGTGATGGTAATCAAGCAAAGGTTGAAAGCGGCCCAAGATAGAAGCAAGGTTTGGGAAGATGAGAAGCAGTGGCCGTTGGAATTTTAGGCTGGAGAAAATGTATTCTTGAAAGTATGACCATCAAAAGGAGTTAAAAGATTTGTTATAAAGGGAAAATTAACCCCAAGATTTATTGGGCCATATGAGATTCTTGAAAGGATTGGAGAAGTCACTTACCGGCTAGCATTACCGCCATCGCTATCTCAATTGCACGATGTATTTCACGTATTTCAGCTTCGCCGATATGTACATGAGCCTAGTCATATCATTGAGGAACAACCGTTGAAAGTTGAAGCCGACGTGACATATGAAGAACAGCCGGAAAGGATCGTTGACCGCAAGGAAAAGACACTAAGGAAACGATCCATTCCTATGGTTAAGGTGCAATGGAAGCACCATTCGATTGATGAATCTACTTGGGAGATCTTCCATTCGATTGATGAAGCTACTTAGGAGACGGAAGAAAACATGAGAAACTTATACCCGTACCTTTTTGTATAGCGCTCTTAAGTTTCAAGGACAAAACTTGTAATAAGGGGGGAGGATGTTGTACCCAACGAAAAATCATATTGTTCTTAAGACTTGTATAAGTGAATTAATGAAAAGTTTCATCCTTCAAGTACATTTTACTAAGTTTTATTATTACTTCTTCAATTACATCCTTCAAGTACATATTTCTTACACATGAAATGGCTTAATATAGCCTTAGAGTTAAACTAAGGCTATATTAACTTAGCAAAATGTCGGTTCATAACATATCATAGTCAATAACAAAGTATATGGACTTTCCTGCTTACGCATCATTAAGTAAGCAAAAACTAATGCAGAATAAACAAACAAACAAACATACCCAGTATATCCCAACGATAGCACAAGCTATCGTTAGGGTCTGGAGAGGGTGAGAGGCAGACAAAGAATACCTCCATCCGAAGGATAGAAAGTTTGCTTCCAGTGAGACCCCCGGCTCTATATGTACATGCACAGATAATCATAATAATAGGACTATGTACTGGTGAACCTATTTTATTAAACATATGCAACAGTCTTCTGATATTAAAAATAGTCATAATAGTGAACATGCACAAATAATTGAAAGAAAAAGACCGAAACAAAATATGCAAAGTCAAATTAAAGTGTAAATACTATATAATCCTCTAAGTATGCTCTAAGGTGTCCTATATCCTGTCTATCCCTCCTTAACCTTAATCATCTGTCTCCATGAACTCCTATCCTGGACCATGTCCTCAGAAAGGTGCAACTCTAGTAAGTCATGCATAATCTGCTCATCCCACGTCAGTTTGGGCCTGCCTTTACTCCACTTCCCTTCCACAGAAAGGCTTTCAATTGCTCTAACAGACGCCGTTGTCTGTCTCCTCTTGACATGCCCAAACCATCTTAGTCTTCCCTCTCTTATCTTATTTGTTATACTAGTCACCCCTAACCTTTCTCTGTACACCTCATTTCTTATGTTGTCTAGCCTCGTATGCCCGCACATCAACCTCAGCATCTTCATCTCTGCCACTTCCATCTTCTGTGACTGTGTCCTCTTGATGGCCCAACAGTCTGTTCCATATAACATTGCCGGCCGTACTGCCATCCTATAAAATTTTCCTTTTAATTTAATTGGAAAATTCTTGTCACACAGCACCCCTGAGGCCGCCCTCCACTTGCACCAACCTGCCTGGACTCGGTGTGCTACATCACTCTCTATATCCCCATCTTTCTGTACAAATGATCCTAGGTACTTGAACTTACTTACCTTTGGGACCACTTGACCTTCGATGGTGAGTTGGCTATTCTCCTCGTTGTCTGTGCCACTGAAGTCACAGTGCAGGTACTCAGTCTTGGAACAACTAATACACAGGCCTTTCCTCTCTAGAGCACCTCGCCACTCCTCTAATCTCGTCATCGATCCACTCGACCCTGTTTCCTGCAGGCTCTTGGAGGAAAAATAATAAGGTGAGTGACAAAGTCACCAGCAAGTATACCATAAAAAATCATGAATTAAATGAAAAGTATACACAAGAACCAGAACCCCAAAAATGTTTGGATTCACAACATATCTGACTTTCAACTTATCATTCATAAGGACATAGGATCATAACTTAAGAGACAAGGAATCGTATTAAGATCATAACTTAGGAGATATTAAACCATATCATCATAGCCTAAGTAATAGTACATCAATCATTCGACTAGCCATACCCAAATGAAGTATGTAAGCGTATGCACATATGATGCATCATAACAAAAATGAGAATAATTTCTTTCATTCTTTCTTTCAAAACATCATCGTTAATAAAACGAGAAGAGTGAGTATTCAGATCTATTATATCCGCATCTGGGGCGGTCATACCATTCACTTCGGATCTATTATGTCCAGATCTGAAAACGGTCATAGAAACAATCATCGTCATCAGGTCTATTCTCTCCGGGCATGTACGGTCATAAATCATCATTATCAGGTCTATTCTCTCCAGGCCTGAACGGTCATAATAATCATAACCAGGTCTATTCTCTTCGGGCCTGTACGGTCATAATCATCAACAGATCAATTAACCCCGGATCTGGAGCGGGTTAGGCTGGCTAGAATCAATGGTACCAACAGGAGTCGTTCTTTTCAAAACTGAAATCTTTTCTTTAAAAGCGCTTTTTCATAATTTCTTTGACATGAATTCAGTTTCATAAATCACATGAATGATGATGATGCAATGTATGACGTGCGACATGAAACTCATGGCTAGATGCATCACTTAATACATATATGACCTTGTTCCTTAAGCTGGAAAAATTTCCAGAATTAACATTCTGTTCACGCGGCCCCAAATCTCACAATTTGGGCCTATCTTCATAACATCATGTCATACATATGCATAATGGAGTCTTATCTACTTGCCATAAAAATTTCGTAACGTTTCGAGACATATAAGACCCTCACATCCTTAAGTTACCTAACAGGGTACTGCTGAACCCAGCAGCGCAGTACCCATTTTACCTTTCTTTTCACATTATCTTATTTAATTTGGGCCACTACCTGGAAAACATAGTACACATACCAGGAAATAATATTCATAAGCCCAATAGCACATACAAGTCCAAAATACGCAATAATAAGGCCTCCTAACTCATGCCATAATTCTGTCCTGTTTTTCAGTTTTGTATCGCTAACTTTAACTAAGTTGTTAACCCTTAAAATGGTGATTCCAAGCTGATTTATTTACATGGATATGTTCATTTATGTCTTAAGTGATTACCATAAAAATTCCAGAGCAATCCAATGGGTATACGGGGTTCATTTAATTATTTTCCTAAACTAGGTACGTGCAGAATCTGGAATGACTAGCTTTCATTAAATATTTAATAAACACACAAGCCTATCATCCTACAAAAAAACAGCTCATTTGCACGTTTCTAAGGTCCATTTTCACGTTACACAACACGTCACTAAAATCTGTCTAGTTCGAGTAGTTTTTCCTTTTTGTCACTTTTCTTGTCAAGTGTTTACCAACTAAACTTATTCTTCTAAAATGACTTACAAGCCACCAAATACACCTTTTATCATAGACATTACAGGTTCTATAATATTTTATAGACTACATACGAATCATTTCAAAAACAGTTTGAAACTTACACATAGCACACATTGTTATTGAATATTTTGTACTTAATAAAGTCTACCTTTGGCACAACTAATTTATATACCACATAACCCCCAAAACAGCCCGTTTTCTTACACATGAAATGACTTATATTTCGGTTTCATAAGGAACATAATACACCTAAGTAAAAAAATCATTCAAACATATGACTTCCAAATATCTTTTGCCTCACAAGACATATTCTTCACAAGAACCATTGTTCGTTCCTACCTCCCCTTCAACCGTCCCCTTCCTTGGTAAGAAAGAGGAATTTTTCCATTTTTAACTTAGACATACAACATATTCATGTTCAATGTAGGCAAAGAACTCATCTTTGAAAGAATTTCACAAATGCAAGTCACTTTTCTTAAGGAACACTAAATTCTCATGCTTTAAACTTAGTACTTTCAACTAAGATTTACATCTTAAGAATAGCTAGCCATTCAAGCGCATACTTCACAAATAAGTCAAGATTATCTAGAGTACACTTGCCTCTTTAAGCTAGAATCTTCCTTTAGCTTGGATTCTTGGATGGAATGAATTGAAGTTTCCCTCCACTATGTCCTATGACATACGATTTTTGAGGAGGGAAAAAGGAGAACATTAGCTCCCCATTTCTATGAATAATAGAGTTAAACTAAGGCTATATTAACTTAGCCAAATGTGGCTTGAATGGAGTTCGAACAACCAAGTTGTTAGCACCACTTAGTAGCTTGAGAAATCTTCACCTAAGGACCAAGGAGGTCACGGTTTAAACAAGGAAAAAGGATACCAATTTGAGCTTCATCTCTTGAAAAAGGAAATTCACCTAAGATAGTTTAGGATATACTTACTTAGATGGATCTTGAAGCTTTGTGGGGAAGATATCTTTGAGTCTTCTATTTACCCTCTAGCCGTATGTTTTTAGGGAAAGGAGGGGGAGAGTCTTTGCTACTTGCTTGATAAATTCTTAAGGATGTAGTGGGTTAAATATGGATGAAAAGGCTCCTTATTAAAGAAGAAGAAGAAAGCTTCTTGGTTAGGGGAGGGGGTCGGCGCATGCAAAGAGGAGTGAGGAGACAAGGTGCATGAAAAGTACAACTTAATTACTTTTGTCCCCTATGCTTGTCTTTCTCTAATCATTTTATTCTTGATTTTTGTTAATAAATTAGATATAAGAAATATCATGAGTCTTCTAGAACCCATGAGGTGGCCGAATGTAATGAGGGTTGGGAGGGGTTTATTTTGTTATTTCTCATATTTCACTACTTATAATACTTAATTTTCTAATGTGGGCTTTTGAGCATACTTTCAAGAAGACCCTTATGATTAGTCTTCTCATAATTGGGAGAACATTCTAGGGCCCTTTAAGGCCTTATGGCCGAAACCTCTTGAGATCTTGGGGAGTGAATTGGCCATTTTACATGCTCCATAACTCATGCTTGAATAATTATATAATATTTTCTTTGACAAAATTTAATTGAAGAAGTAATAATAAAACTTAGTAAAATGTACTTGAAGGATGAAACTTTTCATTAATTCACTTATACAAGTCTCAAGTACAATATGATTTTTCGTTGGGTACAAAGGGGTTCATTTAATTATTTTCCTAAACTAGGTACGTGCAGAATCTGGAATGACCAGCTTTCACTAAACATTTTATGGTAATCACTTAAGACATAGATGAACATGTTCGTGCAAATAAATCAGCTTGGAACCACCGTTTTAAGGGTTAACAACTGAGTTGAAGTTAGCAGTACAAAACTGGAAAACAGGACAGCATTATGGCATGAGTTGGGAGGCCTTATTATTGCGAATTTGGACTTGTATGTGCTATTAGGCTTATGAATATTATTTCTTGGTATGTCTACTATGTTTTCAGGTAGTTTCCCAAATTAAATAAGATTATGCGGGCTTGAAAGAAAGGTAAAATGGGTACTACACTGCTGGATTTTGCAGTATCCTGTTTGGTAACCTAAGGATGTGAGGGTCTTATATGTCTCGAAACGTTACGAAATTTTTATAGCAAGTAGATAAGACTCCATTATGCATATGTATGACATGATGTTATGAAGATAGGCCCAAATTCAAGTTGGTCTATATGCACTTCAAATGGCCATCCACTTTGTTGATGGTTGGAGAAAATTTTGAGTTCAATTTGAAAAGGAATGCCATCTCAGACCATATTTGAACTTGTCTTTGTTGGACCGTACACCTGCAATGACCACCACTAGAGGGAGGTGAATAGTGGTTAGCGGAAATTACACTGCTATCCTTTGTAAAAATCCCCTTTGAAAACAGAATCTGAGACTACCTCAGATTCAGAACCCGTTTTTGAAAAATTCAAAAATAAGTGTACATAACTCCAAAACTTACGAAACTTTTCAGCACTTAACTTCAATGTGTTAGCAAGACTCTGTGCAAATGTCAGACAAAAAGAAGATCGTTTGGCCCTCCAAACAAATAAAAAGATTCAGATGGTCAATCTAGACAGAATTGGATAGAATGTTGCTGATTTTGAAAAACGTGTTACTCTTTGAATACTCAACCAAAAAGGTCGATGTTTATATCAAAAAACTACTTAGGATGTGTAGTTGGTGTTTTCAAAAGGACCATGACCTTAAAAAATTCTTGATAAATACAGAATTTAAGTTTCCTTAAAACTTGTCAGATTGCAGCCAGATTGGAGCAGTTATCTTGCAAAGAGTAAAAGGCTAACTTACCCTTGTTCAAATCAATTGATTCTTATTGCAAATGAAAGATAACAGTCTTTAGTATAACTCCACCAAAAATCACAAAATTTGAAAGTGTTTAGCTATTTTTTGAAATCGTGAGAAGTTGTGTGAAAACTGCAGTAAAAACGGACAGAATGCAGAAATGAAGAAACAAGTCAAGAACTCGAGAATTTATCCTGGTTCGGTCAATGTGAATTACTCCAGTCCTAAGGAACACCTTTCCTTGGATTTCACTATGAAATGGATCACCTTACAACAAGAACCAAGCTTGATCCTTGGGTTATACATCAACCCTATTCAAGACTTGGATGAACACCTTCTAAGCAACACTTAGTTGCAACACCTCTACCACCTGTTGATGTAGCCTTATAGAATTGGCTAACCAATATTACAAATGAAGCTCAAGAGGCTTGTAGCTCAACAAAAACAACAAGAACACCTTTGCTACAAGGAATGGAACAAGAACAACAAGAAGAAGATGATAGCTAGACAATTCAACAAATGCTTTCAAGTGAGCTTCGAGTGTGTTTCATCTTCTTCACAATTGCCTGCTATTTATAGTGTGAAGTGAGCCTTGGAGATAAGAATGCACATGTGTCACCATCTTCATCATCAAGTCCAAGTGTCTTCACATCATTGGTTGGCCTCGTACACTTTGTAGAAATATGAGGGTTTGAGTGATTTCAAAATAAAGAAATTTGAATATATATATATATATATTAACGTGGATATATATATATACACAAGTGTACATGTATGCATGATAACTTGCCTTATTTCGCTTATATATTATGTTGCTGTACTAACGAGCCATGAAGCTTTAAAGCTTACATCATATGGCGAACATTTGTTGAGTTTATACTATTTTCAGGTGCCACAATTAATGAACTAAAGTAGTTCATTAAGTGAAGTACTTAGTTTAATAAACTAAGTAGTTCATTAAAGGAAGATGCATTTGGAAAAGACTTGAAGGCAACATAGCTATGGAAGGAAAGTTCTCTCCTCCTCCCCACATCATTTCACACGCCATATATACATAGTATATATATATATTTTCAGATTTTTTATAAAAGGCACATACACATTTATTCCAACGTACTATCGACACGTTATATATCTTACGAACGTACGTTTACGTCACACCACTATACTTAACTCATATTTATGAGTATATTCAGATCTTATATCATATGATATAAGATATGGTGATGACAAGTTAAATACGACACGATAAAAGGTTCTAAACCGAAATTTGTCGTATCGGGCGATACCGAAACTTCGCCAACGTGTCACGTACTTGCCATAAATAAATGGCCAGCCCATATACATCAAAATTAATCAAAAATTTCGTGCCATACACTGTACATTGAGACAAAAATACTTTCCATGTTGGCACACACAAATCACCCCACATTTAGGCCAAAATGTGAAGATTCTAATTTTATTTTTGTCACATATTTATGGTACCACTTTAAATCAGCCAAGTGCTGAAAATTAAAGTATATATTATATATATTATGAATAACATAATATATATAGCATGTGCAAAAGTTGGAATTTAAATTAGAGAAAAATCGGGTAATCGATAAATATCGAAAATTCGGTTTTCTACGCACTTGACATGGAACGTTTTTCTTGAACATGATGTGGCACGTATCTAGACACTTTTCACATATAATATACATCTTAAAGTGTTCTAGAAAATTAAATTAAGGGCTGATTGGAATATTACATGTGTATAATATTAAATGTGCACTATTTTACAAAGTTAGCAAAAATAAATTTCAGCACATGCATATACACATCAAAACGTCACCCTAGCTGAGATGGAGCACATGTGGAGCCTTGTTGGCATGTTGATTGGTCAAGGATCAATCATACAATGTTGATGAATCAAAGAGAGAAGCTACAAAAGGTAAGTTTTCAACATATACCTCTCTTATGTCACATGCTGAAAATTTCAGCATGTCACACTAAGTGTTGGACGATTTCTTCATCATTAAGGAGTATATTTTGTTAATTTTGCATTAAGGAATAAATCAAATGAGTTATGGAAATGATTTGAAATGTATTTAGTGTGATATTCTTTATATCACACATGCTGAAATTTTTCAGCATGTGTGAAGATGGTGTGGGCGAATCTTGCCCTATATTGGTGTCCAAATTCATTCTTAGTCTTGTAGCAAGACTTGCCTTAAATGATGGATGAATTTTTATGGAAGAAATTCAAAGAAAAATGGAAGAAATTCAGTTTTAATTGCATGTGGTAAATGCTGAAAATTTCAGCATTAACACTATGATATGGCCGATTTTTTCAAGGGTGGAAGGGAGGATTTTTGTGTCTCAAACTTTATGGCATATTGTGACTATTTTGGCATGATTTGATAATTGATTATTTGGCATATATTTAGTGTTTTTTTCAGAATATCCATGTCATCAAATGATGACAACAATGAGCCAATCAAGAGGTGCCAAGTAAGCAATGACTAATTGATGGTCCAATGGAGTGATGCCAAGTAAGCAAAATGTTGTCACTATGATGGCTCACACCCTCTCAAGCAATTAAAAGGAAATTTTCAAGAGGGGGACAAGCATAGGGGTGGACGGCTGCAAGTCATAAAAAGGGAAGAGAAGAACAAACAAAAATAAGAAGAAGATTTGCATTCAAAAGTGATCAAAGAGCCAAAGCCTTCTTCTCCTACACTTTCTTTCTTCTCTTGTACAAAGCCTATTGTATTTCATTTCTTTCATTCTTGAATAGGCTTCATAGAAACCACCATTCATATATCTTTGTACAAGATTGATCAAGGTGTGATCAATCTTCATTCTTACGAGGTGGTGGTGTTCGTGTGAATTGTACTCACAATACAAGGTTTGTAAAGGGTTGGAGTTAAGGTGTAACTCTATCAACCCTGCGGTAAGGTGTGTGGTGTGTGTGAATAGTGTGAACCAAGGAAGGTGTTCCTTGAAGACTGGAGTAGGTTGTTTATAACCGAACCAGTATAAAAATCTCGGTACAATTTACTTTCAGCATTTACGTTTCAGTTTCTGCGCTGTTTACTTATATTGTTGACGTTCGTAAAAATAGTAAACGTTTTCTAAAAATTATAAAATTTTCCAGAAACATACATAAACGTTCTAGGGTTAATTTGGCACAAGTTTCAACCCTTTTGGACAAGTATAAGTCATTCAAACATCAAAAGTTCTGAGACTAGTGCAGTCTGATTTTCAGACTTGCAAAGGTTGAGACTTTGGGTGTATTTGACCTACTTCCCAAAAGAATTTTCAAAAACTGTTTCAACCCATTTCAATATAGTGTGTGAAGAGTTATTGGTCAAATTTTCAGATCATTTGGACATTCACACAAATAGGAATTAATTTTTCAAAACCATCTACCGTTTCTGGCAGAATTGCACAATCTGAGTGCCAACGGTTTTTGAAGGGGTTAAAGGTTGAATTTTGATTTGAAATTTTTAGGGGACCCTCACAACATCTGAGGCTAAGTTCTCTCAAAATTTCATAATT
This sequence comes from Eustoma russellianum, assembly GCA_036186865.1. Classification (NCBI taxonomy): domain Eukaryota; kingdom Viridiplantae; phylum Streptophyta; class Magnoliopsida; order Gentianales; family Gentianaceae; genus Eustoma; species Eustoma russellianum. Next base: position 13,436,722 of record AP025052.1, read on the forward strand.
TTTGGAGACCTCTAACCTAGTTTTAAAAAGGTTTAAAACTGGTCCTGAAAACAGAAACTGTTTTCAGAACTTGAATTGTTCAAGTTTAAAGAAATTTTAAAAACCATATTTTCCGCACCACCTATTCAACCCCCCCTTCTAGTGGTGCCTTGCAGATCCTACAATTGGTATCAGAGCGCAGGAACACTCACTTCAAAGAATCCAACGATTCAGTGAGATGGCAACCACAACCGTGCAAGAAGGAATGTCAACCGTAAGGCCTCCTCTTTTTGACGGTGAGTCTTTCATTCAATGGAAGGTAAGAATGAAACTTTTCTTTATGGCAATATACATTGATCTCTGGTCCATTATAGAAGATGATCCTTTTGTTCCATCTAAGTTGTCCACTGTAGACGGAGTCACATTAGAAGTCATTAAAACTAGACAAGAATACACAAGTGATGATAAAAAGAGACTTAGCATGAATGCTAAAGCCATGCAATTATTATTAAATGGCCTAAGTAAAAGTGAGGCTAGTTACGTGTCAAATTGTTCTAGTGCTCAAGAGATGTGGCATATTCTTGAAATGAAACATGAAGGGACTAGCCAAGTAAAGGAGTCCAAAATTAATATGCTTATGTCCACACTTGAGTCCTTTAAATTATTGCCAAATGAGTCTATTGTTGAGATGGATTTACGCTTGACTAACATCTACAACTCTCTTGAGTCTCTTGGTAAGGCTTTTACTACGCAGGAAAAGGTGCAGAAAGTTCTACGAAGCCTTCCTTCTGAATGGGACCCTAAAGTAACGGCCATAGAAGAAAGTAAAGAAACCAAATCGATTAAAATGGAAGAACTAATCGGATCACTTAAGGTATATGAAAACAAACTTGCTTTAAGACATTCTGAGACTATTTCTAATAATGATAGGGCCATAGCATTTAAATCAAATGAATACGTCGTAGATGATAGTGATACAGATTCCGATGACGAGGACTTAATCACAATGGCTAAGAGATTAAGAAAAATATTGAGAAAATCGATCAAACATAAGTCCACCTCGTCTAAGGATCATAAAAATAAAAATAAAGAAATAAAGTGCTATGAATGCGGCAAACTTGGACATCTATCATATGACTGCCCTAATAAAGAAAAACAAACAAACAAATACCCTGACAAGGATTGGAACAAGAATAGACTCGTCTCAGAACCTAAGCAAAGGAGAAGAGCATTCAAAGCCTCCACATGGAGTGACTCATCAGACTCTGAAACTGAGACCGAAAAGGAGACCGTTCAAGTTTGCTTCGCTTCAAAGGCATCAAATGAGGTATCATCTGATTCTGACTCTGACTCTGAACCTTCTTACGATGATCTTTTTAGTCAATATCTTGAGTTACATAAATTTTCAAAGACTCTTGCAAAAGAAAAGAAACGATTAATTGAAGACAAGAAACTGTTAAAATCTTCTAACGAGAATCTTGTCGCTCAATTAAGCGATTCAAAGAAAGAGTCTTCATGTGTCATCACTGCATTAAAAACTGAGATCTCATCATTAACCTCTCAAAATAATAAAATGAAATCTGAGATTTCAAATTTGAAATCAAGGAATACAGACTTAGAGAAAATGATGAAACAATTCGATACAGGGTCAAACATGCTGCATCGCATCATATCATCACAAAAGCATGACAGTGATAAAACGGGGTTGGGATACGTTGATACAAATGAAGTATCAACCAAACCAACAAATTTTGTTATGTCTAAGAAAGTAGGTACCTCAAAGCCTCAAGTGGCGTCTAAGATGACGCGAAAATTGCATATTCCCTCATCACGCCCCACTCCCTCATATCATGTGAAATATAACATTGTACCATATAGATATGAGAAGAAAAGAACAATGCATACACGAAATACATATCATCCACGCACTACACACACGCACACAAGGACATATCACAAACGTCCTACATATAATGCGTATAAAGGAATTCTTGGCCAAAGGCCAAATACAGTTGCACCGATGGTATATTATGTTGCGTTGTCATCATCTTTCTCATCTTTTGGAAGACCTAGAAAGGTCACCCAAATGTGGGTACCAAAAGGGACATTTTCAAAGGGTTAAATAAATAACCCTTACGAAAGCACGTATATGAAATGCATGATTTTCTTTTCGTCATCTTTAAAGGCATCTTTTGATTTGCTTTCCAAAATAAAGGGGGAGAGAAAGCATGATTTAAGGGGGAGAGAGAAATGATTTAAGGGGGAGAAAGAGACTAATTGATCTTAATTGCATGATTCAAGGGGGAGCCGGATTTGAAATCCGAAATTCAAATTTCAAATCTGTGCATAATTCAAGGGGGAGAGCTGACACTTAAATCATGTACACTAGTTATTTTGAAAATCATCAAAAGGGGGAGATTGTAGAAATATGAGGGTTTGAGTGATTTCAAAATAAAGAAATTTGAATATATATATATATATATTAACGTGGATATATATATATACACAAGTGTACATGTATGCATGATAACTTGCCTTATTTCGCTTATATATTATGTTGCTGTACTAACGAGCCATGAAGCTTTAAAGCTTACATCATATGGCGAACATTTGTTGAGTTTATACTATTTTCAGGTGCCACAATTAATGAACTAAAGTAGTTCATTAAGTGAAGTACTTAGTTTAATAAACTAAGTAGTTCATTAAAGGAAGATGCATTTGGAAAAGACTTGAAGGCAACATAGCTATGGAAGGAAAGTTCTCTCCTCCTCCCCACATCATTTCACACGCCATATATACATAGTATATATATATATTTTCAGATTTTTTATAAAAGGCACATACACATTTATTCCAACGTACTATCGACACGTTATATATCTTACGAACGTACGTTTACGTCACACCACTATACTTAACTCATATTTATGAGTATATTCAGATCTTATATCATATGATATAAGATATGGTGATGACAAGTTAAATACGACACGATAAAAGGTTCTAAACCGAAATTTGTCGTATCGGGCGATACCGAAACTTCGCCAACGTGTCACGTACTTGCCATAAATAAATGGCCAGCCCATATACATCAAAATTAATCAAAAATTTCGTGCCATACACTGTACATTGAGACAAAAATACTTTCCATGTTGGCACACACAAATCACCCCACATTTAGGCCAAAATGTGAAGATTCTAATTTTATTTTTGTCACATATTTATGGTACCACTTTAAATCAGCCAAGTGCTGAAAATTAAAGTATATATTATATATATTATGAATAACATAATATATATAGCATGTGCAAAAGTTGGAATTTAAATTAGAGAAAAATCGGGTAATCGATAAATATCGAAAATTCGGTTTTCTACGCACTTGACATGGAACGTTTTTCTTGAACATGATGTGGCACGTATCTAGACACTTTTCACATATAATATACATCTTAAAGTGTTCTAGAAAATTAAATTAAGGGCTGATTGGAATATTACATGTGTATAATATTAAATGTGCACTATTTTACAAAGTTAGCAAAAATAAATTTCAGCACATGTATATACACATCAAAACGTCACCCTAGCTGAGATGGAGCACATGTGGAGCCTTGTTGGCATGTTGATTGGTCAAGGATCAATCATACAATGTTGATGAATCAAAGAGAGAAGCTACAAAAGGTAAGTTTTCAACATATACCTCTCTTATGTCACATGCTGAAAATTTCAGCATGTCACACTAAGTGTTGGACGATTTCTTCATCATTAAGGAGTATATTTTGTTAATTTTGCATTAAGGAATAAATCAAATGAGTTATGGAAATGATTTGAAATGTATTTAGTGTGATATTCTTTATATCACACATGCTGAAATTTTTCAGCATGTGTGAAGATGGTGTGGGCGAATCTTGCCCTATATTGGTGTCCAAATTCATTCTTAGTCTTGTAGCAAGACTTGCCTTAAATGATGGATGAATTTTTATGGAAGAAATTCAAAGAAAAATGGAAGAAATTCAGTTTTAATTGCATGTGGTAAATGCTGAAAATTTCAGCATTAACACTATGATATGGCCGATTTTTTCAAGGGTGGAAGGGAGGATTTTTGTGTCTCAAACTTTATGACATATTGTGACTATTTTGGCATGATTTGATAATTGATTATTTGGCATATATTTAGTGTTTTTTTCAGAATATCCATGTCATCAAATGATGACAACAATGAGCCAATCAAGAGGTGCCAAGTAAGCAATGACTAATTGATGGTCCAATGGAGTGATGCCAAGTAAGCAAAATGTTGTCACTATGATGGCTCACACCCTCTCAAGCAATTAAAAGGAAATTTTCAAGAGGGGGACAAGCATAGGGGTGGACGGCTGCAAGTCATAAAAAGGGAAGAGAAGAACAAACAAAAATAAGAAGAAGATTTGCATTCAAAAGTGATCAAAGAGCCAAAGCCTTCTTCTCCTACACTTTCTTTCTTCTCTTGTACAAATCCTATTGTATTTCATTTCTTTCATTCTTGAATAGGCTTCATAGAAACCACCATTCATATATCTTTGTACAAGATTGATCAAGGTGTGATCAATCTTCATTCTTACGAGGTGGTGGTGTTCGTGTGAATTGTACTCACAATACAAGGTTTGTAAAGGGTTGGAGTTAAGGTGTAACTCTATCAACCCTGCGGTAAGGTGTGTGGTGTGTGTGAATAGTGTGAACCAAGGAAGGTGTTCCTTGAAGACTGGAGTAGGTTGTTTATAACCGAACCAGTATAAAAATCTCGGTGCAATTTACTTTCAGCATTTACGTTTCAGTTTCTGCGCTGTTTACTTATATTGTTGACGTTCGTAAAAATAGTAAACGTTTTCTAAAAATTATAAAATTTTCCTGAAACATACATAAACGTTCTAGGGTTAATTTGGCACAAGTTTCAACCCTTTTGGACAAGTATAAGTCATTCAAACATCAAAAGTTCTGAGACTAGTGCAGTCTGATTTTCAGACTTGCAAAGGTTGAGACTTTGGGTGTATTTGACCTACTTCCCAAAAGAATTTTCAAAAACTGTTTCAACCCATTTCAATATAGTGTGTGAAGAGTTATTGGTCAAATTTTCAGATCATTTGGACATTCACACAAATAGGAATTAATTTTTCAAAACCATCTACCGTTTCTGGCAGAATTGCACAATCTGAGTGCCAACGGTTTTTGAAGGGGTTAAAGGTTGAATTTTGATTTGAAATTTTTAGGGGACCCTCACAACATCTGAGGCTAAGTTCTCTCAAAATTTCATAATTTTTGGAGACCTCTAACCTAGTTTTAAAAACGTTTTAAAACTGGTCCTGAAAACAGAAACTGTTTTCAGAACTTGAATTGTTCAAGTTTAAAGAAATTTTAAAAACCATATTTTCCGCACCACCTATTCAACCCCCCCCTTCTAGTGGTGCCTTGCAGATCCTACACACTTGGCAAAATAAGACAACATAATTGGTCCACCTTGGACATCACCTTGTTGGCCGAATTTAAGCTCAAAAATGACTTGGAATTATCTTGAAAATGTAAAGATAATAGCAAGGGATAATACTCCACTATCCCCTCAACTTCTTGGCATAAACATAGGACATTTGAGAGCTTCACGTTGACTAAAAATCTGATCACAACAGCCTAGTAGCCGTTGGCTACCATTTTGCAAATTCCAAGTTGGCAATTTTGCCAACTAGCTCCTTTTTGCTTGATCCACTTGTCACCAAGATATAAATTGAATGACACATCATATCCACCTGATAAAGCACGTTTTTGAGCATACATATATGTGTAGCAACTCAGATTTTTGAAGAACAAATCAATATATAATAGTTGACAAGATATGTCAACGTGTAACACCAAAATTTCCAATATTTCTTCTTATATGTCATGATCATTTCCACACCTTTACCACCTTCACAACCTATGAAAAATGATGAACAATAACCTCCAATAACATATAAAATAGAGTCTTCAAGATAGAAATAGAATGTGACATCACAACTCGTCACATATCCCGCTATAGTCAATAATATCATCATTTGAGAGAATGAGATAAAGAATCACCATATAATCTTCAAGATAATAATAGATCAACTCCAGAATGAAGATAATAATATGCTTAAGAGATTCCTTGAATAAAAATACCAAAAATGCCCTCAGGGGTGAAATGACCAAAATGCCCCTGGTATGAGAAAACTCCATAAATAACCCGGATGGTCAAAAATAATCATGATATCACCTTTGTCATGATAAATATTATAAGAATACATCCTTGAAATATTTTCACCATGTGATGTTCCTACAAAACTCAAAATTCCAATTTTGCCCTTTTTGGTAAGTTGTAGAAACTTCCAAGGCACGTTAGTTCACGATACATTTAAAATCATCAAAAACACATAAAATTCACACAATAAACATGTATAAATCATATGCAAAAGAAAACAACCATTTTATCACATTTTAGAAAATTATTTCTAAAAACCCTAGACATCGATTAATCGAAGTGCCTCAGCTTCAGAGATCGATGTCTCAGAGAAAGGTTCAAGTTTTGGTTCTGACCTATATCGATCGATCGAAGTGAGGGTTCGATGTGTCTCAGGTTCAGAGATCGATGTCTCACCGTAAGGTCTTGAACTTTCACTATCTTACATAGATCGATCGATGTGAGGGATCTATGTACATAGATCGATCGATGTGAAACAACCTGAGAGATCTATTTCAACTTTTTAATCATATATAACACATGTGTGACATTTTTAAGTATTCACCACTTAAAATCATGACTTTGAAAATTATCCTAAAATATTTCTCAACATTCTCCCCCTTTTGAATGATTTTCAAAATAACTTAACATGATTTTAATGTCACAACTTATAACAAATTGTTTATCATAAATATATCAATTGTTTCACCAAATTTGTACCATTTATTTTAGAAACTAACCTCCAACCAATTACTAATTGTTTTCACATTGTTTTTAAATTTTCAACTCTCATGTATTCATATGCTCCCCCTCAAATTGTACTCTCCCCCTTAACCTATGCTCAACTTATACCAATCGAAACTTAGCATACTATTCAACCAACCAACCAACCAAATCATGACTTACCAACTAAAATCATGTTCTTATTCTATCTCCCCCTTTATTTTACAAATCAATCAAAAGATAGAACTATGCAATGGTACGTAAGTCATCATACCTAACTTGGCTCCTAAGTTTTCAAAAGTGGCTTGATTAAGGGGTTTGGTAAAGATATCAGCTATTTGGTGATCAGTTCTTATATGGTTTATAGTTATATCCTCGTTTTGAACACGATCTCGAAGGAAGTGGTATCGCACCTGAATGTGTTTGGCCTTAGAATGAAGCACTGGATTCCGATAAATATTGATCGTACTTCTGCTATCACAGAAAATTGGAATCTTATTCATTTTAATGCCAAAATCACTAAGTTGTTGTTTAAGACAAAGTATTTGGGTAGTACAAAAACTTAAGGCAATATACTCGGTTTCAGTGGTAGAAAGAGCTACACTAGCTTGTTTTTTAGAAAACCAAGAGATCAAGTTGGTTCGTATGAATGGACATGTACCACTAGTAGATTTTCTATCTAACTTGCAACCACCACAATCAGCATCACTATATGCGTGTAATTCCAACTTAGCGTTTCTATCATACCAAAGTCCTAAGTGAGGTGTGTGTTTAAGATATCTAAAGATCTTTTTCACTGCATTGTAATGTGATACCTTAGGACAAGATTGAAACCTAGCACACATACACACACTAAACATGATATCAGGTCTTGATGCAGTTAATATAACAGTGATCCAATCATAAACCTATAAATTGTGTCATCAAAAGGTTTACCATTTTCATCCTTGTCTAATTTGGTGCTAACGCTCATAGGTGTAGGGGTTGGTTTCAACTCTTCAAAGCCAAACTTCATAATCATATCATTGACATACTTAAGTTGACTAATGTGAATTCCTTGAGGGGTTTGTTTGATTTGGAGTCCTAGGAAATAATTCAATTCTCCTACCATTGACATTTCAAATTCTGACTTTATACACTCTTTGAAGTCTTTTACTAAGGTAGGGTCAGTTGAACCAAAGATAATATCGTCTACATATATTTGAACTATTAATAAGTCATTATCTTTTCTTCTTAGGAATAATGTATTTTCTATGGTTCCCCTATGATAATTATTTGCAATAAGAAAGTTTTCAAATCTATCATACCAAGCTCTTGGAGCTTGTTTCAAACATTATAAAGCTTTCTTAAGCTTGTAAACGTGGTTAGGATTCTTTGGATCTTTGAATCCAGGGGGTTGTTTCACAAACAACTCTTCTTGGATGTATCCATTCAAGAATGCACTCTTGACATCCATTTGGAAGAGTTTGATGTTGCTTAGACTTGCAATTGCAAGTAATAGTCTAATTGCTTCTAGTCGTGCAACGGGTGCAAAGGTTTCCTCATAATCTATTCCTTCTTGTTGATTATAAACTTGTGCGACTAGCCTAGCCTTATTCCATGTGATATTTCCTTGTTCATCCATTTTATTCCTAAAGAACCATTTGGTTCCTATTATAGCTTGTCTTCAGGTTTAGGTACTAAGTCCCACACGTTGTTCCTGGTGAATTGATTTAATTCCTCATGTATAGCATCTATCCAAGATATGTCACCTAGGCTTCCTTAACATTCTTAGGTTCTATGTGTGAGACTAAACTATGTCCTTCAAGTTGACTTATGTTTCTACGTGATCTAACCCCAACACTTAGATCTCTAATGATTAATTCTTTAGGATACCACCAATTCCTAGATTGACAAGGTTCACCCTCATCTTGTTCAAATGATTCATTTGTATGAACATTATCATATGTAGTTGGATCATTAGTAGTATTATCTTCCAATTGCAAAATTTCTTCATTTATTTCTCCTAACGGTTCATGCATATCTTGTTCAGGGGAGTTGGTTCTAGATGATAAATTACATGCTCAAGTAATACATCATCATCATCAAACATATTTTCAACATTATTCTCTTGTTTATGTTGAGTTTTATCACTAACATCAAAGCATGCATTTTCATTTAATTCACATGTATAGATTCAATTATCTTTCTAGATGCAGGATTATAACACCTATACGCTCTTGAATTAGTTGAATAACCAACAAATATGCATTCAATAGACTCTTGTTCAAACTTGTCTAGATTATCCTTAGTGTTCAACACAAAACATTTACATCCAAAAACCTTAAGATAATCTACTTTAGGTTGTCTATTGTTTAACAATTCATAAGGTGTTTTATTTAATTTCTTTCTAATAGATAGCCTGTTTATAATATAGCATGTACAACTAATAGCTTCAGCCCATAAATATTTATGTAATTTATTTTCACATAGCATAGTTCTAGCAACTTCTTGAATTGTTCTATTTTTACGTTCAACAACTCCGTTGAGCTGTGGTGTTTTAGGTGGTGAGAATTCATGTTTTATTCCATGTAATTCACAAAACTTGAATACATCTTTGTTTTTAAATTCTCCACCTCTATCACTTCTAATTCTTTTAACATTTTCTTTGTAAATGTTTTCAAGTTGCTTAATAAGAGTTTCGAATGCCAATGGAGCATTGTCTTTGTGTGTTAAGAACAATGTCCATGTGTAGCGTGAGTAATCATCTACTATGACACACACATAGTAGTGTCCACCTAGACTTCTTGTCCTACTTGGACCAAATAAGTCTAAGTGAAGCAATTCTAGTACATGACTAGTACTCACTTCATGTTTCGGTTTTAATATTTCTTTAATGTGTTTTACGTTAATACATGTTTCACAGATTTGAAAATTATCTAAGTCTAACTTAGGCATTCCTCTAATTAAATTCTTCTTAGGTAATTTCTTAATGGTTGAAATTCCTATATGGCCCAATCTTTTATGCCATAAATTCACATCTAAGTCATGTGATATTAGACACTTAACTTAGCATCTAACATATTATCTAAGGTAAGAGTATAAATGTTACCATCTCTATTTCCTTTTAATACTATTTCTCCTTTTTCATTTATTATATCACAAGAATTAGGAAGAAAATAAACATTATAGCCACAATCTATTAGTTGAGAAATGCTTAATAAATTATAAGAAAGATTACTTACTAACAACACATTTCGTATTTGAAATGTGTTAGGGTCCCCAATTGTTCCTTTTTCAACAACTTGTCCTTTGTTGTTGTCACCGAATGTTACCTTTCCTCCATTCTTCATATGTTCCAATTCGATGAATAGTTTGGGGTTGCCCGTCATATGCCGTGAACATCCACTATCTAAAAACCATTTAGTTTTTAGATTCTTTGACTTTGTCTCCTTCTTGCATTTCTTGTGTTTTTCCTACAATGGAGACAAAGTTTTAGGTATCCTTTATTTGGGTCATTGAATGTTAGGGGCACATTCCTTGTTTAGATATCCCTTAGGTATCCAAACTTGGACATACCTTCTAGGCACATATTTGACATTTTTATAAGTTGAATAACACAAAGAATTTTCATGTAAATGTCCATTCAATTTAAAATTTAATGCATTGTTGTATATATTGTATCTTAGTTGATAAGAATTTTGTGTTGGCCGATTTTGATAGTGTGTGTATGTAGCCCCCCGCATCAGACCTCACCCGAATACGATGCACCCGCCGTACTTCACTACGGAGAGTACGAAGCGTCATGCATAGCATGCAAAAATACATAACATAGGTCATCGACTCCCATGTTTACATTTAACATGGTAGTAAAATTTAGGCATAATTAAAACTTTGAAATAAACATGCATACCGAAATATTAAATCCCCAAAACATTAGTCCAACAAACAAGATAAACCGAAGTCCCAAAGGTTCCAATCATAGTTCATAGTACAAACATCATATCAGCACAAAAATCCTTAAGCATGGTCTCCTCCTATCTTCTTGACTACGGGTACGGCACTCTGTTTTGTACCCCACCAAAAATAGTACTGTATCTAGGGCTAGTATGAAGTGATGCAGTAGAACAATATTTCTAAAGGAGAATATTTTAAGAATTACCAACGTTTATTCAATAATTAAAGGAAAATAGTATACTACTCCAAGTATGAATTATGAAGCATGTAAGATAGCTTTCCCTCCCAAGAGTACTCATAAATTTCGACATAGAGCTTTGGGGATATTAAAGTGGTATTTCTTTTACTACAAGCAATAAACCCTCTTGTTGTATTGGTGAAGGAAAGCATGGGAAGTATTCTAGCATTTAGTATCCTATTAAATGAAATTTTTTTAAAAAAAGAGGAAAAATACTCCTTTTTCCCCATTAGGCCGCCAGGTAGAGGGAGCATTAAGGAGACCACCTTTTTGCTAAAAAAACTAACTACACTCCTTAATTGCTTATTGAAGAAACAATGTAAATATTCATGCATGATGAATATAGTGTTGTTGTAAGAATGTGTAACTCACTAAAAGTTCCACTAGCAACGTTACTAGCAACGTGGGATGCATGGGGTTAGGGAATTAAGGACCAAATTCTACCATTTTCTTCAACTACTTAGTAGCCTTTTTCATTAAACATTCTAAAAAGTGATTCAAGCATGATGGAGCTACTAAATATGCCCTAACCACCGGAATTAAACCATGGATAACCCATGATGATCCCTTAAACTACCATGGAAACTTTGTAGAAAGTAGCTTAAGAATTAAGAAGGGGTATAATGATTGAGGAGTAAATGAGCTTTGGGGTAGACCCTTAACCGCCGGCTTTTCCATTAGGGTGAACCAAGAGGAATACCCCACTTACCTTAGCCACTTTTGGTTTAATAATTTCCATTCTTGTGGGAAGCATGTTTACATGATATATTCGTGTGTGTATATATATATACACATGCGTAGTATTGGATATATGTGTGTCATATTTATATATATATATATATAGATGTCGGCAAATGATGTAGTAGTGGCCTAAAGAATTTTAGTTCCATGAAAAGTATATTTAAAGGATAATAGTTGGAAATACACTTTTTACACGCATATATATATAGTGTATGTAAATTAAGATAGTAAAATGGGTAAGCTATGATCATTGATAACATGCAATAGAATTGAACTTATGTATGTATAAGGGCAACCACTTATACTTTTGGCCATAAGGCCTTATAGAGCAAATAATAGTCTCAAGACTCTTCATGCAACCCTAGAAAGATAAACCATGATTAAGCCTTAAATGAGTACCATAATTGTGTCCATGCACATGAGGGATCCTTTCCCTCCTCTCATAATGAAGCCGCCGGCTATGCCTAACCTAGAAGGCTTCTCTCTCTCTTCTTTTAACAAGAAGCCCTGAATACACCCTTAACCTACTACTACTCAAGAAGTCTCCAAGAGCAAGAAACTTTCCCTCTCTTCTCTCCAAGGCACACGGCCAAGGGAACCAAGAAGCTTCAAGACTCATCCAAGTGCAAACTTAGTCTAGGTGAGTGCAGTCTAAACTCCTTAAGAGTGTTTTATGTTTTACATGGTGAAGCTCACTAGATACCCTTGTTTCTTGTGGGAACCGTGACCTTCAAGGAGTCACTAGGAGAAGAATTTTGAAGAGCTAGGGAAGATTGAACTTTGGTGGGTTAGGATCATCTCAACCTTCAAGAATCACTTTGGTAAGACCATCTAAGCCTCAAGCTAAGTTATACGTGTCATTAAATAGTGGCTAACAAGGATCCCTACCACCACAACCGTGTATGGTAGGAAAAGGGTGGAAGGAGGCATTTCTTGTTCAACAAAGATTCAAGCAAGGCCTAAGATCTAAGAAAGGCAAGTACACTATAAATATTCTTGGATTGTGTGCGAAACTATATGCTTGAATGTCTAGATGTTACTAAGTTTTAATCTTAGTTGTAAAATGTTAAGTTTGAAGCATGAAACTTTTGGTTTCCTTAAGAAAAGCGGATTGCATGTATGAAATTACTTCAAAGGTGGATTCTTTGCCCTTTTTGAGCATGAATATGTTGCTTGTCTAAGATAAGTGTGGCAAAGTTCTCTTCTTTGGCATGTAAGGGGGACGGTTGGATGAATGTGTGGGATAAATATTGTTTTTGTTAAAGATTGTGACTTGTGGGGAAAGGAGACATATAAGTTGTATGTTTTATGACTTTGGTGTGTTATGTGCAACCTTCAAAACAGTTTTTAAGTGATTTTTAGGTGACCTTTAGAATGTGTTAGAACCTGCAAAGTTTATGCTAAAAGGGGTATTTGATGATTAGTAAGCCATCCATGAAGAATAACTCAAGTTGGAACACTTTTAGTAAGGAAAAGCGACAAACATGGAAATTACTGGAACAGGGCAGAATAATGTGACATTTTGTATGACCTGAAAAGGGATCTTAGAAGTATTCAATTAAGCTAATTTTTGGCATGACACTAGTCCTATGTGTAAAGTAAATATGAGAGTTTGAATTTTGGGTAAAAGAAGTTATGGTTTGTCCTTAATGGAATTTTTAGTAAAACTGGTCAAGCTGGAATTACTGGACTGGACTGAATCTAGGTGACGTATTAATTGACCCGAAAATGACCTTAGAAATATGCAAATGGGCTGATTTTAGGTAGGATGCTAGACCTATGTGTTTACTAATTCTGGGAGTTGGAATTTTTGAAAAAGGACTTACGGTTTAGTCACAATTAAATTCGTAGTAAAATTGTCCACCCCAGAATCAGCATGTACCTATTTTTGGAGAAGTGAGTAAATGACCCCTTTAAAGTTATTATAATGCTTCGAAATTTTTATGGTAATTACTTAGGACATAGGTGAGCCTGTCCATATAAATCAATTAGCTTAGAATTATTATTTTAAGGGGTAACTACCGAAGTTAAGTTGGTATTACTGATCTGGAAAATTGGGCAGAATTACAGATTTGGTTGTGAGGTTTTATTCTTGTGGGCTTAGACTTATTTGTATGGTTTGGGCTTATGAGAAATAATTTTTGGTATGCCTGCAGTATTTTCCAGGTGTTGGCCCAAGTTAAATAAGGCTTAATGGGCCTAAAAGAAAGGTAAAAGAAGGGTACTGCACTGCTGAATTCAGCAGTACCCTGTTAGGTAAATTAATAGTTTAAGGGTCATACATGTCTTGAAACGTTACGAAAATCCGACCCTTTCTGAATGGTAAGTCCAGCCAGTGGTGGAGAACGAGTATCCATCCACTACCTCGACCATAGCCTGGGCGAGATTTCTAGAAGAATTTTGTGGGGCTTTCCTCTCCCTGGACTTGGTCATGGAGAGAATTGAAGAATTTGATACACTACAACAAGAACCGGACACCCCAGTCCCAGAGTATGCCCGACAATTTATTACCTTAGGTCGGTATGCTCCTTTGGTTATGGAACACGAAAAGTATAAAGTGACCAATTTTACACACGGTCTAAGCTTTCAGATTAAGGCTCGGTTAATCAAGGCACATTCAAGGACTTTTGATGAACTGTTGAAGGACTGTTATAGAGCGGAACGCGATAATAAGATAATGGAAGACCAAAAGAAGAGACTTAATGAGCGTATGAAGAAAAGAGGTAGAAGGTGGCAGCCGTATTCATGTAGAACTAGTAACAAAACAACCAGGAACACCAGTCTGGACCGAAGAATGAATTATCCAGGGATCTCTGAAACATCCAAACCGCAAACATGTATATCTGACTATCCAACTTAAAATGCAAAGTACTTATGTTTCACCTTTCTTATTTCCCAAGTATGAATAGTCATAGAGCGATGTGATAAGGAACCTTGAGGAAAGATTTCTACATAATCAGTGGTAAGTAGAAAAAGCAAACAACTAGAGTAGCACAACCAGAGCATGAAAACTGGAATATAAAGTTTTGGGTCCTCAACAATCAGATAAGTACCTGGGTAAATAGAGCTCCACGACACTACAATAAAGAATAGGTACCCGCTACTTAAGATCGATGATTTATATGACCCACTGCGGGAAAACAACTAACGCGTTGGATAGGAACTGGGAGACATGTAATTATTAGTCATCCTGCATGTAGGTATTCATTAAGAGTGAATTCATAGAATGATGTAAGATAATGAGATATGTGGGAAGGAAGCGTCACAAGGCCATTGGAGAGGTCGGGTATGATATTTATGATACGATTGGGCGTAGGTCTATAAATATAAGTGGGGAATATCTAAGATGTCATGAAGAGGCATAAAGAAACACGAAAAGCTTATAGCATACTAGTTCCAATTTCGAGGACGAAACTTATATTAAGAGGGGAGGATGTTGTACCCCACCAAAAATAGTACTGTATCCAAGGCTAGTATGAAGTGATGCAGTAGAACGATATTTCTAAAGGAGAATATTTTAAGAATTACCAACGTTTATTCAATAATTAAAGGAAAATAGTTTACTACCCCAAGTATGAATTATGAAGCATGCAAGATAGCTTTCCCTCCCAAGAGTACTTATAAATTTCGGCATAGAGCATTGGGGATATTAAAGTGGTATTTCTTTTACTACAAGCAATAAACCCTTTTGTTGTATTGGTGAGGGAAAGCGTAGGAAGTATTCTAGCATTTAGTATCCTATTAAATGAAATTTTTTAAAAAAAGAGGAAAAATACTCCTTGTCCCCATTAGGTCGCCGGGTAGAGGGAGCATTAAGGAGACCACCTTTTTGCTAAAAGGAATAACTACACTCCTTAATTGCTTATTAAAGCAACAATGTAAATATTCATGCATGATGAATATAATGTTGTTTTAAGAATGTGTAACTCACTAAAAGTTCCACTAGCAACGTTACTAGAAACGTGGGATGCATGGGTTAGGGATTAAGGACCAAATTCTACCATTTTCTTCAACTACTTAGCAGCCTTTTTCATTAAACATTCTAAAAAGTGATTCAAGCATGATGGAGCTACTAAATATGCCCTAACCACTGGAATTAAACCATGGGTTACCCATGATGATCCCTTAAACTACCGTAGAAACTTTGTAGAAAGTAGCTTAAGAATTAAGAAGGGGTATAATGATTAAGGAGTAAATGAGCTTTGGGGTAGACCGTTAACCGCCGGCTTTTCCATTGGGGTGAACCAAGAGGACTACCCCACTAACCTTAGCCACTTTTGGTTTAATAATTTCCATTCTTGTGGGAAGCATGTTTACATGATATATTCGTGTATATATATATACGCATGCGTAGTATTTGATATATGTGTGTCATATTTTTTTTGTAAAAGAGATTTTATTATGAGAACCCTCGCTTATGGCGGAGGAAAACCTTATTGCAACAAATGAATCAAAAATGATAGTAGCAGTATATGATTATCAGCATCCACTCCATATATGATATGCCGCATTAAAACCTTGCCAAGTAAAACCACCCTTGTGGATAAAACCTTGGCGAAGGAAAAGCGTACATATTTATATAGATGGACTGTTGATATGTGCTATCATGTAATGAAAAAGAACTTGTAATCCAAATATTACACAAATGTAATAAAACAATATTCCATGTGAACATCCGCGCATGATGGTTGCTGTTGGACCTGTATAGCACAACTAGAAGGGGGGGTTGAATAGTGAGTGCGGAAAAAATTGGTTTATAATAATTTTAAGGACCAATTACTCACTTCTGAAAACAGAGACCGCTTTCAGGACCCGTTTTTAAACACTTAGTTGACTAGGTTGTAGACTTCCAAAAATAGTGAAATTTTGAAACAATGTACTCTCAGGTGTTATGAAGGTGTCATAAAAATTTCAGATTAAAACTCAAAGGTTAAGTCACTCAAATGTGGTACGTGATCTGACTGTGTCAGTTTGGACAGAACCTGTACCTTAAAATGAAAAACTTATTCCTATTTGGTGACAACTCCAAATGACCTGAAACTTTTATGAGATGACCCTCAGGATGTTTAGTATACTCAGTTAAAACAGTTTTGAAAAATTCCTTTGGGAAGTATGTCAACCAAGTTGATGTTCTCAACCTCTGCCAATCTGAAAAACAGATTTGCACTAGTCTCAGAACTATGAACGTTTGGATGACTTATACTTATCCAAATTTGATAAAATCAGTGGGAAATGAACCCTAAGACACAAGGCTATGCTTCTGCAAAGTTTTATGATTTTTGAAAATTATTTGCTATTTTTACCGAGATCATAAATATGATGCAAAAACAGAAACTGAGAGTAAAAATGCTGAAAGTAAGAACACCAAGAATTTTATACTGGTTCGGCCAACGTGACCTACTCCAGTCTTCAAGGACACCTTCCTTGGTTTTCACTAGTCACCAAAGTCACCTTAGAATAAGGTTGGATAGAGTTATACACCAACTCCTTCAATCCAAACCCTTTTACAATGTTCTACACAAAGAACAACACCAAAGAATCACCAATCAGCACCACCTCACCAAATGAAGGTTTGATCACACCTTGATCAACCTTGTACACCAATGAATCTTATTTGGGTGATGTGTATGAAGCCTATACTGAATATGACATGTAAGTATGATAGGCTTTGGGTATATACAAGAGATGAATATGGAAAATGAAGTGAAGTCTTGCAAACACTAAACAGAATTTTGCACTTATTGTTCTTGTTTTGTGTTGATCATCTCTTGGCCCTTTTATAGACTTTGGGGCGCCTAGAAGGTTGAGAGGAGCCTCCCAAATCTGATTTGAATTGTATTGTAATGCCTTTGAATAAATTTGAATGCTTTAGGTCATTAATTCCCCCCAAAACTTCAGCCACCAATCTGAAATTTCAGATTCAAAAACAGAATTTTCAGCTTTGTTTGGTCTTGTCTTTGACTCCTTAATTTGTGGATCTTTGTCTTCCATCAATGCTTGGTCTTTCTTCATCAATTATATTATATTATGAACTCCTCCAAGGCTCCCAACATGCTGTCCCAGCTGCCCCATCTGGTCAGCCAATGTGCTGAATTCAAATCTGAATTTTGCATGGTAACAATGTAGAATTCTTCATGAACATGGTAAATTTCTTTTACAATTTTACCTTGCCTTCTAGAACCTTTCAAGATATGTATTTGGCTGTGTAATTCATGTATAATACATGAATAAATACATGTGGCATCATGTAGCAAATAAACGTTCCATGTACGATGATGTAGTAACTTCAAATTTCAACTTCCGTTGATTGCTCGGTTTTTCTCCGTTTTGTATCAAACCTCTTCAACATATAAAATGTGTAATGTAACATGCAATATACATATAAATATGTATAATCTCAGATCCAATGTGTATAAGATGTTCGGCCAAGAGATATATCAATTTTGAATTTGATTTTCAGAGAAATAAGGAAGATGGTGGAGAATTGATATATGTATTTGTTTTGTGACTTTTGTATTGATCTCTCCATGTAGTGCACGAAATTGTTGAGTGTTGGAAATGTATATTGGCTGGCCATCTTTGTATGATACGTATATGATGTGTCGGAGATGGCTCGGTAGTCATATGATATGATACATTTCGATTTTTGCACTTTTTTCATGTCGATGTAATTTTGGAAGTTTGATGACATGAAGTATATGACTTGAGAGTATCATGGATGTGTATATGATGTATATATGACTCTCTTGTCGTTGACATATGTTGATGACATGTTGACGAAATGTCGAGATCGAATAATGTAGCTTGTCGTCTGAGATAGAATATATGTCGTATGTATATCCATGAGATATATGTATATGCCGTGAGACTCCAAGAAATATATATGCCATGAGTATCCATAAGATATATGTCGAGATATCCAAGAAATATATATATACCATATCCAAAAGTTGTATGTATGCCGTGTATATCACCTGAGAATAAATACAACAATGTTTGCCATATGATTTAAGCATTAACGCTTCATGGCTTGTTAGTACAACAGTGATAGATATAGGCATATGCATTTTGAAATCTCATAACATTTAGATCATGTAATCATGTAACATATAAATCATGCACTTGTAAATCATTCAAACCATGATTTCTCAACAATCTCCCCCTTTTGATGATTTGCAAAATAACCTTTATTCATGATTTAGATGTGGCATAATCACTCCCCCTACAATTATGCATTCATAACATGTTTTTCAAAATGTAAATACCCCCCCTTAAATCAATCTCTCCCTTTATATCATACATTTGAATTAGCAATTTCTCACTCTATCTTTGACCTTAAAATCATGCTTTTTCTCCCCCTGAAATCATGCAAGCAAAGCAATCATGCATTTTTCTCCCCCTTGATTTTGTAAATCACATCAAAAGATACATTTGGAGCAAAATGATAATTTATAGCATATCAATGGAAATCATGCCTAATTTAGATCGTAAATTTTCATATGTGGCTTGATTAAGGGCTTTTGTAAAAATATCAGCTATTTGTTCTTCAGTACGAACATGATCTATTATAATATTACCATTACTTACATGATCACGAAGAAAATGATATCTTACATCTATGTGTTTTGCCTTAGAGTGTAATACAGGGTTCTTAGATAAGTTGATAGCACTTGTACTGTCACAATATATGGGAATTTTATTTACAGTTATTCCAAAGTCTGAAATTTGTTGTTTTAGCCATAATAACTGTGTACAACAAAGACTTAACGCCATGTATTCTGCCTCTGTAGTGGATAATGCTACACTAGCTTGTTTCTTTGAACACCATGATATTAGTGAGTTTTCAATAAATTGACATGTACCACTTGTACTTTTTCTATCTATCTTACACCCTCCATAATCAGCATCAGTATAAGCATGTAGATTGAATTCAGAGTTTTTATCATACCAAATACCTAATGTGGGAGTGTGCTTAATGTACCGAAATATTCGTTTTACAGCATTATAATGTGAGACTTTCGGGTTACTTTGAAAACGAGCACACATACACACACTAAACATGATATCAGGTCTACTTGCAGTAAGATAAAGCAAAGAGCCAATCATAGATCTATATAATCTGTTGTCAAAGTCTTTTCCAGTTTCATCTTTATCAAGCTTAGTTGCTATACTCATGGGGGTTGTAGATGGCTTTAAATTCTCAAAGCTAAACTTTTTAATCATGTCATTCACATATTTTGCTTGACTTATGTGTATTCCTTTATTAGTTTGTTTAATTTGCAAGCCAAGGAAATAATTTAGTTCGCCTACCATTGACATTTCAAATTCGGATTTCATACAATTTTCAAATTCTTCAACTAATTTATCACAAGTAGATCCAAAGATAATATCATCAACATAAATTTGAAGAATAAGTAAATCTGATTTTTCATGTTTTAAGAATAGTGTACTGTCGATGGTTCCTCTTTTAAATCCATTTTCTAAGAGGAAAGTGGCAAAACGATCGTACCAAGCTCTAGGAGCTTGTTTTAAGCCATATAGCGCTTTCTTTAACTTGTATACATGATTAGGGTATATCATATCCTCAAAGCCAGGTGGTTGTTTTACATAGACTTCTTCTTGTATAAAACCATTTAAGAATGCACTTTTTACGTCCATTTGGTAAAGTTTAAAATTCTTTATGCAAGCAATAGCAAGTAGTAATCGTATAGTTTCTAATCGTGCTACAGGTGCAAATGTTTCATCATAGTCTATGCCTTCTTCTTGATTATATCCTTGAGCTACAAGCCTAGCTTTGTTTCTAACCACTTTACCATTCTCATTCATTTTGTTTCTAAATACCCATTTCGTACCTATTATTGTTTTATCTTGTGGTTTTGGTACTAAATCCCAAACATCATTTCTTGTAAATTGATTAAGTTCATCATGCATAGCATCAATCCAAGAAGAATCATTTAAAGCATCAAACACATTCTTGGGTTCTATTTCCGAAATCATAGCATGGAATTGATTTATTTCATCTTGATTTATTCTTCTACGTGGTCGTACACCTTGTGATATATCACCTATGATAAGTTCATGTGGATGATTCTTATGAAATCTTTTTTGATTATTTTCTAAGTTCTCATGCATTTCTAAGTGATCATGCGTTTCTAGTGTGTTGTGTTCATCATGTACTATATTTTCTTCTATATCATCAATCACAGATTTGAGTTCAAAATCACCATCATAATCTTTAGTTGTTTCATGTTCACCGAATTCATTGAATTTCACATGAATAGATTCTAAGATTTGCCTAGTGATAGGATCATAACATCTATATGCCTTAGAATTTACAGAATATCCAACAAAGATGCATTCAATGGATTTAGACTCAAATTTATCTAGATTGTCTTTTGTGTTAAGTACAAAGCATTTACATCCAAACACACGAAAATAGTCAATCTTAGGCATTCGATTATTTAAAATCTCATAAGGGGTTTTGTTTATTTTCTTTCTAATTGATAAACGATTGACTATATAGCATGCACAATTTACAGCTTCTGCCCACAAGAATTTAGGTAGTTTATTTTCACATAACATTGTTCTTGCAATTTCTTGTAGTGTCCTATTCTTTCTTTCTACTACGCCGTTTAATTGAGGTGTTCTAGGCGGTGAAAATTCATGTTTAATCCCCTTTTCTTCACAAAATGCAATCATATCTTTATTCTTAAATTCACCTCCTCTATCGCTTCTAATTTTCTTCACATTTATGCCGTATTCATTTTCAAGTTGTTTTATTAATTTGGCAATCTCAATAGCACTATCATCTTTATTTGCAAGAAATAAAGTCCATGTATAGCGAGAAAAATCATCAACTATGACACATGCATAGTGTCTCCCTCCAAGGCTTTTAGTACGACTAGAACCAAACAAATAAATGTGTAATAGTTCTAAGATAGTAAATGTGCTGATCTCATTCTTAGACTTAAGTGATTCACGTGTTTGTTTTGCCTCTAATACAAGATTCACATAACTTAAAGTTATCTGTATCAAGTTTAGGCAATCCTCGTACTAGATTCTTTCGTTGAAGTTTTTCAAGAGTTGATATGCCAATATGTCCTAACCGTCTATGCCATAAGTTTACATTTGGTTCATTTGTCATAAAACATTTTACTCTAGCATCTAGCATATCATCTATGGATAGTGTAAAAATATTTCCTTCTCTTTTTCCTTTTAGTACGGTTTCTCCATTTTTATTAACAATATTGCAATATGGATGAGAGAAACACACATCATAACCATTATCAAGAAATTGTGAAATGCTAAGTAAGTTGTATGATAGATTACTTACTAGGAACACGTTGGAGATTTGAAGAGTACTTGGATTTCCGATTGTTCCTTTTCCAATGATTCGACCTTCATTGTTATCTCCAAAGGTTACGGATCCTCCTTTTTCAACTTTCTTTAATTTGGAAAATAGAGTTGGATCACCCGTCATATGTCTTGAACACCCACTATCAAGAAACCACTTATTTCCTATATCTTTTGCCACCTACAAAACATAACACTAACTTAGGTACCCTTTAATTTTGGGTCCTTACGGGTTAGTAATTTAGACCTTTGTAAGAATACCTTTTGGTATCCAAACTTGGGTAACCTTTCTTGGTCTTCCAAAAGATGATAAGATATAGTACATGTTGTTTTCATCTCTATTTTGCCTATAGTGGCCGAATGTGCCAATGTGAGTTGATTTGTGATAAGTGTTTCGGTTTGTTGGCAATGTGTGTGATCTAGATGCGTTTGAATGTTGCATATGCTTTGATGACTTCCTTTGATATCTATATGGAACATGCTTGTATTTTTCATGTGATAAACTATAGGTAGGGCGATGAGATGCCATTAATGTCTTGCTAGTTTGTATTGTTACCTTCTTAGGCTTCTCAATTGTTTTGAAGACATGTTGTTTGAATGATGATGCAACAAAGTTTGTAGATTTACTTTGTACATGAGTATCTTTATTATACCCTAATCCGGTTTTGTCATTGTCATGCTTTTGAGAAGAGATAAGATGATCTAGCATGCAAGTTCCTTTATCAAATTTCTTTACAGTATTCTCTAATTCTATGTTTCTTGATCTCAAGTCTACGATCTCGGATTTCATTTCAACATTTTCGGATGTTAAAGAAATAATTTCAGACCTCAATGCACTAATTATACTTGACGACTCTTCTTTTGAATCGTTTAATTGAGACACAAGATTTGTGTTAGAGGATTCTAACAATTTCTTGTCTTCAACTAAGCGTTTCTTTTCTTTAGCAAGAGCTTTTGAAAATTTATGCAATTCAAGATATTCACTAAACAAATCATCATATGAAGCTTCATTATCAGAATCGGAATCGGAATTTACCTCATTTGACGCCTTTGATGCAAAGCAAACTTGAGCCGTTTCATCCTCAGCTTCTTCATTTTCTGAGTCAGATGAATCACTCCATGTAGAAGCTTTGAAGGCCCTTCTTGTATTCCTTTGTTTCGGTTCTGAGACGAGTCTAGTATGTGTCCGTTCCTTGTCATGGTTTTTGTTCATTGTTTTGTCCTTGTTTGGACAGTTATAGGAAATATGTCCAGATTTTCCACAGTCATAACATTTCATGTCTTTATCATTGTTCTTATTTCTGTTTGACTTAGATGAAGTGGATTTGTGTTTGTTTCTAAATGACTTCTTCATAAATTTTCTTAATCCTTTAGCCAATAGAATTAGATTTTCATCATCCGAATCCGTGTCACTATCATTTACGCAATTAGAAGAAGTAGAGACGTATTCATTTGAATTGAAAGCTATTGTCTTACTTTGTTTGGAAGTTGATTCAGATTTCCTCATAGTAAGTTTGTTTTCATATACCTTCAATGATCCAATCAATTCCTCCATTTTTATTGACTTGGTTTCTTTGCTTTCTTCTATTGCGGTAACTTTCGGATCCCATTCGGATGGAAGGCTTCTCAATACCTTTTGTACCTTTTCCTGTGAAGTGAAAGCTTTGCCAAGAGACTCAAGAGAATTGTAAATGTTAGTTAATCTCAAATCCATATCAACAATGGATTCATTTGGCAACAATTTGAAGGATTCAAGAGTAGACATAAGCATATTGATTTTGGACTCTTTTACTTGACTTGTTCCTTCATGCTTCATTTCTAAACTCTTCCACATATCTTGTGCATTAGAACAATTAGATACATAACTAGATTCACTTTTGCTCAAACCATTTAGAAGAAGTTGCATAGCTTTAGCATTCATACTTAGCTTCTTCTTATCATCACTTGTATATTCTAGTTTAGACTTTGTAACTCTATATCAACACCATCAACCGCGGTTATCTTAGATGGAACAAAAGGACCATCTTCTATTATAGACCACAAATCAATATCAATAGCCATAAGAAACAATTTCATATGAAGTTTCCAATGATTAAAAGACTCACCATCAAAGAGTGGAGGCCTTTGGCTAGACATACCTTCTTGCTTGGTTTTGTGACTAGTTGATGCCATCTCACAAAGATTGTTATATCTTCTTGTTGTGAGTGTTCCTCGCTCTGATACCAATTGTTGGACATGTATAGCACCACTAGAAGGGGGGGTTGAATAGTGAGTGCGGAAAAAATTGGTTTATAAAAATTTTAAGGACCAATTACTCACTTCTGAAAACAGAGACTGCTTTCAAGACCCGTTTTTAAACACTTGGTTGACTAGGTTGTAGACTTCCAAAAATAGTGAAATTTTGACTCAATGTACTCTCAGGTGTTATGAAGGTGTCATAAAAATTTCAGATTAAAACTCAAAGGTTAAGTCACTCAAATGTGGTACGTGATCTGACTGTGTCAGTTTGGACAGAACCTGTACCTTAAAATGAAAAACTTATTCCTATTTGGTGACAACTCCAAATGACCTGAAACTTTTATGAGATGACCCTCAGGATGTTTAGTATACTCAGTTAAAGCAGTTTTGAAAAATTCCTTTGGGAAGTATGTCAACCAAGTTGATGTTCTCAACCTCTGCCAATCTGAAAAACAGATTTGCACTAGTCTCAGAACTATGAACGTTTGGATGACTTATACTTATTCAAATTTGATAAAATCAGTGGAAAATGAACCCTAAGACACAAGGCTATGTTTCTGCAAAGTTTTATGATTTTTGAAAATTATTTGCTATTTTTACCGAGATCATAAAGATGATGCAAAAACAGAAACTGAGAGTAAAAATGCTGAAAGTAAGAACACCAAGAATTTTATACTGGTTCGGCCAACGTGACCTACTCCAGTCTTCAAGGACACCTTCCTTGGTTTTCACTAGTCACCAAAATCACCTAAGAATAAGGTTGGATAGAGTTATACACCAACTCCTTCAATCCAAACCCTTTTACAATGTTCTACACAAAGAACAACACCAAAGAATCACCAATCAGCACCACCTCACCAAATGAAGGTTTGATCACACCTTGATCAACCTTGTACACCAATGAATCTTATTTGGGTGATGTGTATGAAGCCTATACTGAATATTACATGTAAGTATGATAGGCTTTGGGTATATACAAGAGATGAATATGGAAAATGAAGTGAAGTCTTGCAAACACTAAACAGAATTTTGCACTTGTTGTTCTTGTTTTGTGTTGATCATCTCTTGGCCCTTTTATAGACATTTGGGGCGCCTAGAAGGTTGAGAGGAGCCTCCCAAATCTGATTTGAATTGTATTGTAATGCCTTTGAATAAATTTGAATGCTTTAGGTCATTAATTCCCCCCCAAAACTTCAGCCACCAATCTGAAATTTCAGATTCAAAAACAGAATTTTCAGCTTTGTTTGGTCTTGTCTTTGACTCCTTAATTTGTGGATCTTTGTCTTCCATCAATGCTTGGTCTTTCTTCATCAATTATATTATATTATGAACTCCTCCAAGGCTCCCAACATGCTGTCCCAGCTGCCCCATCTGGTCAGCCAATGTGCTGAATTCAAATCTGAATTTTGCATGGTAACAATGTAGAATTCTTCATGAACATGGTAAATTTCTTTTACCATTTTACCTTGCCTTCTAGAACCTTTCAAGATATGTATTTGGCTGTGTAATTCATGTATAATACATGAATAAATACATGTGGCATCATGTAGCAAATAAACGTTCCATGTACGATGATGTAGTAACTTCAAATTTCAACTTCCGTTGATTGCTCGGTTTTTCTCCGTTTTGTCTCAAACCTCTTCAACATATAAAATGTGTAATGTAACATGCAATATACATATAAATATGTATAATCTCA
The DNA here is from genome assembly GCA_036186865.1 of Eustoma russellianum. Lineage (NCBI taxonomy): Eukaryota > Viridiplantae > Streptophyta > Magnoliopsida > Gentianales > Gentianaceae > Eustoma > Eustoma russellianum. The sequence continues at coordinate 13,462,849 of AP025052.1, forward strand.
GATCCAATGTGTATAAGATGTTCGGCCAAGAGATATATCAATTTTGAATTTGATTTTAAGAGAAATAAGGAAGATGGTGGAGAATTGATATATGTATTTGTTTTGTGACTTTTGTATTGATCTCTCCATGTAGTGCACGAAATTTTTGAGTGTTGGAAATGTATATTGGCTGGCCATCTTTGTATGATACGTATATGATGTGTCGGAGATGGCTCGGTAGTCATATGATATGATACATTTCGGTTTTTGCACTTTTGTCATGTCGATGTAATTTTGGAAGTTTGATGACATGAAGTATATGACTTGAGAGTATCATGGATGTGTATATGATGTATATATGACTCTCTTGTCGTTGACATATGTTGATGACATGTTGACGAAATGTCGAGATCGAATAATGTAGCTTGTCGTCTGAGATAGAATATATGTCGTATGTATATCCATGAGATATATGTATATGCCGTGAGACTCCAAGAAATATATATGCCATGAGTATCCATAAGATATATGTCGAGATATCCAAGAAATATATATATATCATATCCAAAAGTTGTATGTATGCCGTGTATATCACCTGAGAATAAATACAACAATGTTTGCCATATGATTTAAGCCTTAACGCTTCATGGCATGTTAGTACAACAGTGATAGATATAGGAATATGCATTTTGAAATCTCATAACATTTAGATCATGTAATCATGTAACATATAAATCATGCACTTGTAAATCATTCAAACCATGATTTCTCAACAGTTGCCTCTTGTCCAATCGGTATTCACGCTAATGCTCAAGAAAAGGAGTGTGATCCATGATCCCGTCCATGTATCCAAACAAGTAGTAGACCAATATAATATCCGCTGTCTATGAAGATGCCTGTTCCGGACGGTAATCGCAGGAAATGGCTAGAGTATAATTGCAACCCATGTCCTCGTCCACGCATAACAGTAATGTAGGGCTGAGTAAAGCTGAAATCCGCGGCAGAATAAAATATGTGAGGTGAAGTAAAGGTAACGCGTACCTGACCTGCCGGCACAACCCAATGTGCTGGCAGAGATACCGAATACCCGTAAATCCATTTGGAAGACTTGCAAGAGAAGGCAGCAGTGTGGTTGAGTCCACGACGGCAAATTTAGATTATGAAGATTTAAGCCATGCTCATAATGAATAGAGCTCACAGCAACGTGCAAATGCCACCACAAGAAAACAATAAGGGTCGTCCACGGGTAGAAAAAGACATGCAAAAACCAGTATAATGATGGGAAAGCAAGCGTACCAAGGCTGCCTGTACTTATTAAACTACAGGTAGGAAAATTTTGAAATAGCCAATCCCTATGGAAGACTCTAGTTGGGTGAGCTCGGTTACGTCGGGCCAAGTGGGAGGTGTAGTTGCGTTGTCGACCATTTATAGCATGAGAAAAGAACTTAATAAGTATGTTAAGGATATGAAAGATGCAGCAGTGAATCAAAAGAAGGCAATGCGTACCGTGCCTACCCGTAACCATTATGTGATGGGCAGAATATTTTGAAAATTGCCAATCCAAGCAGAAGAGTAGAATGTCAATATGACCGCAAGCTCGCCGATGTGAGATCCAATGCGACCGAGGCACGGACCAAAGCTGGGAGATTGTGGTTGTTGAAAACACTTGTCGCTGGATGCATCATCGCGTGTTGTGCAAGGTAGTGAGCTGGCATATTAGCTTCACGATATGTGTGAATGATCTCCAATCTATGATGATGAAGTAGTGTGTGTAGCAGTCGTAGATGATAGTTGCCAGAAAAACGTTGTGGCTGATGTAGTCATGACAACATTTGAGCACAATCAGATTCGATTATGATCAAACGATAGAAGGGGAGAAAATACATCAAACCAAAAAGAGTAGCCTGAATTTCTGCCAACAAAGGTGTACTAGGAGGCAGACGAAATGAAAGTGCACACACACACATTGCCTGCATGATCGCGCAGTATTGCCCCACCCGTGGCGTAGTGGCAGCCAACTGCTGCATCCACATTTAATTTGAGTCTACCTGAAGGTGGTGTTTGCCATCGAATAATGCGGAGACGCGGAGGACGAATCCAGGGGATCCAGGAAAGAGAGAGATGGCCTCGCAGCAAGTTTGGATCCCTGAATCTTCAGTAGCCATGCACGAATATAAAAATGTATTGAGTTTCGTAGCCCTGCAGTCGAAAAGGTCGTAGAGTCCCCATATACTAATTGCGCGCAATGCCGCCAGATGTTTGAAACTGTAATGGCTGGAATGACAATTTTCAAAACCCCAAATAATGACGAAGTAGATGAACGATACCACCAAGCTAATAAATACTGACGAAGCGATAGTGATGTCGGAAGTATTCCATGCAATTCTGCAGCAAATAAACCCCATAGGTGGCTAATGCGACTGCAGTAAATGAAGATATGATCCACTGTGGCTGATTGTTCTCTGCAAAAAGGACACTGTGTGTGACGTGCCACCAAATACCGTCCAATGTAGTCTTCAAATGGCATGGCCGAATGAAAGAGGCGCCACAACAATATTTTTGTGGATGGGGAATGTTGCTTAAACCAAATAAATTTTGTAGAGAGTTGTGCCGGACGTGACACCCCACAAAGATCATAGGCCGACTTGAGTGTAAATTCGCCTGTGGACGTAGATGTCCATGAAAGAAAAGATTCCGTACCAGTTGTTTGAGAGATGCAAGTGTGGTGAATTCGACATATGAGTTTCCATACCGCTGAGTCGGGAAGTCGCGGATGATAATCGCCCTGCCGTCCATATTTCATATGCATATACTGACTCCATAAAGTATTTTGCTTTTGATATGTCCTCCAAATTCGACACTGATATGCTTGCTGCAAATCGCTTAGGTTTCGAATGCCTAAGCCGCCTTCTTCAACTAGCGTTGTGATTTTTTGCCATGCCACCCAATGATGTCTATCCCCTCAATAAAATGCTGCCATCTTTCTGTTGATCATTCGGATGACTGACTTGGGCAAACCACCTGCTGCAAGAATATGATGCGGGAGCGCTGCAATCACCGAACGTAAAAGTACTAATCTTCCCGCCGAGGAGAGAAGACGTGTGTGCCAGCCCTGTATGCGGTCATCAACATATTGTAAGAGGTTCGCGCAATATCTGGATCGAGTGATTCCTTTATGCAGATGTGAACCAAGATATCGAAAAGGCAGAGTTGTTGCCCGCATGCCTAGTATGTCTTTGAAAATCCGACATTGACTTGAGGTGACACTAGACGAAGGTATGAAACTGGTTTTATGAAAATTCACCTTTTGCCCTGATGCAGTTTCATACATAGTGAGGAATGCGTGGAACCGTCTGAGATTGCGCTGTGTACCTCGTAGAAAAATAAGTCATCCGCATAGGCCAAGTGAGAGATGGCCATTGGTATTCGCCCTAGGCGAAATGATTGTATGTCGCCCGCTGCAACTAGTGCCTTTAGTCCTCTGCTGAACCCTTCAGATGATAGGATAAACAGTATGGGTGACAAGGGGTCACCCTGCTTGACTCCTCAAAATGGGCAAAAAGAGGCCGATGGCTGCCCATTGATTAATACTGACAGCTTTGTAGCACTTAAATGGTTGAGGACAATCCGAATGAAAAAAATCCGAGAATCCAAATTTGCACAATAATAGTTCGAGATACTCGCAACTTACCCGATCAAAAGCCTTCATCATATCTAACTTCAAGCATAATTGAGATCCCCCTTTATCCATCATGTGGACCATTTCTCTGGCCAATAACACTTGAGTCGAAATATCATGTCCGGGAAGAAATCCTGTTTGTTCCGGCGAGATTAACTGTGGCAGTAGCTGACCCAAACGAGTGGCAATAATACGAGTACAAACCTTGCTCAGGAAATTTTTAAGACAAATAGGGCGAAAATCTCCAAAAGTTTGTGGCGACTGTATTTTTGGGATCAACGTAAGTAAGGCACTAGCCATAACCGTCGGCTGTGGGACTCCAATGAAAAATTCCTGCACCGCTTTTAGAACATCCAAATGTATTATAGGCCAGCATGAGCGGTAGAAATTTCCATGGAAACCATCTGGCCCTGCGGCACTCTATGGGTCTAGACTCCATACAGCCGCTTTTACCTCTGATTCCAACGGTAACTGTGTAAGCATGAGATTATCTGCTTCAGATATTAGATGTGGAATGTGTGATAGTATAACTGAGTGATTCTGCGTGGACTGACGAGTGAATAAGTCTGTGTAAAATGCAACAGCGGCTGTCATAATGTCGTCTGGATTTGTCAACAATGTGCCACTCGAATTCTGAATCTGCCGAATACATAGCTGTGAGCGCTTACCTTTGACGAGTGAGTGGAAGTATCATGTATTAGCATTGCCTTCTTGGATCCATTTTACCCGCGGCTTTTGTTTCCAGTATTTCAATTCATAAGTGGAGGCGAGCAAATAATGTGCTTTGGCCTTATAAAATGCCCCGCGTGTCTCTTCTGTGGGGCAGGCGTCCCAAGTACTTTCTGCTCTATTAAGCTGTTCCTTTGCATTCTTCCGATTGCTGAAAATATTCCCAAATATAGTTTTATTCCAGTGTTGTATGTCTTTCTTGAGGGAAAATAATTTTGTATAGAAACCACGCATGCCTCTTGTCGTGGGATATGAACCCCATGCATTCTTCACATACGTATGAAAATCTGGGTGTTGAAGCCATACATCTAAAAAACAAAATGAGCGGCGGGTAGACTGAGTACTTAGCTGACATTGTATAAGAAGTGGAGTGTGATCTGATGAAACGCGTGGCATGTGAGTAAGCTGCAAATTGTCAAACATGTCATGCAGCAGTGAGTTGATAAAGAGCCAATCCAGCCTTCGTCGAACGCGTCCAAGACCGCAGCCTTCAGCCCAAGTAAAACGTGAACCTTGATATGGAGGCGACATAAGAGAACATGCTTCAATACACATTAAAATCTTGTAGAGCAGATAAAGAAGGTGTGGAGCGGCCGTTATGATCTTCAAGGGCGTGAAACGTATTGAAATCACCTCCAACCATCCAAGGTAACTGTAACTCCGTGGCAAAATCACATAGTGAGCGCCATAAATCTTGACGCTGTGAAGCAGTATGTTTTGCATAGACTAAAGAAAGAACAAAAGTCTGCTGCAGCGACACCGATAATAAAGTCATATGGATCACTTGATCTTCATCCTGTGTGGAAAGCAAACGGAACTCATTATCCCGCCAAAAAAACCATATATGTTCCGACTGTGAAGCATAACAGTGTGAAAAGCCAAGACGCAAACCAAATCCATGTACTTGCAAAGGAGTATGCTTAGGTTCTATTAATGCAACTAAATTTAAACGATGTTCTCTAATCAACTGTTGTAATCGAGGTAACGACGTACGCATACCTCGAATGTTCCATATTAATATATTCATTGAGTAAGGTTGGAGGTACTTCCCTGTCTGATATGAGACGCACTGCGCGTCAGAATGGTTGATGGCGGCAGAGGGGGTAAGTCCTTGCGTGCTTGACTTTTCCTACGGGGAACGACTGGTATGAATGGTGCCTCCTCGGTCTGATCATGCAGTCTAGAGATTAATATTTCATCATCAGGCGATGATTCGAGCAATTGCATGCGACGTGCTACTTCTTCAGGCACAGTAGGAATGCCCGTAGCCTGAACATCAGTCGGCAAATCATTATCCGACGAGTGTCCAATATCCATATGTGTGACATCATCTGGCAGTTGCTGATCTGCTGCATCACAGAAAGCGTCTTGCAGCTGGTCTTCACCCTCAATGTCAGGCTGTGTGAGAGGATCAGATGATAGGGCATTATCTTGGTCGCCAAGATTAGAAGCATCGGTGTGCTGTAACGGGACAGGTGCAGGTGGAACCAAGTTATCTTCTGCAGTGACTATCGATTCCTGTTCCATTGGGGGTTGTGTAGATGGCTTCCGTTTGACGGGTGTCCAACGCATTTTTAGCTGACGAGCCAGAGGTGGGGGAGGTGGCGGAGAAGGAACCCTTGCAGTATCTTTTGGAGGGCATGCAGAAGCGGCATGGCCCAACAGACGGCAGGAGGTGCACAATAAAGGCAAGTCTTCATAAACAACTGGTTGCAGTATTAATCTGCCTTTCGCATGTAAATATATCTTTTGAGGCAATTCTTGAGAAACATCAATTTCAACACATACACGAGCCACAGACGGTCGTAGTCCTTCCGTGGTTGCAACATCAAGCTTTATGGGTATTCCAATGGGACGCACAATTTCAAACAGGGCTTCCCTGCGATGAAGATGAATTGGTATTGCGGGGAGGGCAATCCAAACCGGGACAATCGGAGAATTGGAGGAAGGATCAAAGTCAATTGTCCACTTCGTAATTCTCATGTGGCAACCCGATATATGCCAAGAGCGACGGTAGAAACATCACAAATAATCTGCCTTATTTCGGAACTTTAGCAGTATATGTGTTTGATCAATCAAAGTAATACGAAGATCATGATGAAACCCAATTTTCTCAAAAACCTCACGTATAATTTTCAAAGGTGGCCGGCCGTAGCAAAAAGTTCCAACTAATGAATATCTGAATGGGGCAGCAAGAGCATCAATCTCGGAATCAAGAAAAGAGATCATTGGAATACCTTTGTAGCGAGTGACCGTTTTGGGGGTGATGGGAACGTTGGTGACTATATCATTGCCAGCCACGACAGAGGCGAATGTTGGAGCCATCGAGCGGATGTTCGAGGAGTAGAAAAGGAGCATCTTTCGTGTTATGCAGCAAAATATGTATAGTTGGAAAATGATAACATGCAATAGAATTGAACTTATGTATGTATAAGGGCAACCACTTATACTTTCGGCCATAAGGCCTTATAGAGCAAATAATAGTCTCAAGACTCTTCATGCAACCCTAGAAAGATAAACCATGATTAAGCCTTAAATGAGTACCATAATTGTGTCCATGCACATGAGGGATCTTTTCCCTCCTCTCATAATGAAGCCGCCGGCTATGCCTAACCAAGAAGGCTTCTCTCTCTCTCTTCTTTTAACAACAATCCCTTAATACACCCTTAACCTACTACTACTCAAGAAGTCTCCAAGAGCAAGAAACTTTCCCTCTCTTCTCTCCAAGGCACACGGCCAAGGGGAACCAAGAAGCTTCAAGACTCATCCAAGTGCAAACTTAGTCTAGGTGAGCGCACTCTAAACTCCTTAAGAGTGTTTTATGTTTTACATGGCGAAGCTCACAAGATACCCTTGTTTCTTGTGGGAACCGTGACCTTCAATGAGTCACTAGGAGAAGAATTTTGAAGAGCAAGGGAACATTGAACTTTGGTGGGTTAGGATCATCTCAACCTTCAAGAATCACTTTGGTAAGACTGTCTAAGACTCAAGCTAAGTTATACGTGTCATTAAATAGTGGCTAACAAGGATCCCTACCCCCAAAACCGTGTATGGTAGGAAAAGGGTGGAGGGAGGCATTTCTTGTTCAACAAAGATTCAAGCAAAGCCTAAGATCTAAGAAAGGCAAGTACACTATAAATATTCTTGGCTTGTGTGTGAAAGTATATGCTTGAATGTCTAGATGTTACTAAGTTTTAATCTTAGTTGTAAAATGTTAAGTTTGAAGCATGAAACTTTCGGTTTCCTTAAGAAAATTGGATTGCATGTATGAGATTCCTTCAAAGGTGGAGTCTTTGCCCTTTTTGGGAATGAATATGTTGCTTGTCTAAGATAAGTGTGGCAAATTTCTCTTCTTTGGCATGTAAGGGGGACGGTTGGATGAATGTGTAGGATAAATATTGTTCTTGTTAAAGATTGTGACTTGTGGGGAAAGGAGACATATAAGTTGTATGTTTTATGACTTTGGTGTGTTATGTACAACCTTCAAGACTGTTTTTAAGTGATTTGCAGGTGACCTTTAGAATGTGTTAGAACCTGCAAAGTTTATGCTAAAAGTGGTATTTGATGATTAGTAAGTCATCCATGAAGAATAACTCAAGTTGGAACACTTCTAGTAAGGAAAAGCGACAAACATTGAAATTACTGGAACATGGCAGAATAATGTGACATTTTGTATAACCTGAAAAGGGATCTTAGAAATATTCAATTAAGCTAATTTTTGGCATGACACTAGTCCTATGTGTGAAGTAAATATGAGAGTTGGAATTTTGGTAAAAGAAGTTATGGTTTTTCCTTAATGGAATTTTTAGTAAAACTGGTCAAGCTGGAATTACTGGACTGGACTGAATCAAAGTGACGTATTAATTGACCCGAAAATGGACCTTAGAAATATGCAAGCGGGCTGATTTTTGGTAGGATGCTAGACCTATGTGTTTACTAAGTCTGGGGGTTTGAACTTTCGAAAAAGGACTTACGGTTTAGTCACAATTAAATTCGTAGTAAAATTGGCCACCCCAGAATCAGCATGTACCCATTTTTAGAGAAGTGAGTAAATGACCCCATTAAAATTATTATAATGCTTCCAAATTTTTATGGTAATTACTTATGACATAAGTGAGCCTGTCCATATAAATCAATTAGCTTAGAATTATTATTTTAAGGGGTAACTACCGAAGTTAAGTTGGTATTACTAATCTGGAAAATTGGGCAGAATTACAGATTTGATTGCGGGGCTTTATTCTTGTGGGCTTAGACTTATTTGTATGGTTTGTGCTTATGAGAAATAATTTTTGGAATGCCTGCAGTATTTTCCAGGTGTTGGCCCAAGTTAAATAAGGCTTAATGGGCCTAAAAGAAAGGTAAAAGAAGGATACTGCACTGCTGAATTCAGCAGTACCCTGTTTGGTAAATTAATAGTTTAAGGGTCTTACATGTCTTGAAACGTTAAGAAAATTTTATGGCAAGTAGAAAGACACCCTTGTGCATATGTATGTTAAGAAATCATGATAATGGCCTAAAACATGAGGTTTTTAGGCCGTGCAAACGGAACGATAATTCTAGAAATTTTTCCAGCCTAAAGAATAAGATCGTACTTGTATGTATGTAACGCCTCGTGTCATGAATTGCATGGTACATGTCATGCATTGCATCATCGTCACTTACATGATTTATGAAACTGATTTTTATGAAAAAGAATGATGAAAAAGCGTTTTGAAAGAAAAGATACCGTTTTGAAAGGAACGCTTTCCAGCATGACCCGCTCCAGATCCGGGGTTAATTGATCTGATGATTATGACCGTTCAGGCCCGGAGAGAATAGACCTGATTATGATGATTATGACCGTTCAGGCCCGGAGAGAATAGACCTGATTATGATGATTATGACCGTACAGGCCCAGAGAGAATAGACCTGATGACTATGATTGATGATGTGACCGTTTTTGGATCCAGAAATAATAGATTCGAAGGGAAGAATATGACCGTCTCAGATCCGGATAGAATAGATTTGAACACTCTCTCTTGTTTTTATTGACGATGATGTTTTGAAAGAAAGAAAGAAAAGAAGAATTTGTGCTCATGTTTATCACGATGCATCACATGTGCATACTCATGCATGTTGCATTTAATGGTTAGTCGAATAATTGTTACACTGTTACTTAGGCTAAGATGTTATGACTTGATATCTCCTAAGTTATGATTTTTATAAGTTATGAGCTGGTTACTTACGGATATTGGATAGAAGGTCAGTTATGTTACTAAACCAAAACTTTTGGGGTTTGGTTCTTGTATGTACTTTCTATTTAATTCATGATTATTTCTGATTTACTTGTTGGTGACGTTGTCACTCACCCCCTTATTTTTCCTCCCAGAACCCGCAGGAAATAGGGTCGAATGGATCGTGGACGAGCCTAGGGTTCCTTATTCGTAGTAGAGCGAGAGGAGGATGACTTAAGGATTTTGCCATGATGGATGTGATTGATGAAATTCCATGAACTTATGTTGGAAACATTGACTTTTGGATTTCCGTATCTTGCGAACATGTTTGTAAGACGTATGATGGTTGCTTAGACGCTTTTATTTTTAAAAGTTTTTATTCTGCGTCGGGTTTGCTTACTTGTTGACGTGTAAGCATGAAAGTCTACATATTTTATTCTGGACTATGATATGTTATGGATTGATGCCTGGTACTCTCTGTACTGAAGTACAATGGGCGCACCGTATCTGGCTAGGCCAGGGTCTGGGGCGCCACACTCTGGGCTCATCCTCGATCCACTCAACCTTAGCATTCTCTGGCTCTATGAAAAATAAAGGTATGAGTGACAAAAATCACCCAACAAGCATACAATAAACTACCATGAAATAAATAAAGAATAATAACATGAATGGAAAAACCGCAAAGTACCTCAAATGTTAATTTATACCTGACCTTTAATCCTTGATCCGCGGGAGACATAGCCTAATCATAATTTAAGTAGTACCGTACTGATAATCCAATATCTCTTCCTAACTTAACCGAATAACATGCAAAGTGCACATGAAATATGCAAGGTGCAATGCATGATGTCATGTCGTGTCAAAATCATCATATGTTCCCATAAAGCAACGTATCAGAAAACAGAGTGTCAGACCAATTAACCCCGGATCTGAACGGGTCCAAAACATGTCATCAGACCAATTAACCCCGGGTCTAGGATAGGTCCAGAACATATCATCAGGCCGATTAACCCCGGGCCTGGATCGAGTCCAAAACACATCATCGGGTCAATTATCCCCAGGTCTGGAATGGGTCCAGAACTTATCATGTCATCAGACCTATTAACCCCGAATATGGAATCGGGTTATGAGCATGCTTCGCCGGCAAGGAAGTCATAAAACATTTCTTTTGAAAATCATAGAACCATAAACAGCTTACGTGCATAACGAAAACTTGCTTACTTGAAAAGAGCTTACTTGCATACATAAAACTTAGAAAATCAGATTCATGATGCACATGATCATGCGTGATACATGGGATGAAATGCAATACAAGTCATGGCATAAATCATCTTAAAATTTCTTAGAACATGACATATACATAATTCCCATGAGCTGTAAATTTTCCAGAATTTACGTTCTGTTCATGGTGTCTCCAATATAACCAATCAGGCCGACTTTCATAATTTCTTTCCTTACACATGCATAATAGGGTCCTATCTTCATGCCATAAAATTTTTGTAACGTTTCAAGGTGAGTAAGACCCTTAAATCATTAAGTCGCTAAAAAGTGTACTGCTGAATCCAGCAGTACAGTACCCATCTTTTTCTTAATTTCCAAAACCATAAAATCTTAATTAATTTAGGCCAACACCTGGAAAACATAGTAAACACATCAAGGAGTAATATGCATGGTCCCAAACATTTCATACATGTCCAATTCCACAAGACTAAGGCCTCCTAACTTATTCCATAATTCTGTCCTGTTTTCCAGATTTGTAACGCCAACTTCAATTCAGTAGTTACCCATCAAAACAATAATTTCAAGTTGATTAATTTACATGGACCTACTCATCTATGTCCTAAGTAATTTCCATAAAAATTCCAGAACAATTCAATAATTTTAAAAGCGTCATTCAATTATTTTCCCAAAATTGGTCGCGTGCTGATTCTGGAGTGACCAGTTTTACTAAACATTTTATTGTGGCAAAACCATGAGTCCTTTTACCAATATTCCAACTCAAAGACTTAATAAACATACAAGGCTAGCATCCTACGAAAAATAAGCTCATTTGCACGTTTTTAATGTCCATTTTCAGGTCACACAACATGCTACAATAAATTGTCCTGCTCAAGTAGTTTTGTCTTTTGACACTTTTTCATGTCAAGTGTTTACCAACTAACCTTATTCTTATAAAATAACTTATTAGCCACTAAATACATCCCCTTTTTACATGAATATTCCAGATTTCATAACTTTTGTTAAGTCACATATGAATCACTCCAAAACAGTTTGCAACTTATACATAGCATTCATCACTTTTGCTCATTTTGCATTTTATAAAGTCAACCCTTGGTACAACTAATTCATGCATCACCTAGCTACCCTAACAGCCCGTTTTCTTGTGCCATAAAGGGCTCATGTCACATTTCAAATTTAGTACAAATATACTCAAGTAACAAAATCATTCTAGCATGCCAAAACAACTTTGCAAATTGCATATAGCACACACGCCATTTCATACTTCTCATGCTTCACACAAAATCTATTCTTTGCAAAGAATCAACTTGCTAGTCCATACATCATCCTAAAACAGCCCTCCTATCATGTTTCATGTAGGCAAAGAACTCATCTTTAGAAGAATTATTCATATGCAAGTCACTTTTCTTAAGGAATCACTAAGATCCCTTGCTTAACACATAATATCTTCAACTAAAATTCATATCCTAAAAATAACTAGTCACTCAAGTCATTAACTCCTTAAATAAATCATGAGAGTCTAGAGTATACTTGCCTCTTCAAGCTAGAACCTTTTTGTAGCTTGGATCTTGGGTGAAATGGGTTGAAGTTTCCTCCACTACTTCCATGAAGCATACGGTTTTGAGGGAGGAAAAAGGAAAAATGTTAGCTACCATTTTTAATGAAAAATAGAGTTAACTTGATGCTAGATTTACTTACCAAGATGAGGTTTTGAATGGAGTTTGGAAGGAACTCAAACTATCAAGAGGCTAGCACCACTTAGAAGCTTGAAAAGCTTGTACCTAGTGACCAAGGAGGTCATGGGTTTGGGTAGGAAAAAGGAACCCATGTGAGCTCATTCTTTGAAATAGAGAAATTCACTTAAGAGCTTGAAATGTGACTTACCTAGATGCTTCTTTGAGCTTGAATATGGAAGTAGTCTTGAATCTCCTAGTCTTCAAGGGGCCGAATAGTTAGAGGTTGATGGTGATGAAAATAAACTAAGTGTTCTCGCTTGTGATCTTCTTGAGGGTATACAAGGTGGAGATGGATGGAAGAATCTTCTAACTATTATAAAGAAGGTTTAATGGTGTAAGGGGGAGGGAGGCCAGCGCATGGAAGGAGGGAGGAGACAAGGGGTTCATGAAAAATGAGTAAAGTAACATTGATCTTGTGAATGAGTAGCTTTTGCCTCCCATGCTTGCTTTCGTTTTTACTATTTTATTATTTATCTCTTGCATGCTTGCTTTATTTTATTATTTAATTATAATCTAATTAGATATTTTAAATATTAAAAATAGACTAGAATAATGGAGAGAGTTCTAGAGACATCCCCTGGGTTGGCCAAATTCTTGGAGCCTTGGGGAGGGCATTTTTGTCCTTTCACACTTTTCATAACACATACTTATATAATTATACCATTATTTATATTATCTAATTTCTTGTATATGATTTTAGGTTTGCTTTTATGAAGACCATTTAGGTTAGTCTTCTTATAAAGAGGAAAATATTCTAAGATCCCTCAATGTCTTATGGCCGAAATCCCCTAAGTTTTGGAGGGGCAAAATGGTCATTTCACATACTTTATGACATCCACTTGTATAATTATATAGTATCTATCTTAAAAGAATTTAAGCAAAGAAGCACTAATATAACTTTAATAAAATGTACTTGGAAGAATTAATATTTCATTATGCCATATCATCATTGTTTCAAGTACAATATGGTTGGGGTACAACATCCTCCCCCCTTAACATAAGTTTTGTCCTCGAAACTTAAGAGAACTAGTCAAAAAGATGGGGATATCTATTCTTCATGTCTTCTTCAGTTTCTCATGTGGCTTCTTCTCCAGAATGGTGTTTCCACTGGACTTTCACCATAGGTATGGATCTCTTTCTCAACTTCTTCCCTTTAGGGGCTCCTCTATATAAGATGTATCTTCTTCAGCCTTCAGCTGCTGATCCTTAAGGATGTGACTTGGATCATAAACATACCGGCAAATTTGGGAGACATGGAACACATCATGTAACTGGGACAGTGATGGGGGCAACGCCAAGCGATATGCAACTTCACCAACTATTTCTAGGACTTCATACGGTTCAATGAATCTTGGGCTCAACTTCCCTTTTACGCCAAATCTCTTGATCCCTTTAGATGGAGAGACCTTTAAGAAAACTTTTTCCCCTTCTTGAAACTCCAAGGGTCTCTGTCTTTCATCAGCCCATATCTTACTTCTATCTTGTGCCGCTTTTAATCTTTGCCGAACAATCTCTACTTTTTCATGTGTTTGCTCTACGAGGTCAGGTCCTGCATATATCTTGTCTCGAATTTCGTCCCAATAGAGTGGGGATTGACATTTTCACCCATACAACGCTTCATAGGGTGCCATCCCGATAGATCTATGGAAGTTGTTATTGTAAGAAAACTCAACCAGCTTCCTCCAAAGTCATGAATGCAAGCACGAAGCATGTCTTCAAGGGTTTGAATTGTCCTTTCTGATTGGCCATCACTCTGAGGATGAAAAAAGGAACTTATCTTGATCTCTGTGCCCATTGCCTTTTGAAAGACTGTCCAAAATATAGAGGTAAAACAGGGATCACAATCACAAACGATGCTTATAGGCACACCATGTAAGTAGGCAATCTGGTCGATATACATAGAAGCTAACTTCTCCATAGATGCCTTAATCGACATGGCCATAAAGTAAGCAGACTTGGTCAGACGGTCCATGACGACCCATATAGCATCATTTTCATGCTTAGTCCTGGGAAGATCGGTCACGAAATCCATGGTGACATGGTCCCACTTCCATTCAGGAACTTCTAAAGGTTGTAGTAACCCGGCAGGTCTTTGGTGCTCAGCTTTTACTCTTTGACAAACAAGGCATCGCTCAACAAATTCAGCTATTTGGTTCTTCATGCCATGCCACCAAAACCTTGGCTTGAGGTCTTGATACATCTTGTTAGCTCCAGGGTGTATAGATAAGCGCGAGTTATGGGCTTCCATCAAGACTTCATCTTTAATTTCCTTGTTCTCAAGTACACGTAACCGTCTTCTGTACCATAAACTGCCATCGCTATGAGCTTCAAAATCATTCAGTGGCTTATCTTTTATCCTCTCCTTGATCTTCCTCAAGGCTTCATCATTTCTTTGAGCCTCTTTGATCTTATCAATTAGTGAAGGAATAAGAACTAATTTGGCAAGCACTTCGTCCATGGAGTCAACTTCTTCAAGGCCAAATTCTTCCATGTCTCGTTGAAGAGGTGGTTGACGTGGGTGACTTGTCTTTCGACTCAACGCATCAGCAACATTATTGGCTTTTTCCCAGGGTGATACTGAATTGAGAGATCATAATCTTTAATCAACTCGAGCCATCTGCGTTGCCGCATATTCAATTCCTTCTGTGTAAAAAGATACTTTAGGCTTTTGTGGTCCGTAAAGATCTCACATTTTTCACCATACAAGTAATGCCTCCATATCTTTAATGCAAAAACCACTGCGGCAAGCTTAAGATCATGAATGGGGTAGTTTTGCTCGAATGGCTTCAATTGCTGGGATGCATAAGCTATCACTCTATCTTTCTGCATAAGGACACATCCGAGACCGTTCTTTGAAGCATTACTGTACACCGCATATTTCTCACCAGGAGTGGGCTGAGCCAAGATAGGGGAGGATGTCAACTTTGCTTTTAACTCCGAGAAGCTCCTTTCACAATCATCATTCCACTCGAACTTGGTTTTCTTTTGTGTCAATCAGGTGAGGGGAACATCTATCCTCGAGAATCCTTCAACAAACTTGTGATAATACTCTGCCAATCCAAGGAAGCTTCTCACCTCTATAACATTAGTTGGCTTGGGCCATTCTGTAATTGTCTCGATTTTCTTGGGATCTACTGAAATCCCATTTCTGATATGACATGGCCAAGGAAGGATACACTATGCAGCCAAAACTCGCATTTGCTAAATTCCGCGTACAAACGTCTTTCTCTTAAGATATTCAGAACCGTCCTTAAATGGGCTGCATGAGTTTCCTCATCTAGTGAATAGATCAAGATATCGTGTAGTGAATAGATTCACGAGATTCATAAAGCCGGCTGGAGCGTTGGTCAAACCGAAGGGCATAACCAGGAATTCGTAGTGTCCATAGCGTGTTCTGAAAGCAGTCTTAGGAACGTCTTCAGTCTTAATCTTCAATTGGAAATATCCAGATCGCAAGTCAATCTTACTAAAAACTCGAGATCCCTGCATTAAGATTCTTTAGATAGGGTTTTGGAAAATTTAAACTTAATTGAACTAAATCTTGTAAGTTACGTACCCTGAGTTGATCGAATAAGTCGTCTATCCGGGGCAGTGGGTACTTATTCTTTATATTGATTTTGTTAAGTTCTCGGTAATCGATGCATAAATGCATCTTCCATCTTTCTTCTTCACGAATAACACAGAAGCACCCCAAGGAGAAACGCTAGGGCGGATGAGCTTCTTCTCTAACAGCTCGTGTAACTGCTCTTTTAGTTCTTTCATTTCTGCAGGTGCCATCCGATATGGGGCCTTTGATATGTGTGCAGCTCCTGAAACAAGGTTTATTTCTAAGGCAATTTTGCGGTCGGGAGGTAACCCAGGTAATTTGTCTGGAAAAACATCGAGGTATTCATTAACAACCGGAACTTGAGCAAGGGTGGGACTCACTTGCTCAGCACTAAGGATATAAACAAAGAATCCTTCATGGCCCTTCTTCAATGCTTGATTGGCACGAGCCACATTAACATAGACCTTCTTGGATGGTTTCTTTAACTTGGCTCCTACTTGGAATGATACTTCATCTCGAGTGGGATCCTTGATTATAACTTGCCTACTCTGACAATCAATGTGAACATGGTTCTTTGAGAGCCAATCCATTCCAAGAATCATATCAAAATCACTAATGGATATGGGGATTAAATCGGCTTCAAACCGCTGATCATCGAACTCGAGCGTGCAATTTCTGAAGATATGATGAGAGACAAGCACCTGATCACCGGCTGCTTGTACTCCATAGGGTGATTCTAATCGGACTGAGTTATGATCAATATTCTTAGCAAACTTTCTTGAGATAAATGAGTGGCTGGCACCACTGTCGAACAATACATTCGCAGGTATGCTACATACTAAGATATTTCCTGAATCATATATATTTAACTAAGCAACAGTATAGGCATGCATAAGCAAAACATACTTAAGGCATAAAACTTCAAATCTTACCAGTCACTACGTCTGCCGTCTCCTCAACATCTGCATCTGTCATGATGTGCACCCTTTCATTTGCACGTGGCAGTTGGTTCTTTGGCTATTGCTGCTGTTGCTGTGCTCCTCTGTCTGGGTAATCCCTAATCAGGTGACCATCCTTGCCGCATCCAAAACATGTCCAGTCTTCCATCGACACTCACTCATATGTCTCTTCTGGCACTGAGGGCACACTGGTATAGCTGGCTGCTGGGGTGGAGCTTGATTCTTTTGCTGATTAATTTGATGCTGCTGGCGACGCTGATTCTGACCCTGTGATCTCCCTTGACGAACAGATCCTCTGTAATTCTTCTTGGCTACCTTTCTGAATTTCTCATTTCCAGTCACTTGTCTTTCTCTTTTCTGTCCCACATCATCTCGACGGATAATATTTCTCTCAATCCTATAACAGGCAACCAGAAAGGCTCCAAAATTTGCATGGTATGCATTCACCAACCATGTTCTGATTCTCGGATTCAGGCGTCTTTCAAATTTTAGCATTTTTGTCTCTTCATCATTCATAATGGTCGGCTGAAATCTCCCCAATGCAATGAACTTGTTAGCATACTCTGCTACCGTCATACCAGGCTCTTGCTTCAGTGATTCAAATTCATGCCTCTTTTGTAACTTCACTGACGGAGGAATGTAGAATTTATGGAACTACTACAGAAATCTTTCCCAGGCAATTGGTCTTGGCAAGGGTAAGTTAGTCTTCCACCATTGATTGGCCTCACTTAACAGAAAGGGCCTTATGGCTTTAGCTTTCATCTCGTAAGGGGCTTGAATTAGCTCAAAAAAAATCTTGACTTCATCCAACCACTTCTCCGCTATGTCCGGATCTGGCTTTCCCTCAAACGGTGGTACATTAGCCCTCTTCAACTTCTCGAAATAATATTGTGCATCTCTCACAGGTTCACATGGGTGGGGTGGAGAGTTCTGATGGATTAGGCCTTGACCTATCTGTGTGACCACCTGGCAAAAGGCCTGAAAGGCATTAACATCAGGAATAAACAGAGGAATAGGTGCTTGCGGTGGTGGAGGTGGATTATTCAGAACAAGAGGATTCTGGTCCTGCGGTGGTGGCGGCGGGACCTGAACCGGTGGGGGAGGAATAGGGCCTTGTGGCTGAGGAGTGACGGGCTCCTGAGCAGCTGGTCGAGCCCTACGAGGTCTGCCACGAGGTCGCACCATCTGCACTACGGAGTGTTAAAATTTACCCAAACGTTGAGATAAAACCATATTATTTCGGCTAAAGGTCATAATTCTCAAAAATTTTAAATGAGGAAGAGAAAAGACACATCTTACGTTAGAGATCCATATTTTATAAGTCAGGATTAATTAGTAAATTACATCCTAAACCTGGTCTAAGTTGTCCTAGTCTAAGGCCATCACTCTTCTAAGATCATGACTTAGGTCTAAGATCAAACTTAGATTCTAAAATCATAACTTAAGTCTACTTTCTGCCCGAAATCTAGAGCCTGGGCTCTGATACCACCTGTAACGCCCCGCACCGGACCTCATCCGAATGCGGTGCACCCGCCGTACTTCACTACGGAGAGTACGAAGCGTCATGCATAACATGTGAAAATCTATAACATAGGTCATGGACTCCCATGTTAACATTTAACATGGTAATAAAATTTAGACAAAATTAAAACTTTGACGTAAACATGCATACCGAAATATTAAATCCCCAAAACATTAGTCCAACAAATAAGATAAACCGAAATCCCAAAGGTTCCAATCATATTTCATAGTACAAACATCATATCAGCACAAAAGTCCTTAAGCATGGTCTCCTCCTGTCTTCTGGACTACGGGTACGACACTCTTGGCTCATCCTTGATCCACTCAACCTTAGCATTCTCTGGCTCTAGGGAAAAATAAAGGTATGAGTGATAAAAATCACCCAGCAAGCATACAATAAACTACCATGAAATAAATAAAGAATAATAACATGAATTGGAAAACCCCAAAGTACCTCAAATGTTAATTCATACCTGACCTTTAATCCTTGATCCGCTGGAGACATAGCCTAATCATAATATAAGTAGTACCATACTGATAATATGCAAGGTGCAATGCATGATGTCATGCAGTGTCAAAATCATCATTTGGTCCGATAAAGCAACGTATCAGAAAACAGAGTGTCAGACAAATTAACCCCGGATCTGAACGGGTCCAGAACATGTCATCAGACCAATTAACCCAGGGTCTGGGATGGGTCCAGAACATATCATCAGGCCGATTAACCCCGGGCCTGGATCGGGTCCAGAACACATCATCAGACCAATTAACCCAGATCTGGAACGGGTCCAGAACTTATCATGTCATCAGACCTATTAACCTCAGGTCTTGAAACAGTTCGTACAAGTCCAAATCCACAAGACTAAAGCATCCTAACTTATTCCATAATTCTTTCATGTTTTCCTGATTTGTAATGCCATCTTCAATTCAGTAGTTACCCATCAAAACAATAATACCAAGTTGATTAATTTACATGGACCTGCTCATATATGTCCTAAGTAATTACCATAAAAATTCCAGAACAATTCAATAACTTTAAAGGGGTCATTTAATTATTTCCCAAAATTGGTCGCTTGCTGATTCTGGAGTGACTAGTTTTACTAAACATTTTATTATGTCAAAACCATAAGACCTTTTACCAAATTCCAACTCACAGACTTAATAAACATACAAGGCTAGCATCCTACCAACAATCAGCTAATTTGCACGTTTCTAAGGTCCATTTTCAGGTCACACAACACGCTACAATAAACTGTCTTGCTCCAGTAGTTTTGTCTTTTGTCACTTTTTCATGTCAAGTGTTTACCAACTAACCTTATTCTTATAAAATAACTTATTAGCCACTAAATACACCCCTTTTTACATGAATATTCCAGATTTCATAGCTTTTGTTAAGTCACATATGAATCACACCAAAACAGTTTGCAACTTACACATAGCATTCATCACTTTTGCTCATTTCGCATTTTATAAAGTCTACCCTTGGTACAACTAATTCATGCATCACCTAGCTACCCTAACAGCCTGTTTTATTGTGCCAAAAAAGGGCTCATGTCATATTTCAAATTTAGTACAAATATACTCATATAACAAATCATTCAAGCATGCCAAAACAACTTTGCAAATTACATATATCACACACGCCATTTCATACTTCTCATGCTTCACACAAAATCTATTCTTTGCCAAGAATCAACTTGCTAGTCCATACATCATCCTAAAACAGCCCTCGTATCATGTTGCATGGAGGCAAAGAACTCATCTTTAGAAGAATTATTCACATGCAAGTCACTTTTCTTAAGGAACCACTAAGATCTCTTGCTTAACACTTAGTATCTTCAACTAAAATTCATATCCTAAATATAAATAGTCATTCAAGTCATTAACTCCTTAAATAAATCATGAGAGTCTAGAGTCTACTTGCCTCTTCAAGCTAGAACCTTCTTTTAGCTTGGATCTTGGATGAAATGGGTTGAAGTTTCCTCCACTACTTCCATGAAGCATACTGTTTTGAGGGAGGAAAAAGGCAAAATGTTAGCTACCATTTTTAATGAAAAATAGAGTTAACTTGATGCTAGATTAACTTACCAATATGAGGCTTTGAATGGAGTTTGGAAGGAACACAAACTATCAAGAGGTTAGCACCACTTAGAAGCTTGAAAAGCTTGTACCTAGTGACCAAGGAGGTCACGAGTTTGGGTAGGAAAAAGGAACCCATGTGAGCTTCATTCTTTGAAATAGAGAAATTCACTTAAGAGCTTGGAATGTGACTTAACTAGATGCTTCTTTGAGCTTGAAAATTGAAGTAGTCTTGAATCTCCTAGTCTTCAAGGGGCCGAATAATAGGAGGTTGATAGTGATGAAAATAAACTAAGTGTTCTTGCTTGTGATCTTCATGAGGGTGTACAAGGTTGAGATGGATGGAAGAAGCTTCTAGCTATTATAAAGAAGGTTTAATGGTGTAAGGGGAAGGGAGGCCAGCGCATGGAAGGAGGGAGGAGACAAGGGGTTCATGAAAAATGAGAAAAGTAGCATTGATCTTGTGAATGAGTAGCTTTTGCCTCCCATGCTTGCTTTCCTTTTTACTATTTTATTATTTATCTCTTGCATGCTTGCTTTATTTTATTATTTAATTATAATCTAATTAGATATTTTAAATATTAAAAATAGACTAGAATAATGGAGAGAGTTCTAGAGACATCCCTTGGGTTGGCCGAATTCTTGGAGCCTTGGGGAGGGTATTTTTGTCCTTTCACATTTTCATAACACGTGCTTATATAATTATACCATTATTTATATTATCTAATTTCTTGTATATGATTTTAGGTTTGCTTTTATGAAGACCATTTAGGTTAGCCTTCTTATAAAAAGGAAAATATTCTAAGTTCCCTCAATGTCTTGTGGCCGAAATCCCCTAAGTTTTGGAGGGGCAAAATGGTCATTTCACATACTTTATGACATCCACTTGTATAA
Source organism: Eustoma russellianum (assembly GCA_036186865.1). NCBI lineage: Eukaryota > Viridiplantae > Streptophyta > Magnoliopsida > Gentianales > Gentianaceae > Eustoma > Eustoma russellianum. The sequence goes on from AP025052.1 coordinate 13,484,424, forward strand.
TTATATAGTATCTATCTTAAAAGAATTTAAGTAAAGAAGAACTAATATAACTTTAATAAAATGTAGTTGGAAGAATTAATATTTCATTATGCCACATCATCATTGTTTCAAGTAGAGTACGGTCGGGGTACAACAGTGTAAGGCATGCGATTTTGTTTCTTGAATGGCGCTATATAAGTGTGTTCATTGGCATTTCTATAAGACTTATATGAGTGTTGCCTGTACTTAGGTTCATAATAAGTTGTATGCATTTTATTATGTCTAGTTGCATTTGTATACATGTAGGCATAATTTTTAGGTTGTCTAGATGCAAAGTTTTGCCTAGTTGTATGTTTATATGTGTGTACATTTATGGGTGCATGTTGTATTTTTGCCTTAGAGAACAGAAGGAGTAGAAGATGCAGCAGGCAAAGTTGATTTTGTTGTTTTATATGGCATTTTTGTACTAGATGAGACAAACTTAGTCTTTTTATCTACTTTGTCATTTTCTTCTTTATATCCTAATCCGGTTTTATCATTTCTATATTTTTGTGATGATATTAGTGTATCTAACATATTAGCACCCGATTTAAATTGTTCTAACATTTTTTCGAAGTTTAGTTTAGAAGACCTAAGTTGTCCTATCTCATTTTCACAACTTTCTAACTTAGACTTTAATATACTATTTTCGGTTTTTAACTTTTGTTCATTTTTTCTAAGTGATTCAATGTTAATCTCTAAAGAATCAAGAGTATTAGTAGACTCTTTTTTAAAAGATTCTAATTGATCAGAAAATTCCAAGTTGGACGTCTTCAACTTGTCATTTCTTCAATTAGTTTCTTCTTTTCTTTAGAAAGCCTCTTACAGTGAGCATGCATTCTTAAAACTCTTCATACATTTCATCAAATGTCATGTCACTTTCAGAATCACTATCAGAAGAATAACTTACCTTGTTGGATATGAAGCAGACTTGAGCTTCCTCAGTTTCAGATTCTGAGTCGGATTAGTCGCTCCATGTGCTCACCTTCATTGCTCGTTTTCCTTTCCTTGGCTTAGACTCCTTTGTCTTTATCGTTTGTGCCTCCTTGTCCTTGTCTTTTTTATTATTGTTGTTATTATTATTATTTTTCTTTGTTGGACAATCATACGAAATATGTCTGTTTTGACCACAGTCGTAGCACTTTAACTCTTTAGTATACCATTTATTGTTGTTAGAGTTATTTTTCTTAGGTTTTAAAGAAGAAGAAGAACGTTGTCTTTTCCTATTAGGACGTTTGAAAAACTCTCTAAGTTTTCTTGCTATCAATATCAAGTCATCGTCTAATTCATTATCACTATGACTATCTTCATTACTATCATGTGTTTC
>AP025052.1:13491002-13608384 GCA_036186865.1 Eustoma russellianum
TCTCAAGACAACATTCCTTTTGTCTCCCTTTTTGAAACACACGCCTATAATGCCACTTTGAACCTCCATTTGGCTTGGAACTTCCATGTGTCTAATTTACCTGCAAGGCAAACACATAAAACAAGGATCACAAGAAAACGAGACAAAATTCAAAACATAGAATGCTCACACACACGCACATTCATACACGTTCATAGTGTAGTTTGGTGAAGTGAACCTAATGAACCTTAGGTTCATCTTGAAAATGTTTGTACAAGTTCTCTGGCCCTCCTTTTTATCATAGGACCAGTGACCTCTTGATGGGATCCTCGATCCTCATCAATCCCCCCTCCTCAAGAGGATTCGTCCTCGAATCGAAAGGGTCATCAGTGAAAGGGGTGAGGTCAGCAACATTAAAAATAGATGAAATAGAACCATACCTTTCGGGAAGATCAAGGATGTAGGCATTGTCACCCATGCATTTCAAAACTTTGAATGATCCATCTCCTCTTGGCATCAATTTGGACTTTTGTTCGTTGGGAAATCTTTCTTTACGGAAATGTAACCAAACCAAATCTCCGGTTCAAACACAACTCGTCTTCTATGTTTGTTGGCTCGTTTTTCATATGCTTGGTTTTTCTTTTCATGTTGTGTTCTTACGTGTTCATGCAGTTTCTTTATATTTTCCACTTTTTGTTTACCATCAAGACTTGAACGTTCATGCAAGGGAATAGGAATCAAATCAAGGGGAGACAAGGGGTTTAAACCATACACGATTCAAATGGACTATGCAATGTACTGTGATGGACACTCCTATCGTATGCAAATTCGATATATGGTAAGCAATCTTCCCAATGTTTAAGATGTTTTTGCAAAATGGCACGCAAAAGTTGAGAAAGAGTATGATTAACTACTTCAGTTTGTCCATCAGTTTGTGGGTGAGCATGGTAGAAAACAACAATTGAGTACCAAGTTTAGCCCACAAAACACGCCAAAAATGACTCAGAAATTTCGTATCTCTATCACTTACAATTGTACGTGGCAATGCCATGCAATCTTACAATCTCTTTAAAGAACAAGTCAGCAACATGTGTGGCATCATGAACTTTTCGGCATGCAATGAAGTGTGCCATTTATGCAAACCTATCTACCACAACATAAATGCTATTGAGCCCTCCTCGAGACCTAGGAAGTCCTAAAACGAAGTCCATGGAAATGTCAATCCAAGGGGAATCAGGGACAGGTAAGGGCGTGTAAAGGCCATGTGGTTGGAACTTGGATTTGGCTTGTTTGCAAGTGATGCAACTACTGTATAACCTCTTGACATCTACGTGCATGTGCGGCCAATAGAAATGTTCCTTAAATGTTTCAAGGGTTTTGAACACTCCGAAATTATTGTAACCCAATATGAGAATCCTTCTTGTACCTAAGGTTGAGCTAGTGACATGTGACAACATACGCTGCGTTTGGAATTGATTAAGTCAATGATCATTATAAGTATATCATGAAGAGTACTATATGTGTTACAAGAAGGGTCCAATTTCTCCATGGCTTGTGAGTTTCGGCCCATAGCCAAGAAGGGCTATTTCTAAAATCCCTATTTAAATATAAACCAATAGAATGAATGTGTATCATTTAGGAAAAACAAATGATGGCAAAAAGAAATTACAAGGCTTAGTTGGGGTCATTAAAGACCCCAACCGCCGCTGAATTAAGAGGGAAAGGGGGAGGGAGGCTAATTAAGAGAAGGGTGGCTAGATTAATGAGATTTAACCTAACTAAACCTAAAAGAAACTAGAGTTAGTCAAAAGAAACTATGGTTGGCCTAAAGTAACCATAGTTAGTAGTAAAGTAACCTTGGTTAACAAAGGTAACCAAGGTTAAGACACCTAATTTGAAAAGGCTAAGGCAAAACCCTCACCCAACCCTTATACCCCAACAGTTAAACCTAGCCAAAGTAACAAGGTTCCCTCCAAAACATACTTGAGAACTTTCTAAGTTATTCAAACCCTCTAAAGAAACTCAAGTGAACTCCTTCTCTCCCTTTTCTCTTCCAACCCCACGGCCAAGAGGAGCACCAAGAAGGATCTGATTCCTCCAAAGCTAAGTGACATTAGGTAAGTGTTCTTAGCCTCTTAAGAAGACATTTATACTTTCATGAACATGAAACTCATGGTGTACCTCTCTTTGCCCAAACCGTGACCCTTAATGGTCTCTAGGCTCAAGGATCTCAAGCTTTCAAGAGCTCTAGCTTATAGAAGCTTGGACACTACTCAAACTCCTTTTTGGTAAGCCATTTAGCTTTCTTTTTAAAGGGACGTTGAGATAAAAATATAGACTAACTATGTTCTTTTCTTTCTCCTCACCCTACCGTGGGAATGCTTGTGTGGAGGAGAGAAGGACTTCAACTTTTTCACCTTTCCAAGAAGAATAAGCAAAAAAGGCAAGTACACTAACTCTTTATGGTTTAGATGTGAAAGTGTGTGCATGAATGGCTAGAAATACCTAAGATCTAAACTTAGTTGTAAAATGGTAAGTTGTAAGGCCAAAACTTTCGGCCCTAGGCATTTAAATGTGTAGGAGTGGAACCTTGCTCCAAAGATGTGTTCTTTGAGGGTTATATGCATATTTATGTGATAATCTAGGCTTGGATGTGTTAAAGATCCTTTCTTTCATGATGAAATGCTCACGGTGGAAGGGTTAAGGAAGGTTGGGTGATTTTACATGAAAAATGTCAATATAGCAAGGAAGTGGGGACAAGTTTTAATATTGTTGTGTGTTAGGCTTAATATACTCTTCGTTATATCATTTCTTTGCATGCACCGAATAATGAGGCTGTTGGTGAAGGGTGCGTGTGTTCATCTCAAAATTTGTTGCTAAGTGTTGGTGACAAAAATGTGAGCTAAGGACATTTAGGAAGAATAGATGACCACTGGAAAATTCTGGAGCTGGACCGAAATTTAGACTGATATGTGAAGCCAGAAAATGGACCTTAGGATCCTTCAATTCCACTGATTTTTGATACGCTATCAGTCTTATGTGTTTGTTAGATGTGAGAGTTGGAATCACGTTAAAAAATCCACGGTTTATTTTTAATGAATTTCCTACTGTGATTGGTCCTGCTGGAAAAAGTGGTACTAGACAGAATGTAAGTAACGTGGTTGGAAGTCTAAAAATGGAAGGGGTGTGCAAATCCACTAATTTTCGGCATGGCACTAACCTCATGAATAAAGAAGAGGTGGCAGTTGGAATTTTGTCAAAATAAGTTGTGGGTTATGTTTAATAAATTTTCTAGTAAAACGGGTCAAACTGAAATATGCTGGACAGACAGAATTTGTGTCACAATTTGCATGACCTGAAAAAGTGCCTTAGGAAATTGAAAATGGGCTAAAAATTGACAAGATGCTAGTCCAATGAGTTTATTAAGTTGGAGAGTTGGAAATTCCAGAAAATGATTAAAGGATTGGCCACAATAAATTTTATAGTAAAATATGGTCAATACAGAATTCGGGTTACATCATTTTATGAAAAAGAGCAGACGAGTCCCTTATTGACATTGTAATTCCACAGTGCATGCATGGGATTCACTTATGACATTTACGGAGAAGAACATGTGGTCAAATGGGTCTAACACGTGCATTTTAGTAGGAAATTCCTAAGAGGAAGCAGACACTACTAAGCTAGAAATTTCCAGCATGACAACGAAACATGTCTATTCGTTTACCTCATGCATTATGCCATCGTTTGCACGTCACATGTCGTTGCATTGCATCATCGTCATGAACATGATTTACAGCATGTCTTTTATGAGAAAGAAAGATGAAAAGCATTTTCAAAAGATGATTTTTGAAAAGAATGATTCCCCACCGGTACCGTGTATGAGTATGAACTTGGCCAGTATGAACCTGAGCATATCCGGGTTAAGTGATCTGACAGAATGACCGTGCAGGCCCAGAAAATAATAGGCCTGATGATGAGAATGATGATGATGACCGTGCGGGCCTGGAAAAGAATAGACACGGCAAGTATGATGACCGTGCGGGCCCGGAAAATAATAGACCCGGCAAGTATGATGACGTTACTGTTTCGAATCTGGGAGTAATAGATTCGAAGGGGAGAAGTTACCGCCTCAGATCCGGGAAGATAGATCTGGACACTCTACTGTTTTATGATGACGATGATTTTAAAGAAAACATGAAAGAGCATATTTCATTTCATCACGATGCATCACATGATCATATGCATGCTTGTTACATTTATGTAGTGACTCATGAGATTTAAGTTGAGACGACTCCGTAGATCCTAAGTGATAATTCTTATTGTGTTATTCATCAATATAAGTTACAGTCTCTTAGTGTTATATTCTGCTTCGAATGGTGATTTTTACTTAAGTTATGATCTTATTACATTAAGCGATGATCTTATCGAATATTGGTCGAAGGACAGGTATGCTTCTAAACCAAACTCTTTTTGGATTCGGTTCTTGTTCGCACTTTCCTTCTAACTCATGATTATTATAGTATACTTGCTGGTGACATTGTCACTCACCCTAATTTTCTCTCCAGAGGTGGAAGGAGACAAAGTAGAATGGATTGATGACGAACCTAGGGTTCCCTACCCGTGAGTGCACTAAGGATGGCCAGGAGTAGAAGATTGAACTTGCCAGCTTTTAGGAAATGACTGAGTTGTGGAGTTGGAAAACAATTTACTTTTGTCGCTTTCTGCTACATTGATGTGGGTTGTAAACTTTAAGTGGTTGTGATGACGCTTTAATTTGAAGTTTTAAATTCTGCCACGGTTTCGCTTATTTGTTGCTCGTAAGCACGAAAAATCCATGCATTGCTATCATGGATCATGACGCATATGGATGACGCCTGGTACTCTCCTTAGTGAGTACGGCGGGTGCACCGACTTCGGCGAGGCCGGGGTGCGGGGCGCCACAGGTGGTATCAGAGCTAAGGCTCCAGATCCGGGCAGAATATAGAACTAAGTTATGATTATAGTCGACTAAGTTTGATCTTAGACCTAAGAATTGATCTTAGGTGAGAGTTGACCCTAAGACAGAATGACTTCAACCGGCAAAATAGGGCCCGGCCCAGTGATAGGTCCAACTAATGACCTATCGTAAACTTAAATAATAGTATATGTATGCATATGTTCTTCCGATACGCCAAATTAAATTCTGTTACTAGTTGTGACGTTCCTGTACTGAATAAAGTCGACACTGCGTACTGCAGATGGTGCGACCCAGAGGGAGACCAGCCCGAGCTAGGCCTGAGGTGCAAGAGCCTATCCCACCTCCACCCGCTCAGGCTCCTCCACCTCCACCGCCTCAAGGCCAAAATCCACCACCAGTTCAGAACGTCCCTCCACCCCAAGGACCTTTTCCACCTATGATGCCAGATATCAACGCTTTTCAGAACTTCTGCCAAACAGTTACACAGATTGGGCAAGTGATGCTCCAGCAGAATAATCCTCAACTTCATGAGCCGATTAGAGATGCTCAGTATTACTTTGAAAAGTTGAAAAGAGCCAATGTTCCACCGTTCGAAGGAAAGTCAGATTCTGATATGGCTGAAAAATGGCTTGATGAGGTAGAAAATTGCTTCGAACTAATTAGAACCTCGGAAGAGGTGAAGACTCAAGCAGTTAGACCCTTTCTGTTAGGAGAGGCCAAACAATGGTGGAAGGCCAATCTACAAGCTTTACCAAGACCAATTCCTTGGGAAAGGTTCCTCCAGGAATTTAAGAAGTTCTACATACCCCCTTCAGTCAAACTACAGAAAAGACATGAATTCGAATCCTTGATACAAGTGTCTGGAATGACGGTTGCCGACTACGCCAACAAATTTATAGCTCTGGGAAGATTCCAAACATCCACTATAAACGATGAAGAAACAAAGATGTTGAAATTCGAGAGAGGACTGAACCCTAGAATCCGAACATGGCTGGTTAATGCTAATCCAGCAAACTTTGGTGCCCTTCTAGATGCTTGTTATAGAATTGAGAGAGATATCATCCGCAGGGACGAGTTTAGCCAAAAAAGGGGAAGGGAGACGTCTGGAAGCGGAGGGCCCCGTAAAACCGCCAAGCAAAACACAAAGGGGCCAGGGCGTCAAGGGAAAAACAGATTTCAACGCCACTCCCAGAAAAACCAATCACAGAATCAGGGACAACAATCTGCCATTCCAAAATGCGTTCATTGTGGTAAGTTCCATGTAGGAGAATGCTATATCCAGGCTGGGAAATGTTTCGGATGTGGTCAGATTGGGCACATCCTAAAAGACTGTCAAAGCAAAGGGACCATCTGCTTTGAATGCGGGAAAACGGGACACATGGCCAGAGAGTGTCCTGAGAAGGGAACCCAGCAACAACAACAGCCACCAAAACCTCAGCGTCAGCGTACCAATGCACGAGTCCACGCTATGACTAACGCAGCTGCTGAGGAAGCCGACAATGTAGTAACAGGTATTTTCCAGAAACCGTACTACTTTCTTTTACAACATTGTTGCCTTATGGTTGCTTAGTAAGAATTGTATGATTCAGGAGTCATACTAGTATGTTCAATACCTGCCAACATACTATTTGACAGTGGCGCTAGCCACTCTTTCATATCCAAGAGATTCGCAAAGAATATTAAGAAAGGCCCAACCTATAGTGATGCACCTTATAGAATCCAATGCAGCTGGGGAGCAGGTGCTTGTACCTCACCATGTGTTTCAAAAATTGTGAACTTGAGTTTAATAACCATCGGTTTGACGCCGATTTGATTACCATACCCATGACGGACTTCGATGTAATTCTTGGAATGGACTGGCTCTCCAAAAACTATACCAACATCGATTGTAGTGAAAAGCAAGTTACCTTTAAGGACCCCACACATAACGACGTAACCTTTCAAGGGAGATCAAAGTTACGAAAGAATCCTAAGAACATTTATGTAAATGCAATTGCGCCAGTAAAGCTCTAAAGAAAGGGCATCAAGGATATCTTGTATATGCCATAAACACTGACCAAGCACCTACGGACTTAACCCAAGTTCCAGTAGTCCGAGAATATCTGGAGGTTTTTCCAGAAGAATTGCCAGGCCTTCCCCCGGAGCGGGAAATAGCTTTTGAGATCAACCTGATTCCAGGAGCTGAGCCAATATCAAAGGCTCCCTACAGAATGGCCCCCGCAGAACTGAAGGAGCTGAAGGAGCAGCTACGTGAGTTATTGGAAAAGAAGCTGATACGCCCAAGTGTCTCACCTTGGGGAGCTCCGGTACTGTTCGTCAAAAAGAAGGACGGAAGTATGCGATTATGTATCGACTATAGAGAGCTCAATAAAATCACCATAAAGAATAAGTACCCCTTGCCAAGGATCGACGACTTATTCGATCAGCTTCGGGTAAGCAACCAAAACATTTTATTTTAGTAATAAGTTTCTTATGAACCCTACCTAAAGATATCATGATACAGGGAGCAAGAATTTTCAGTAAGATTGATCTTCACTCGGGATACATTCTAGTTGAAGATCAAGGCTGAAGACGTCCACAAAACTGCATTCAGAACCCGTTACAGACATTACGAGTTCCTAGTAATGCCGTTCGGACTGACCAATGCACCTGCCGCATTCATGGATCTAATGAACCAAGTTTTTCAAGAACAATTAGACAAATTCGTCGTAGTCTTCATAGACGACATCTTGATATACTCACCAGATGAAGAAACCCATGCAAGCTCCATCTAAGGATTGATCTGGACATTTTACGAAGGGAGCAACTGTATGCGAAGTTCAATAAGTGTGAATTCTGGTTACGAAGTGTAGCCTTCCTAGGGCATGTGATATCCGAAGAAGGGATATCAGTAGATCCCAAGAAAATCGAAGCAATCACGGAGTGGCCTAGACCGACAAATGTTACGGAGGTACGAAGTTTTTCTCGGTCTTGCGGGTTACTATCGAAAGTTCGTAGAAGGATTCTCTCGGATTGCTATGCCTATGACCCACTTAACCCAGAAGAAATCCAAGTTCGAAGTGGACCTCAGACTGTGAGAATAGCTTTACTGAATTGAAGAAGAAACTGACCTCCGCCCCAGTCCTAGCACAACCCATTCCCGGAGAAAACTTTATTGTGCATAGTGATGCATCTAAGAACGGATTAGGATGTGTACTAATGCAAAAAGATCGAGTAATTGCATACGCATCCCGACAGTTGAAACCATTCGAACGAAACTATCCTGTACACGACCTTGAGTTGGCAGCTGTGGTCTTCGCACTAAAAATATGGAGGCACTATTTATACGGCGAAAGGTGCGAGATTTTTACGGACCACAAAAGTCTCAAATATCTATTCACCCTAAAAAGAGCTGAACATGCGACAACGGAGATGGCTAGAATTAATAAAGGACTATGACCTATCAATTCAATATACCCGGGAAAAGCCAATAAGGTGGCAGATGCGTTAAGTAGAAAAACAAGCCATCCACGCCAACCACCTTTGCAGCGTGACATGGAAGAATTTGATCTAGAGGAAGTCGATTCTATTGAGGGTATGCTCGCAAAGTTGATGATAACTCCTTCACTAATAGACTGAATTAAAGCGGAGCAAGAAAAGGATGAAACCCTAAGGAAGATAAAGGACCGTGCACAAACAAAACCCATTGGAGAATTTAAGGTTCGAGACGACAACAGTCTGTGGTTTCAAGAAAGATTGTGCGTACCCAATAACAAAGACATTTTGAACGAAGTTCTGAAGGAGGCACATAACTCGCGATTATCCATCCACCCTGGAGCCAATAAGATGTACCAAGATTTGAAACAACGATTTTGGTGGCGCGGCATGAAAAGACAGATTGCAGAATTTGTGAAAAAATGCCTCGTGTGCCAGAGGGTGAAAGCAGAACACCAGAAACCCGCAGGGTTACTGCAGCCTCTCGAAGTCCCCGAATGGAAGTGGGACCACATTCCATGGATTTGTTACTGACCTGCCTAGAACGAAAAACAGTTATGATGCCATTTGGGTGGTTGTTGATCGCCTAACCAAGTCCGCCCATTTCATGGCTATGACAATCAAGGCTCCAATGGAAAAGTTGGGTACGATGTACGTGGATCAAATTGTAAGTCTTCATGGAGTACCCATAAGCATCGTGTGAGATCGCGACCCTCATTTTACATCACGATTCTGGACAGCTTTTCAGAAAACAATGGGTACTGAAATTCACATGAGCTCGGCGTTTCATCCCCAAACGGATGGTCAATCAGAAAGAACTATTCAGACACTGGAAGACATGTTGCGAGCTTGCACACTCGATTTTGGGAAAAGCTAGGATCGGAGTCTCAAGCTAGTAGAATTCTCATATAACAACAGCTACCATCGATCTATAGGAATAGCCCCGTACGAAGCACTCTATGGAAGGAAGTGCCGATCTCCTCTTTACTGGGATGAAATAGGAGACAGGATTCTCACGGGACCCGACTTAATAGAGCAAGCTCGAGAGAAATAAAAATTATAAAACAAAGGTTGCAAGCGGCCTAGGATAGAAGCAAGGTATGGGCAAATGAGAAGCGGCGACCGTTAGAATTTCAAGATGGGGAAAAAGTGTTTCTAAAAGTGTCGTCAACAAAGGGGATTAAAAGATTTGGTATATAAAGGGAAGTTGAGCCCAAGATTTATTAGGCCATATGAGGTTCTTGAAAGAATTGGAAAGGTGACCTATCGACTCACTCTACCGCCCACCCTATCTCAAATCCATGACGTGTTTCATGTCTCTCAACTGCGACGATATGTACACGATCCTAGTGATGTCATAAAAGATCTACCTTTGAAGCTGGAAGCTGACACGACCTATGAGGAAGAACCAGAAAAGATAGTCGATTCGTAAGGAAAAGGTGCTAAGGAAACGAACCATACCAATGGTTAAGGTGCAATGGAAGAACCATTCTGTGGATGAATCTACCTGGGAACTAGAACAGGACATGAAGAATTTGTACCCTCGCCTCTTTGGCTTAGCACTTTCAAGTTTCGAGGATGAAACTTATAATAAGGGGGGAGAATGTTGTAACCCAATAAGAGAATCCTTCTTGTACCTAAGGTTGAGCTAGTGAACATGTGACAACATACGCTGTGTTTGGAATTGATTAAGTCCATGATCATTATAAGTATATCATGAAGAGTACTATATATGTTACAAGAAAGGGTCCAATTTCTCCATGGCTTTGTGAGTTTCGGCCCATAGCCAAGAAGGGCTATTTCTAAAATCCCTATTTAAATATAAACCAATAGAATGAATGTGTATCATTTTAGGAAAAACAAATGATGGCAAAAAGAAATTACAAAGGCTTAGTTGGGGTCATTAAAGACCCCAACCGCCGGCTGAATTAAGAGGGAAAGGGGGAGGGAGGCTAATTAAGAGAAGGGTGGCTAGATTAATGAGATTTAACCTAACTAAACCTAAAAGAAACCTAGAGTTAGTCAAAGAAACTATGGTTGGCCTAAAGTAACCATAGTTAGTAGTAAAGTAATCTTGGTTAACCAAAGGTAACCAAGGTTAAGACACCTAATTTGAAAAGGCTAAGGCAAAACCCTCACCCACCCTTATACCCCAACGGTTAAACCTAGCCAAAGTAACAAGGTTCCCTCCAAAACATACTTGAGAACTTTCTAAGTTATTCAAACCCTCTAAAGAAACTCAAGTGAACTCCTTCTCTCCCTTTTCTCTTCCAACCCCACGGCCAAGAGGAGCACCAAGAAGGATTTGATTCCTCCAAGGCTAAGTGACATTAGGTAAGTGTTCTTAGCCTCTTAAGAAGACATTTATACTTTCATGAACATGAAACTCATGGTGTACCTCTCTTTGCCCAAACCGTGACCCTTAATGGTCTCTAGGCTCAAGGATCTCAAGCTTTCAAGAGCTCTAGCTTAGAGAAGCTTGGACACTACTCAAACTCCTTTTTGGTAATCCATTTAGCTTTCTTTTTTAAGGGATGTTGAGATAAAATATAGACTAACTATGTTCTTTTCTTTCTCCTCACCCTACCGTGGGAATGCTTGTGTAGAGGAGAGAAAGACTTCAACTTTTTCACCTTTCCAAGAAGAGTAAGCAAAAAGGCAAGTACACTATACTCTTTATGGTTTAGATGTGAAAGTGTGCATGAATGGCTAGAATATACCTAAGATCTAATCTAGTTGTAAAATGGTAAGTTGTGAAGGCCAAAACTTTCTGCCTAGACATTTAAATGTGTAGGAGTGGAACCTTGCTCCAAAGATGTGTTCTTTAGGGTTATATGCATATTTATGTGATAATCTAGGCTTGGATGTGTTAAAGATCCTTTCTTTCATGATGAAATGCTCACGGTGGAAGGGTTAGGGAGGTGGGTGATTTTACATGAAAAATGTCAATATAGCAAGGAAGTGGGGACAAGTTTTGATCTTGTTGTGTGTTAGGCTTAATATCTCTTGGTATATCATTTCTTGCATGCACCGAATAATGAGCTGTTGGTGAAGGGTGCGTGTGTTCATCTCAAAATTGTTGCTAAGTGTTGTGACAAAAATGTGAGCTAAGACATTTAGGAAGAATATATGATCCTGGAAAATTCTGGAGCTGACCGAATTTAGACTGTTTGTGAAGCTAGAAAAGGGACCTTAGGACCTTCAATTCACTGATTTTTGGTATATGGCCTATTAGGTTTTATTGTGTTTTTAGATGTGAGGTTGGAATCAACTTTAAAAAGAGCCACGCTTTATTTTAATGAATTTCCTACTGAGATTGGTCCTGCTGGAAAAAGTGGTACTGGACAGAATGTAAGTAACGTGTTTGGAAGTCTAAAAATGGACTTAGGGGTGTGCAAATCCACTAATTTTCGGCATGGTACTAACCTCATGAATAAAGAAGAGGTGGCAGTTGGAATTTATGTCAAAATAAGCTTGTGGGTTTATTTTTTAATCAATTTTCTAGTAAAACGGGTCAAACTGAAATATGCTGGACTGAACAGAATTTGTGTCACAATTTGCATGACTCTGAAAAAGGGCCTTAGGAAATTGAAACTGGGCTTAACAATTGACAGGGATTCTAGTCCTAATGAGTTTATTAAGTTGGAGAGTTGGAATTTCCAGAAAATGATTAAGGATGATGACCTAATAAATTTTATAGTAAAATATGGTCATTTCAGAATTCAGGTTACATCAGTTCTATGAAAAAGAGCAAACGAGCCCTTATTGACATCGTAATTCCATAAGTGCATGCATGGCATTCACTTATGACATTTACGGAGAAGAACATGTGGTCAAATGGGTCTAACACGTGCATTTAGTAGGAAATCCTAAGGGAAGGTAGACGACTACTAAGCTGGAAATTTCCAGCATGACAACGAAACGTGTCTATTCGTTTACTGTCATGCATTATGCCATTGTTTGCACGTCACATGTCATTGCATTGCATCATCGTCATGAACATGATTTACAGCATGTCTTTTATGAGAAAGAAAGATGAAAAGCTTTTCAAAAGATGATTTTTGAAAATGATTCCCCACCGGTACCGTGTGTGAGTATGAACTTGGCTAGTATGAACCTGAGCAGATCCGGGTTAAGTGATCTGACAGAATGACCGTGCAGGCCCAGAAAATAATAGGCCTGATGATGAGAATGATGATGATGACTGTGCGGGCCCGGAAAAGAATAGGCCTGGCAAGTATGATGACCGTGCGGGCCCGGAAAAGAATAGACCCGGCAAGTATGATGACGTTGCTGTTTCGAATCCGGGAGTAATAGATTCGAAGGGGAGAAGTTACCGCCTCAGATCCGGGAAGATAGATCTGAACACTCTACTGTTTTACGATGATGATGATTTTAAAGAAAACATGAAAGAGCATATTTCATTTCATCACGATGCATCACATGATCATATGCATGCTTGTTACATTTATGTAGTGACTCATGAGATTTAAGTTAAGACGACTCCATAGATCCTAAGTGATAATTCTTATTGTGTTATTCATCCATATAAGTTACAGTCTCTTAGTGTTATATTCTGCTTCGAATGGTGATTTTTACTTAAGTTATGATCTTATTACATTAAGCGATGATCTTATCGAATATTGGTCGAAGGACAGGTATGCTTCTAAACCAAACTCTTTTGGGATTCGGTTCTTGTTCGCACTTTCCATCTAACTCATGATTATTATAGTGTACTTGCTGTGTCATTGTCACTCACCCTATTTTTCTCTCCAGAGGTGGCAGGAGACAAAGTAGAATGGATTGATGACGAACCTAGGGTTCCCTACCCATGAGTGCACTAAAGGATGGCCAGGAGTAGAAGACTGAACTTGCCAGCTTTAAGGAAATGACTGAGTTGTGGAGTTGGAAAACAATTTACTTTTGTCGCTTTCTGCTACATTGATGTGGGTTGTAAACTTTAAGTGGTTGTGATGATGTTTTAATTTGAAGTTTTAAATTCTGTCACGGTTTCGCTTATTTGTTGCGTGTAAGCACGAAAAATCCATGCATTGCTATCACGGATCACGACGCGTATGGATGACGCCTAGTACTCTCCTTAGTGAAGTACGGCGGTTGCACCGACTTCGGCGGGGCCGGGGTGCAGGGCGCCACAGAAATGACCCATTAACCCTCCCGCATGGGCTTCCCTAGTCAATGCTTCTCGTATGGACGATTGGAGAACACACAATTTATGCTCTTTGAAAAGGTATCCCTCATGCATGTAGAATTTTCCAAAGGGTGCATCTTTACATGCCTCGAAAATGGTGCCAAAGTCATGGTCATTGGGGTACAAGTCCTTAAGTGATTTGAATCCAAAGACTCGAGAGGATAATTTAGTTACTAATGTGTATCTCCTAGATAGGGCATCAACAACTATATTGTCCTTTTCTTGTTTGTACTTAATCACGTAAGGGAATTTTTGTATAAGCTCTACCAATTTAGCATGTCTTTGGTCAACTTTCCTTGCCCATTAAGGTAGTTGAGGCTCTCATGGTCAGTGTGGATCATAAACTCTCTAGGTTGAAGGTAGTGTTGCCAAGTTTGTAGGGTACTCACGAGGGCAGAAAGTTTTTTTATCATAGGTAGAGTAATTCAATGCAGAACCTTTCAACTTCTCACTAAAGTAGGCTATGGGTTTCTGACCTTGGGTCAATACTGCTCCAATACCCACTCCACTTCCATCACACTCAATTTCAAAGGACTCATCAAAATTTGGTAACCTAAGTATGTTATGTCCGAAATACACTCTAGAGGGGGGTGAATAGAGTGTTTTGCTCTTTTTTTGCGGAATTTTCTCGTTTGTCTCAACTCAAAAAGGATATTCAAAATCAGGACAAGAATGGAGATGAGAAGTAGTGAATGAGTACACCGGATATAGAGTGGTTCGAATCGTAAATGATTCTACTCCACTACCACTTTGTTTCCAAAGTGGATTTTCAACAACTACTCTTCTTATTATGAACAATAAGAACAACCACGGCAACACTTACACTAACACTTTAGTGTAAGCTACAACAACAGCAACTTCTTGCACAAGACACTTGTGCAACCACAGCAACTACAGCTATTAGCAAGAACAACTTCTTGCTTCCTCACAACTTCAACAAAAGTTCCCTCAAGAACTTCTCACAGTGAGTTGAAGAAATATAGTAAGGTTCACACTTTCTCACAAGTCTAAGCACAAGCAAGAGATCAAATATTATGGTTCCTCTTGTGCTTGACTCTCTTTCTCTCAATATACAATAGTGAAGATCAAAGAAAAGCTAGACAAGCTTTAAACAAATTTACAAGTATGAGAGAAATATACAACAATGGAAAATGAAGCTAGATGATGTTGAAAGTATATGATTGCTTCATCCAAGCCTCTTCTATTTATAAATAAAGTTGACCACGTTTTTGAGGCTCTCCACCAAGTCTTCATCTTCAAAAATATCAAGATAGTGCCCAAATAGTCTTTAGCCATCCTATGGAGTGATTTGATCTTGGATAGCCATCCTAGAGAATCTTAGACATCTTTAAAATAGTCAAAGAAGCATGTAGTATGTTGGGTTAAAGTCCACAAGAAATTTGAGCAAGATTGGAGAGAGAAAATATCATAGATTTCCCTTGGATTTTGTTCCAACGTTTGAAAATTTTTGAACTCTGGAGACGTCGATCGATCTACGTGCCAGAGCTGAGAGATCGACGTCTCTCAGAATGACGTCGATCGATCGATGTCTTTAGGCTGAGAGATCGACGTCTCTCAGATGTACGTCGATCGATCGACGTACTCTTAGCTGAGAGATCGACGTCTCTCAGATGTATGTCGATCGATCGACATACCTTAAGCTGAGAGATCGACGTCTCTCAGTTATACGTCGATCGATCCACGTCTCTTGGCTGAGAGTATGACGTGGATCTGAGAGCTCAAACATTTACCAAGCTTCACACGAAACGAACTATGTGCCTCCTGAGGGCCTGATATATACTTCAGTCGATCCATGAGAGATTTACGTCTCGCACATGTTTTTCTCAATTTGCTTCAATCTTAAGGTGTGAAATTCCAACTTAGTTCTTTTAAAAACATCTTTTTATATCATCAAAACATTTTATAATCTAACAATCTCCCCCTTTTTGATGATTTCAAAACCAAGATTCTAAAAGATGTTTTTGCTTCATTTTAACTATTTGAATGCTTGAAACATATCAATCTCCCCCTAAGTGTATGCACTTTATACCTTCCGTAGTGGTCAATGTGAACAAGATTTTACAATTTCAACCAAAACACAAACATTTTCTTTGAAATTTGCTCCCCCTCAACCAAACGTGTATCAAACAACCCAACTTTTTACAAAGATCTAATTTCCAGTCTTACCTCATTTTGCCAGCTACCAAAGAATTATTTCCATCAAGCAGTCTTATCATGTAATAAACCAAGCAACAAGTCATTTAATAAACCAAGCAAAAACCAAGAAACCATTTTCTCCCCCTTTTTGAAAGCATCAAAATAAGCAACAATACTTCATTCAGCCAAGTTTTACAATCAACACATACTAAGCTAGAACAAGAAGCAAGCTAAAGCAAACATCCTAGTCTTCATCTGAAGAAAATGTTATGCCAGGAATGCAAGCTTTCATCTTTGCCTTGAGCTTTGCAAACCTCGACTCATGGACGGATACCTTGCTACGAAGCTCCCCAACCTCGTGTTGAAGACTAGCAACTTGAGCTTGAAGTGCTGGGACATTTGAGCTCAAGATACTTGGTTCTTCATGAGTCTCTGGTTCGGGAATGGGTGCCTCATCCGGAAGGTCTTCGTCTTCTCTTTCTTCCTCCTCTTGTTCTCTCCTCATTGCCTCTTTTCTAGATTTCAGTATTTGTTGGACGTTGACTTTATCATAGAAGTCCTTGTGCGTAATGTTGTCAACATCCGTGTCATCTACCTGAATACCCGACTTCACAAGCATCCTATAAATAAGGTTACTATAGGGTAGGGCCTTGTTTTGCTTGGTTGCGGCTTCAATAACATTCGTCATGAAAAGCTCCCCAAAGTTAACCTTCTCCCGGTTAACTATTCGGTATGCTATGTAGAAGTCAAGGTTACTTGGCAGTTTTGCGGATTTTCCATTGATACAGAATGTAACAATGGCCAGAAGAGTGCGATAGACTAAAGGCATATCATTTGTGTTTTTACTAGGATGGAAGCCTAGGAAAGTCTTAACTTCATCTTCAGATACTTTCCATTTGGCTGCATCCCATTTCCACGCATCAAACTCAAAATACCCTTCGTTGGGTACACCAATCAGGTCACAAATTTTTTCAACTTTCCATTTGATATGGTGTCCATCAATGACAGAGTGTAGAGCTAAGGGAAGGTTATTTATGTATTCTACCCACAAATTTGCATAAAATAGTCGAGTATACCTAGTGGACATTTTTGACATCTCATTCTCATTCCATATACTCTCCACTCTTGAGCGTCCAACCACTCAATGATTGGGCTTAGTTCATTTTTGCTTAGAATATCATTTATTCTAAGCAACTTGAGTGGGATGGTTGCTCTTTCATCATCATCCCATTTATCATATAAAATCTGAGAATGTCTAGTTATATACCTTATTTGCCCCGAGGCAAGGGTTCCGTCAAGGCTTCCTTGGCATCTTTTGCTTTAATCCAAGGGAAGTTTGAAGAGTTAGCCCACTTCTAATTCCAGCAAGGACACGCCCTTGACTCATGTCCATAGATTGTTTCATCCTAGGTTGAGAAGATTGTCCTTGAGTGGAGCTTGAACCTTCTCCTCCACCTCTAGAAGATCTTGGCCTCTTGGTTGTGTTTTTACTCCTTGAAGACATTTTTAAAGATTTTAGGGCTTGAAAGATGAGAAATCTTGGATGAGATGGATGAATTCAAGAGATGAACTCAAGAATCAAGAGCAGAGATGAGTTAAATCTTGATTTGGAGATGAAATTTGAGAGAGAAGTGGTTTTGGAAGAGGGCCGCCTGATTTGGTAGGGTTTCTGCCGAAGTTTTTGAGTGAAAAATGAGGAAGGGTCGCGTTTTGCAGAGATTTTATAGTTGCAGAATTCGACGACGTCGATCGATCGACGTCTGAGTTCGACGTACGTCGATCGATCGATGTCAGAGATCGACGTACGTCGATCTCTTGTTTTGATACGTCGATCGTTCGACGTGTCCCTGATTTTGAAATTTTCAGTTTTCATCTCTTTAACTTATGTTTATCATTCCTAGTCTCGTTCTAATTGATTCGAATGTCTCAGTGGGGAGGGATTTGGTAAAGATGTCCGCCAGTTGGTCATTTGTTGGAACAAACTCAATGCATACCAATCCTTTTTGAATGCAATCTCTTATGAAGTGATGTCTCACTTCAATGTGTTTTGTTCTACTATGATGAACCGGGTTTTGTGCTATACTTATGGCTGAGGTATTGTCACATAGGATGGGAACTTTATCAAACTTAACATTGTAATCATTCAATGTGTTTGTCATCCAAAGTAGTTGTGCACAACATGAAGCGGCCGATATATATTCGGATTCCGCCGTTGAAGTGACACACTATTTTGTTTCTTAGAGAACCAAGAAACCAAGCAATCTCCAAGGAATTGACATGTCCCGGAGGTGCTTTTCCTATCAACAAGATTTCCGGCATAGTCGGAGTCACTATACCTCTTAATCAAAACAACCATTTTTGGGATAAAACAATCCAAAATTCAAAGTTCCTTTTAAATACCTAAAGATACGTTTAACAGCAACTAAATGTGATTCCTTAGGCATACTTTGAAATCTAGCACATAAGCACACAGCATGCAAAATATCCGGCCTACTAGCGTTAAATAAGTAAACTACCAATCATACCCCTATATTTGTTACCTCAACCGGCTTTCCTTTTTCGTCTTTGTCAAGCTTTGTACTTGTGCTCATCGGAGTGCTCACACTTCTTCCATCCTCGAATTTGTACTTCTTGAGCAAATCCTTTGTACTTTGTTTGAGATATGTACACTCCATCTTGAGTTTGCTTGATTTGTAGACCAAGAAAGTAGTTGAGTTCACCCATCATGCTCATTTCAAATTCTCCTTCCATCAATTTTGCAAAATGCTCACAAAGAGAATCATTAGTAGCACCAAATATAATCATCCACATAAATTTGAACAAGCAATTGATGGTTTCCTTGTTCTTTAATAAAAAGAGTAGTGTCGACTTTTCCTCTTGAAAACTCGTTTTCAAGTAGGAAGTTACTTAATCTATCATACCAAGCCCTAGGAGCTTGTTTAAGTCCATAAAGGGCCTTTTTGAGTTTAAAAACATGATTTGGATAATCATGATTTTCAAACCCCAGGTTGAGCTACATAGACCTCTTCTTGAATTATTCCATTCAAGAATGCGGATTTCACATCCATTTGATATAGTTTGAAATCCTTATAGCATGCATATGCTAATAGCATCCTAATAGCTTCTAACCTAGCTACGGGGGCAAAAGTTCATCATAGTCTATGCCTTCCTCTTGCCTATAGCCTTGGGCTACTAACCTAGCTTTGTTTCTAGTGATGTTTCCTTTATCATCCATTTTGTTTCTAAATACCCATTTAGTGCCAATTACGGGATGATCACTAGGTTTAGCAACTAATTCCCAAACATCACTTCTTTCAAATTGATTTAATTCTTCTTGCATAGCCAATACCCAATCTTCATCATTTATTGCTCCTTTATATTTTTAGGCTCAACTTGTGAAATGAAGGCATTTTCATTGAATTTTCTCCTAGTCATTATGCCTTGGCTAGTTTCACCTAATATCAACTCTTTAGGGTGATCTTTCCTACTTTATGAATCCGGTAAATTTGAGGTATCTCCTCCTACTTCTTCATTTCAACCTTAGGTTCAAGTGGATCAATCCTAAGGTCAATAACTATTACCTTTTGGATTCTCAAATTTCTCTATATGACTTACTTCAATTATTTCATCATCATCATCATCATTAATGTTTGATTTGTCCTCATTGAGTTCACTAAATTTGACATGAATGATTCTTCAACTTTCATGCTTCTTTTATTATACTCTAAATGCCTTGCTATTTTGAGCATAACCCATAAAGATTCCTTCATCCGCTTTGAAGTCGAGTTTATCCAAGTTATCTTTGGTGTTAAGTATAAACACTTACAACCAAAACCTTGAAATAACCAATATTTGGTACTCTACCTTTCCAAAGCTCATAAGGAGTCTTTTTGAGAAATGGTCTCAAATAAACTCTATTGATCACATGACAAGCGGTATTTACCGCTTCGGCCCAAAAATATTTGGGTAGCTCAAATTCGTTTAGCATGGCTCTACTCATTTCTTGAAGTGTTCTATTTTCCTTTCCGCAACACCATTTTGTTGAGGAGTTCTTGGAGCTGAAAATTGTGTCCATACCCTTGGATACACAAAATTCTTGAAATTCTCCATCAAACTCACCACCTCTATCACTTCTAATTTCCTTAATTGTGTCTTCCTTTGATTTTCTAATCTCTTACAAAGCTTTATAAATTCTTGGCATGCATCATTCTTTTTAGCTAAGAACATTACCCAAGTGTACCTAGAGAGTCATCTACCACCACAAAGGTGTAATGTTTTCCACTTAGACTTGCTGTACCAATATCCCCATACAAATCCATATGAAGCAATTGTAGAGGTTTGGTGGTGGAGATTTCACTTTTGGGCTTGAAACTTGTTTTAACAAGCTTTGCCTTTTGACAAGTGTCACATAAGCCATGGTTTTCGAAATTTAATTTTGGAAGACCTTGGACTTTTCATTTTTGCAAATCTCTTTGAAATTTAAAACTAATGTGTCCAAGTCGTCTATGCCATAGTTGAGTCAAATCATTTTTGGCAACTAGGCAAGAAACATTTTGTGATATCAAATCATGTGTGCTAAATTTGTAAACATCATTTTTACGAATAGCTTCAAAACAATCTTATCGTTCTTTTTCACAACACATTTTCTTTTCACAAACTCATTTGAAAATTAGCATCACATAGTTGGCTAACACTTATCAAATTATACTTAAGCCCTTCTACATATAGTACATTATTAATAGTAAAGGAAGAATTACCAATTTCTCCATGTCCAAGGATTTTGGCTCTCCCATTGCCAAAATGCACCGTTCCACCATCTTGGAGCTTGAGCTTGGTGAACAACGTCTTGTCTCCGGTCATGTGAGTTGAACATCCGCTGTCCATAAGCCATTTGGTTCCTTCTTCTTTGGCTACTCCATTTATCTTGAGAGCCTACAAAACCAAAAGATGTATGCATTGGTACCCTTTGATGGTTGGGTCCTTTAGGGTTAGTTTTTCGACCCTTAGGCTTCCAAACATATGTGCTTTCAAATCGAGCTTTACATGCTTTCTTTACATGTCCTAGTTTGTTGCAATAAAAACAAGTGGGTACATGCTTTGGTTTAGAAGATGATGAATTTTGTTGTGTTTTTCTATTGTTTGCCTTTTTCTTTAAGGACTTAGGTTTAATAGAAGAAGATGATGAGTTAAATCCTAAACCGGATTTATCATTTCCAATTCTTTGATTTCCAAGTAGTATGTCTAAGTTGTTTTTACCATTTGTTAGTCTTTGTAAGTCTAACTTTAGTTTCTCACATTCTTTTCTAATTTCTTCATTTTCAAGAGCTACGGTTTTATGCATGGTAAGTATGATATCATGCTCTTGAAACATCAAAATATTTTTGTCATGCAAGCTCTTATTTTCTAAAATGCATTTCTTGAATTCTTTCTTTAAATGCTTATATTTCAAATTTAATTTCTCAAAGTCATCTTGCAAATCTCCTATTTCATCATGAAATTTGAAGGGTTAGAATTTACCTCAAGGTCATCTTCAATTGCCATAAGACAAGTATGTTGAAACTTTGGATTGTCAACCATTGCCACAAGTCCAACACCTTGATCTTCACTCTCTTCTCCTTCCGATTCCGAAAGGAGATCATCCCACGTGGTTACCTCCGCATTGAGGGCTTTCTTCTTTTGAGGAAAGACCTTCTTCTCTTGCTTTTGCGGTCTTTTACGTGGCAATCGGCAATGAAGTGACCGGGTCGACCACATCTATAGCAATTTTCACTTGCTTCCTTTTCTTTAGATGGTTTCTTGAAAAACTTTCTTGCTGAGTTTGTTTCTAGTTGCCATTCTTCTAAATTTTCTTACTAGAAGGGCAACTTCCTCATCCGATTCATCGGACTCTACTACCAATCCTTTGTGTGATGTTTGTGTAGGCTTGATGGATTCATCCTATTTTGTTCATCAATAAGAATTTCATGAGTAAGAAGATTACCGGATAGCTCATCAAGGGTAAGAGTCTTGAGATTCTTTGATTCGGTGATGGCGGTGACTTTGGGTGTCCATTCTCTTGGCAAAGAGTTGAGGAGTTTTGAGACAAGGTCTTCATTTGAGATTTTCTTGTCAACCATGGAGAGTTGATTCACTATTCGTGTGAATCGATCGATTGTCTCCTCAATCTTCTCACCGCTTTTCATTCCGAACATCTCATACTCCTTCATGAGCATAAGTCGTTTGGCCATTCTTACTTGCTCAGTTCCTTCATGTATCATTTCAAGCCTTTTCCATGCCTCATGAGCTGTTTCAAGACCTTGAAGTCTTATAAGCTCGGTGGTGGTGAGAGCACTTGAAAATATCAAATGCTTGCCATTAATGGCAAATCTTATCTTTCTTCATCGGTGTAGTCATCCTCATCTTTGAATATTGATTCTCCTTTTGAGTTGGTAATCATAGGAACTTCAATTCCTTTGACAACGGCTCTCCATATATCGAATCCACAGCCTTTCAAGTGATTGATCATTCGAAATTTCCACAAGAATAATTTTGGGCATCAAACATAGGTGCTTTAGTGTTTGATCCGGAAAATAGTGCAGTAGGCTTAGAAGATGAAGAGGTTGAAGTTGAGGTTGAGGTTGCCATGATCTTTAACCTTGCTACTTGCAAAGATAGGCCAAGCAATCAAGGTTAGGCTCTGATACCAATTGTTAGGTCCGAAATACACTCTAGAGGGGGGGTGAATAGAGTGTTTGGCTCTTTTTGCGGAATTTTCTCTTGTCTCAAACTCAAAAAGGATATTCAAAATCAGAGCAAGAATGGAGATGAGAAGTAGTGAATGAGTACACCGGATATAGAGTGGTTCGAATCGTAAATGATTCTACTCCACTACCACTTTGTTTCCAAAGTGGATTTTCAACAACTACTCTTCTTATTATGAACAATAAGAACAACCACAGCAACACTTACACTAACACTTTAGTGTAAGCAACAACAACAGCAACTTCTTGCAAACACACTTGTGCAACACAGCAACTACAGCTATTAGCAAGAACAACTTCTTGCTTCCTCACAACTTCAACAAAAGTTCCCTCAAGAACTTCTCACAGTGGGTTGAAGAAATATAGTAAGGTTCACACTTTCTCACAAGTCTAAGCACAAGCAAGAGATCAAATATTATGGTTCCTCTTGTGCTTGACTCTCTTTCTCTCAATATACAATATGAAGATCAAAGAAAAGCTAGACAAGCTTTAAACAAATTTACAAGTATGAGAGAAATATACAACAATGGATAAATGAAGCTAGATGATGTTGAAAGTATATGATTGCTTCATCCCAGCCTCTTCTATTTATAATAAAGTTGACCACGTTTTGAGGCTCTCCAACAAGTCTTCATCTTCAAAAATATCAAGATAGTGCCCAAATAGTCTTTAGCCACCCTATGGAGTGATTGATCTTGGATAGCCACCCTAGAGAATCTTAGACATCTTTAAATAGTCAAAGAAGCATGTAGTATGTTGGGTTAAAGTCCACAAGAAATTGAGCAAGATTGGAGAGAGAAATATCATAGATTTCCCTTGATTTTGTTCCAACGTTTGAAAATTTTTGAACTCTGGAGACGTTCGATCGATCTACGTGCCAGAGCTGAGAGATCGACGTCTCTCAGAATGACGTCGATCGATCGATGTCTTTAGGCTGAGAGATCGATGTCTCTCAGATGTACGTCGATCGATCGACGTACTCTTAGCTGAGAGATCGACGTCTCTCAGATGTATGTCGATAGATCGACATACCTTAAGCTGGGAGATCGACGTCTCTCAGTTATACGTCGATCGATTCCACGTCTCTTGCCTGAGCGTATGACGTGGATCTGAGAGCTTAAACATTTACCAAGCTTCACACGAAACGAACCATGTGCCTCCTGAGGGCCTGATATATACTTCAATCGATCCATGAGAGATTTACGTCTCGCACATGTTTTTTCTCAATTTGCTTCAATCTTAAGGTGTGAAATTCCATCTTAGTTCTTTTAAAAACATCTTTTTATATCATCAAACATTTTATAATCTAACAAAAGTATAGGTGTAGTGGTTACCCTCCATTTAAGCTCATCAAATGCCTGTTGTTGTGGCTCTTCCCACCTAAAAGGCACATTTTTTTTCACAATCTCATTAAGGGTGTAGGATCTGCAAGGCACCACTAGAAGGGGGGGGTTTGAATAGTGGGGTGCGGAAAATGTGGTTTTTAAAATTTCTTTAAACTTGAACAAATTCAAGTTCTTGAAAACAGTTTCGTTTTCAGGACTAGTTTTAAAACGTTTTGAAAACTAGGTTTCAGGTCTTCAAAATTCTGAAATTTGGAGGAGAACTTAGACTCAGATGTTATAAGTATCTCCTAAAAATGTCAGATTAAAATTAAACCTCTAACCCCTTGAAAATTGCGTTGGTGGTCAGATTGCGCAAATCTGCCAGAACCGATACACTGATTTAAAAAATTTATTCCAATTTTTACACAACTCCAAATGCTTTGAAAATTTAACCACTAACCCCTTATATGTTATATTTAAATGGGTTGAAACAGTTTTGAAAAATTCTTTTGGGAAGTTAGTCAATACGATCAAGTCTCAACCTTTGCAAGCCTGAAAATCAGACTGCACTAGTCTCAGAATACTTTGGACGTTTGAATGAACTTATACTTGTCCAAAAGGGTTTGAAACTTGCGCCAAAATAACCCTAGAACGTGTGACTATTGTTTTATGAAGTTTCGTAATTTTGAATTCGTTTACTATTTTTTACGAACGTGATTAAAACAGTAAACAGTGCTGAAACAGAAAATCAGTGCTGAAAGTAAATGCCAACCAAGAATTTTATACTGGTTCGGTTATAAAAAACCTACTCCAGTCTTCAAGGAACACCTTCCTTGGTTCACACTAATCACACACACACAGTACACCTTACCGCAGGGTTGATAGAGTTACACCTAACTCCAACCCTTTACAAACCTTGTATGTCGAGTACATTCACACGAACACCACCACCTCGCTAGAATGAAGATTGATCACACCTTGATCAATCTTTTACAAAGATGTATGAATGGTGGTTATCTCAAGCCTATTCAAGATTGAAAGAATATGAATACAATAGGGCTTTACAAGAAAAGAGAAAGAAAGAGAGAATGTGGAAGAAGAAGAACTAGGCTTTTTGATCACTTTGAATTTTGCAATGCTTGGCCTTGTTTTGTTTGCTCTCCTCTTCTCTTTTTAATTGCAAGCCGTCCCCTCCTAGGGTTTCTCCCCTCTTGAAAATTGTCTTTTAAGTCCTTGATAGAGTGTAAGACATCATGGTGACAATGCTTTGCTTACTTGGCATCATTCTATTGGACCATCATTTAGTCTTCGCTTACTTGGCACCTCTTTATTGGCTCAATGTTGTCATCATTTGATGACATGGAAAATCTGAAAATAATCACTTAATATTTGCCAAAAAATCAACCATTAAGTCATACCATAAATCACAAATCCTCTCATAAATTTCAAGACAAGAAATATCCTTTTCCAACCAAAAAATCGGCCAATAAGTGTCTTGCCATGCTGAATTTTTCAGCATGTGCATTATGGAGTAAAATCAGATTATTTACCATTTTCCTTTGAATTTTTATCATAAAAATGAATCAATCATATATGGTAAGTCTTGCTAACAATTGAAGAATGAACTTGGACACAATAAGAGTGTAAAATTCGGCCACCACAACCTTCACACATGCTGAAAAATTTCAGCATGTGTGATATGTAAAATATCACACTTAATTACCTTACATAATATTCAAATCATTTCCATAACATCTTCAATTAATCCTTTATAAAAATTGACAAAATATGTTATCTTAGCCATGAAAAATCGGCCAAGATGTGTGTAGCATGCTGAAATTTTTCAGCATGTGACATAAGAGAGGTATATGTTGAATACTTACCTTTTGTAGCTTCTCTCTTTGATTTATCAACATTGTATGATTGATCCTTGACCAATCAATATGCCAACAAGGCTCCACATGTGCTCACATCTCAGCTGTAGTAACGTTGGAATGTGTATGTACATGTGCTAAAATTTATTTTTGCTAACTTTGTAAAATAGTGCACATTTAATAATACACACATGTAATATTCCAATCAGCCCTTATTTAATTTCTAGAACACTTTAAGATGTATATTATATTGTAAAAAGTGTCTAGATACGTGTCACATGATGTTCAAGAAAAACGTTCTATGTATGTGCGTAGAAAACCGAATTTTCGATATTTATCGATTACCCGATTTTTCTCTAATTTAAATTCCAACTTTTGCACATGATATATATATTATGTTATACATAATATATATAATATATACTTTAAATTCTCAGCACTTGGCTGGTTTAAAGTGGTACCATTAACATGTGACAAAAATTAAAATTGGAATCTTCACATTTGGGCCTAAATGTGGAGTAATTTGTGTGTGCCAACATGGAAAGTATTTTGGCTGAATATACATGTATATCACGAAATTGACATCATATTTTGATGTATATGGGCTGGCCATTTATTTATGGCAAGTACGTGACACGTTGGCGAAGTTTCGGTATTCACCCGATACGACAAATTTCGGTTTAGAACCTTTTATCGTGTCGTATTTAATTTGTCATCACCATATCTTATATCATATGATATAAGACCTGAATATACTCATAAACATGAGTTAAGTATAGTGTGTGTGACGTTAACGTACGTACGTAAGATATATAACGTGTCGGTAGTGACGTTGGAATACATGTGTACATGCCTTTTTTCAAAAAAAATCTGAAAATATATATATATATTATGTATATGTGGCGTGTTTAATAAGATGGGGAGGAGGAGAGAACTTTCCTTCCTTGGCCTTGTTGCCTTTGTGCCTTTTCCAAATGAATCTTCCTTTAATGAACTACTTAGTTTATTAAACTAAGTACTTCACTTAATGAACTACTTTAGTTCATTAATGGTGCACCTGAAAATAGTATAAACTCAACAAAATGTTTGCCATATGATGTAAGCTTTAATGCTTCATGGCTCGTTAGTACGGCAACATAATATATAAGCTAAATAAGGCAAGTAATGGCAAGTTATCATGCACACATGTACACTTATGCACGTTTATATCTATGCTCGTTTTTTGTGCACATTTAAATCATGCATTTGAAAATCACTCAAACCACCTTTTTCTCTACAATCTCCCCCTTTTGATGATTTTCAAAATAACTTATGCACATGATTTAAATCCTATCCGCTCCCCCTTCAATTATGCACAAAAGTCTTTCTCTCTCCCCCTTAATTTATGCAATTAGTCCTTTCTCTCTCCCCCTTAAATCATGCTTTTTCTCCCCCCTTTATTTTGAAAAGTAAATCAAAAGATGCCTGAAAAAATTATGCATTTCATATTACGTGCGTTCTTAAGGGTTATTTATTCAACCCTTTGAAAATGTCCCTTTTGGTACCCAAATTTGGGTGACCTTTCTAGGTCTTCCAAAAGGTGAGAAAGGTGATGAGAACGCAACATAATAAACTTTTGGTGCGACTGTATCTGGCCTTTGGCCAAGAACTCCTTTATACGCATTATATGTAGGACGTTTTGGATATGTCCTTGTGTTTGTATGCGTAGTGCTTGGATGGATTGAATGCCGTGTATGCATCACTCTTTTCTTTTCATATCTATATGGTACAACATTGTATTTCGCATGATATGATGAAGAAGTGGGGCGTGATGAGGGAATATGCAATTTTCGCGTCACCTTAGACGCCACTTGAGGCTTTGGGGTGTCTATTTCTTAGACATAACAAACTTTGTTGGTTTGGTTGATACTTCATTTGTATCAACGTATCCCAACCCCGTTTTTATCACTGTCATGCTTTTGTGATGATATAATGCGATGCAGCATGTTGGATCCTGTATCAAACTGTTTCACCTTTTTCTCTACATCGGCATTCCTTGATTTTAATTTTGAAATCTCGGATTTCAATTCAACGTTCTCGGATGTCAATGATGAAATTTCAGATTTTAATGCATTGATGGTGCATGATGACTCTTCTTTAGAATCGTTCAATTGAGCGACAAGATTTCGTTAGAAGATTCTAACAATTTCTTGTCTTCAATTAATCGTTTCTTTTCTTTTGCAAGAGTCTTTGAAAATTTATGCAGTTCTAAATATTGACTAAATAAATCATCATATGAACATTCAGAATCGGAATCAGAGTCAGAAGATACCTCATTTGATGCTTTAGATGTAAAGCATACTTGTGCCTTGTGTTCTTCCGTATCATCAGTCTCAGAGTCGGATGTGTCACTCCAAGTGGAGGCTTTGAATGCTCTTCTCTTTGCTTAGGGTTCTGAGACGAGTCTATTCTTGTTCTGATCCTTGTCAGGGTATTTGTTTGTTTGTTTCTCTTTATTAGGGAAGTCATATGATAGATGTCCAAGTTTGCAGCATTCATAGCACTTTATTTCCTTATTTTTATTCTTATGATCCTTAGATGAGGTAGACTTATGTTTAATCGATTTTCTCAATATTTTTCTTAATCTTTTAGCCATTGTGATTAAGTCCTCATCATCGGAATCTGTGTCACTATCATCTACGACGTATTCATTGATTTAAATGCTATAGCCCTATCATTATTAGAAATGGACTCAGAATGTCTTAAAGAAAGTTTGTTTTCGTATACCTTAAGTGATCCGATTAGTTCTTCCATTTTAATCGATTTGGTCTCTTTACTTCTTCTATGGCCGTTACTTTAGGGTCCCACTCGGATGGAAGGCTTCGCAAGACCTTTTGTACCTTTTCCTGCATAGTGAAGGCTTGCCAAGAGACTCAAGAGAATGGTAAATGTTAGTCAAGCGTAAATCCATCTCAACAATAGACTCATTTGGCAATAATTTAAAAGACTCAAGTGTGGACATAAGCATATTAATTTTGGACTCCTTTACTTGGCTAGTCCCTTCATGTTTCATTTCAAGAATATGCCACATCTCTTGAGCACTAGAACAATTAGACACATAACTAGCCTCACTTTTACTTAGGCCGTTTAATAGTAATTGCATAGCCTTAGCATTCATACTAAGTTTCTTTTTATCATCACTCGTATATTCTTGTCTAGATTTAACAACTTCTAGTGTGACTTCCGTCTACGGTGGATGACTTAGATGGAACAAAGGGACCATCTTCTATAATCGACCAAAGATCAATATCTATTTCTATAAAGAAAAGTTTCATTCTTACCTTCCATTGAACGAAAGACTCACCGTCAAACAGAGGAGGACTTATGGTTGACATTCCTTCTTGCACGGTGCTATGACTAGTGGATGCCATCTCACTGAATCGTTGGATCCTTTGTAGTGAGTGTTCCTGCGCTCTGATACCAATTGTAGGATCTGCAAGGCACCACTAGAAGGGGGGGTTGAATAGTGGGTGCGGAAAATGTGGTTTTTAAAATTTCTTTAAACTTGAACAATTCAAGTTCTGAAAACAGTTTCTGTTTTCAGGACCAGTTTTAAAACGTTTTTAAAACTAGGTTTCAGGTCTTCAAAAATTCTGAAATTTGGAGAGAACTTAGACTCAGATGTTATAAGTATCTCCTAAAAATTTCAGATTAAAATTCAACCTCTAACCCCTTGAAAATTCGTTGGTGGTCAGATTGCGCAAATCTACCAGAACCGATACACTGATTTAAAAAATTTATTCCAATTTGTACACAACTCCAAATGCTTTGAAAATTTAACCACTAACCCCTTATATGTTATATTTAAATGGGTTGAAATAGTTTTGAAAAATTCTTTTGGGAAGTTAGTCAAATACGATCAAAGTCTCAACCTTTGCAAGCCTGAAAATCAGACTGCACTAGTCTCAGAACTTTGGACGTTTGAATGACTTATACTTGTCCAAAGGGTTGAAACTTGCGCCAAAAGAACCCTAGAACGTGTGACTATGTTTTCTGAAAGTTTAGTAATTTTTGAAATTCGTTTACTATTTTTACAAACGTGATTAAAAACAGTAAACAGTGCTGAAACAGAAAATCAGTGCTGAAAGTAAATGACACCAAGAATTTTATACTGGTTCGGTTATAAACAACCTACTCCAGTCTTCAAGGAACACCTTCCTTGGTTCACACTAATCACACACACGCAGTACACCTTACCGCAAGGTTGATAGAGTTACACCTAACTCCAACCCTTTACAAACCTTGTATGTCGTGTACAATTCACACGAACACCACCACCTCGCTAGAATAATGATTGATCACACCTTGATCAATCTTTTACAAAGATGTATGAATGGTGGTTTATCTCAAGCCTATTCAAGATTGAAAGAATATGAATACAATAGGCTTTACAAGAAAAGAGAAAGAAAGAGAGAATGTGGAAGAAGAAGAACTAGGCTTTTTGATCACTTTGAATTTTGCAATGCTTGGCCCTGTTTTGTTTGCTCTCCTCTTCTCTTTTTAATTGCAGCCGTCCCCTCCTAGGGTTTCTCCCCTCTTGAAAATTGTCTTTAAGTCCTTGAGAGAGTGTAAGACATCATGGTGACAATGCTTTGCTTACTTGGCATCATTCTATTGGACCATCATTTAGTCTTCGCTTACTTGGCACCTCTTTATTGGCTCAATGTTGTCATCATTTGATGACATGGAAAATCTGAAAATAATCACTTAATATTTGCCAAAAATCAACCATTAAGTCATACCATAAATCACAAATCCTCTCATAAATTTCAAGACAAGAAATATCCTCCTTTCCAACCAAAAAATCGGCCAATAAGTGTCTTGCCATGCTGAATTTTTCAGCATGTGCATTATGGAGTAAAATCAGATTATTTACCATTTTCCTTGAATTTTTATCATAAAAATGAATCAATCATATATGGTAAGTCTTGCTAACAATTGAAGAATTAACTTGGACACAATAAGAGTGTAAAATTCGGCCACCACAAACCTTCACACATGCTGAAAAATTTCAGCATGTGTGATATGTAAATATCACACTTAATTACCTTACATAATATTCAAATCATTTCCATAACATCTTCAATTAATCCTTTAATAAAAATTGACAAAATATGTTATCTTAGCCATGAAGAAATCGGCCAAGATGTGTGTAGCATGCTGAAATTTTTCAGCATGTGACATAAGAGAGGTATATGTTGAATACTTACCTTTTGTAGCTTCTCTCTTTGATTCATCAACATTGTATGATTGATCCTTGACCAATCAATATGCCAACAAGGCTCCACATGTGCTCCATCTCAGCTGTAGTAACGTTGGAATGTGTATGTACATGTGCTGAAATTTATTTTTGCTAACTTTGTAAAATAGTGCACATTTAATAATACACACATGTAATATTTTAATCAGCCCTTAATTTAATTTTCTAGAACACTTTAAGATGTATATTATATGTAAAGAGTGTCTAGATACGTGTCACATGATGTTCAAGAAAAACGTTCCATGTTATGTGCGTAGAAAAACTGAATTTTCGATATTTATCGATTACCCGATTTTTCTCTAATTTAAATTCCAACTTTTGCACATTATATATATATTATGTTATACATAATATATATAATATATACTTTAAATCTCAGCACTTGGCTGGTTAAAGTGGTACCCTTAACATGTGACAAAATTAAAATTGGAATCTTCACATTTTGGCCTAAATGTGGAGTAATTTGTGTGTGCCAATATGGAAATTATTTTTGCTGAATATATCATGTATATCACGAAATTGACATCATATTTTGATGTATATGGGCTGGCCATTTATTTATGGCAAGTACGTGACACGTTGGCGAAGTTTCGGTATTCGCCCCGATACGACA
Source organism: Eustoma russellianum (assembly GCA_036186865.1). Lineage (NCBI taxonomy): Eukaryota > Viridiplantae > Streptophyta > Magnoliopsida > Gentianales > Gentianaceae > Eustoma > Eustoma russellianum. The sequence goes on from AP025052.1 coordinate 13,522,630, forward strand.
AATTTCGGTTTAGAACCTTTTATCGTGTCGTATTTAATTTGTCATCACCATATCTTATATCATATAATATAAGACCTGAATATACTCATAAATATGAGTTAAGTATAGTGGTGTGACATTAACGTACGTACGTAAGATATATAACGTGTCGGTAGTAAGTTGGAATACATGTGTACGTGCCTTTTTCAAAAAAATCTGAAAATATATATATATATATATATATATATATATATATATATATTATGTATATGTGGCGTGTTTAATAAGATGGGGAGGAGGAGAGAACTTTCCTTCCTTGGCCTTGTTGCCTTTGTGCCTTTTCCAAATGAATCTTCCTTTAATGAACTACTTAGTTTATTAAACTAAGTACTTCACTTAATGAACTACTTTAGTTCATTAATGGTGGCACCTGAAAATAGTATAAACTCAACAAATGTTCGCCATATGATGTAAGCTTTAATGCTTCATGGCTCGTTAGTACGGCAACATAATATATAAGCTAAATAAGGCAAGTAATGGCAAGTTATCATGCACACATGTACACTTATGCACGTTTATATCTTATGCTCGTTTTTGTGCACATTTAAATCATGCATTTGAAAATCACTCAAACCCCTTTTTCTCTACAAAGGGTGCAGCTATAGATGAAAAATCTTTGATAAAGCGTCTATAAAAACTTGCAAGTCCATGAAAAATGCGAACTTTCCTTACATTCTTAGGTGTAGGCCACTCCACAATTGACTTAACCTTTTCCTCTTCCATTTCTACTCCCTCAGCCAAAATGACAAAGCCTAGGAAGACTACTCGTTCCAAACAAAAAGGGCACTTCTTAAAGTTGGCGTAAAGTTGTTCTTGCTTAAGCTTCTCAAAAACGGCTCTAATATGGTCAAGGTGGTCTTCTATGATTTGGGAATAGATTAGGATATTGTCAAAGTAAACCACAACAAATTGTCCTATGAAAGCTCGTAAGACTTCATCATTAACCTGATAAAGGTGCTAGGGGCGTTGGTGAGCCCGAAGGGCATCACTAACCACTCATAGAGCCTAAACATGGTTTTTAAATGCAGCCTTCCATTCGTCCCCTTCTCTAATCCGCACTTGGAAGTATCCTTTCTTAAGGTCAATTTTGATGAAATATCTAGATCCATGCAACATATCCAACATATCATCCAGCCTAGGTATGGGGTACCTATACTTGATAGTCATTTTGTTTATGACACGGCAATCGGTACACATTCTCCAGGTTCCATCTTTTTTGGGTTGACAGGGACGGCTGACGGGCTTAGGCTCTCTCGGATTTGTCCACTTGCTAGGAGTTCCTCTACTTGCCTTTGGATTTCCTTGGTTTCTTCTGGGTTGGTTCGATAGGCTGGTCGATTTGGTAAAATGTCTCCTGGGACAAAATCGATTTGGTGTTCTATTCCTCTAATAGGTGGTAATCCGGATGGTGGCTCGGTGGGAAATAGAACATCGTACTCTTGGATAAGGGATGCAACTGAGGTAGGTAAATTCTGTGGGAGTTCTTCTAATGAAAGGTGACTCGCTTTGGGACTGAGAATGAGAACGGTTTGGTTGCTATAAAGGGCTCGTGTGACCTCTCTTTTCTTTGCAAAATATCCACACTTCTTTTTGGAATCGTTGACACTTATGGGAACTACCTCTTTTCCCTTACTCTCTTGTTTTTTGTTCTCGCTTTTCATGCATTCCACGAATTTTCTCTCAGCTTCCTTTTCCTTAGGGTCGGTCCTAGACTTAGACATGCGTTGGTGATCTTCGTGGACTTTGTGGGGGTGGAAGTGCATGCAATTTGTAAAGTTTAACATTGAATTTGAAAGAATAATGATTCAAATATCCATCATATGTCACATGTCGATCAAATTGCCATTGTCTACCAAGTAAGATATGACTAGCATGCATTGGTGCGACATCACATAAAACATCATCTTTGTAACTACCAATGCTAAGAGAAATCAAAACTTGCTTACTGACGCTAACTTCATCGCAATCATTTAACCATGCAAGTTTGAGGATGCGGATGATTCGTCATAGGAAAATTCAGTTTTCTTACCAATTCGATGCTAGCCACATTCACACAAGAACCGGAATCAATGATCATAGTGCACACTTTACCATTTATCATGCAATGAATATGGAAAATTTGTTCTCTATGTTGCTCATGATCATCTAATTTCAGATATGCATTCAAAGCTCTACGCACAACAAGAAATTACTTAGTGTTAAGATCATCTAGCGCTCCTAGATCCTTTTCAAATTCAGTTTCATTATCATGCTCAGATTCATTTTCATGCTCGGATTCAGTCACGTATTCATTAGTCTCCTCAATTAACATGATTCATTTTGCATTAGGACACTCTTTTCCTGTGTGACCACGTCATAGACATTTATAGCATTTAATGTCCCTAAACCTGTTTGGGAGATCAAAAGAATTCCCTGTAGGAGCCTTTTGTTGGTTCGGTCATCTCGCTTTTGTGTGGACTGCACATGGTTGTCCATCCTTTGTGACACACCTTGATCACGTGTTTGGCCTCCTGTAAGCCATGAGCTTCCCGTTCCTGAAGGCTTGCTTGAAAACCTTAATGAAGATTGATTTGTACGATAAGTGGAATTGAAATTGGAGGAACTATGTACCTTAAGTTATCATTCAATCTTCTCAGCCATGTGGACCATGGTCGTTAGGTCGAGGTAAGGTTGAAGTTCAACCCTTTATCTAATTTCCCTGGTGAGACCATGTAGAAAGCAGGCTTTGGTTGCTTCTTCGGGTTCCTGCAAGTTAGACCTTTCTAACAAAATTTCTAATTCCTTATAGAATTCGTCTACACTTTTGGGGCCTTGCCTTAAGTTTTGAAAACTTGTAAAAATAGAACTCTCAAAATTATTTGGGATAAATCGTTGTCTCATTTCAAAATTCATTTCTTCCCAAGTGACAATTGGAGGTTGTCTTGTCTTAGATCTATTTCTACACAAATTCGTCCACAAATTTAATGCATAACAAGAAAACCCAATAGAAGCGTACCTCACCTTTTGTAATTCACTTTAGTTGGTACAAGAAAAGATTAGATCCACTTTCGTTTCCCACTCCAAATATCCCTCCGCATTACTTTTACCATAAAACGTTGGAATATTTATTTTTGTTTTGAGAAAATCGTCATCTTGTGGGAAAAGGGGGTTTTGGCGTCTTTGGTAACCACGGGGAGGGTGGTCATCAAAGTCATGATCATCGTGCTCAAATGGAATGTAATCATCATTGTACCTTCTTGGAGCATCCCTTCTTGATTGCGTTGGAGGAACAAACCTTCTTGGCTCGATGTGCGGTGGTCTAAGGTTTTCATCCTCAACTTCTTCAGGTGGATGTCGCCGTGTTTGTGGTATGGGAACGGCTATGCTTGTGCCTTGTCCATCGCTCGTCTTTTGGCTCCTTTCAACATCCTCCAATCGATGTTTGATTACCTCGTTGTCATACATGAGTTTCTTTAACATCTCCAGCATTTGTTGTTGTGTATTGTCAATAGTCTCGGCCTCTTATGACTTGCTAGATGTGGAATGAGTGCTGCTCTCCATGTTTTACCTAAAGTGATCAAACAAAAAAAAGAAAAGAAAAGAAAAGAAGCAAACTAACACAAAGACAAGCAAACGTTAAAAAACAAAATATGAACACTCCTCTTTCTCTTATTTCCACTCTCTTACAACCTTGCTTCTTGAATAACCTGAAGTTAATAAGATTCAAAGCAATCAATTAAGAAACTGTTTGCCAATGCTTCTCCAAACCACAACGATCTCCACTTGTTTTCTCCCTTTCGCTTTCAATTTGCACCAAATAGTATCAAAACAGAATCAAGAGAAATAGAAACAAAATTGAACTGTACTAAGATTCAAAGAAAGTAAGCAACCAAAATTTATGTATAAGGCTAAACCAAAGATGAACTAAGGGTTGCTGTAGGTAATCTTTAGTTAATTTTAATTCTATGCACTTACTATCCACAGAATGGTTCAAGTCATGCAATAATCGAGCATCCAAGTGTGCGATTGTTCAAGAAGAGCAGTATAAGGAGATGGAATGTTTGAGGACAATTTATGTGTGGTAAAGTGAAAGATGGTATCCAAGGTTGTCAAATTGCACCAAAAAATGTAAATTGTTACACAAAGGTTTTCCCCTCTTTTGTTTCAATGCAATCAAGGTTCAAATTCTTTTTTTGACTAGGGGCAGAATTGGAATTTCACGCTTTTGCCCTAAGAATTTTCGTTTTTGTGCAAAATAGTGCAACGTCTTTGAATTGCAGTGTGCTACCTTTAATTGCAGCCAAAATAACCTTGGAATTGAGGAAATTTGAGGTTTGGCAGAATTAGGGATAGGTTAGGGTTTTCAATTTGGGGTTTTTTTGTCGTTTTTGGGTCTTTGTGGGATTTAAGTTTTGGGAACTGGACGGGTGGTATATATGGGCTATTTGGGCTAGTAATTGAAGATATGTGTGGTCAATTTGAGTGGTGGACGGTTTTTGGACAGAATTGAACAAAGTTCAATTTCTAGGGTTAAGGTTTTTTTGAATGAGTTGGTTTTGATTTTGTTTGGCAAAATTGGTTTAGGGCTTTTGGTTAAGATGTGAAACAAGTATTTGGAATCTGGTTGGTGGTTTTAGGATCGGATTTGGGATTTTTTTTGGGCCGTGGTAAATGGAGAACGTTTAGGGTTTTGGTTGATTGAAAGTGAATTATGAAGGTGCACACGTATGAATAGATGTTTTTAAAGCATGAAATCAATCACAATGTGAATCACAAGATGCATACAATCATCACCAACTAAAAGCTTCGGTAGCAACAAGATGATTTGAAATCGAGGTGGCCTTATAGGCTAATGGTTGTAGAGTTAACAAAAAGCTGAATGTGACCTAGATGCTACAAACCCTAGCTTGTTCAAGTTTGAATGTCACAAGTTCACATGTGTGACACCAAAGACAAAAGAAATGACACTTGAATGATGAATAACAAGATGCAGCAAAATGCAAAAATTAAAAAAGTCTCTAGGACGTTTTTTTTATACGTGTGGAAGACTCAAATAATGTGAAGAATGGGTTAGAAGAAGGACTCAACTAGACTTGGAACAAATGGACTCAAATGAAAAGAAAACGATAGAAGACAGTGGAATAGAGTAATCTGTCTCTGATACCAATTTGATGCGTGCAAGACGTGGGCTCCAACAATTCCACCTTCCAAACCTCCTTCACTATGGGTTAGGCATAATACCAATTTGAGTGCATTTTGAATTGGTTGTTGATCTATCCTTCCCACATCCTTTGAGCCGTGTATCTTAAGTAATGAGGTGTTGGAAATCTGATTTGATGATGATAAAGTGGTTGAGATTGAATTCAAAGGATGGTTGAAGATTGAATTCAAATGAGTTTGAATTTGAATTCAAACTTGGATTCAGATTTTCAGTTGTTGACTTATCCTCCTTTGATCTCCAAATAGGCGTGTAGATGGCTGAAGATAATGGCTAAAATCTTCATGAAATTTAAGACTCAAATTGGTTGAAACTTGAATTCAAATCATGATTGAATTTAAATTCAAGTTTAACTTCAAGTTTAAATTCAATTTGATCTCCATCTTTGCACTTCAAATGGCCATCCCCTTTGTTGATGGTTGGAGATAATTTTGAGTTCAATTTGAAAAGGAATTCCATCTTGGACCACATTTGAACTTGTCTTTGTGGAGACAATCATTCCTCTCAACACAACATTCCTTTTGTCTCCCTTTTTGAAACACACGCCTATAATGCCACTTTGAACCTACATTTGTCTTGGAACTTCCATGTACCTAATTTACCTACAAAGCAAACACATAAAACAAGGATCACAAGAAAACAAGACAAAATTCAAAACAAGGAATGCTCACACACACGCACATTCATACACGTTCATAATGTAGTTTGAATGAAGTGAACCCAACGAACCTTAGGTTCATCTTGAACTTGTTTGTAAAAGAAGATTCCAACTTGATGACCAAGTTCTCTAGCCCTCCTTCTTGTCATAGGACCCGTGACCTCTTGATGGGATCCCCGATCCTCATCAGTTGGGGCGGTGCTCCCCCTATGTTCCTCAAGACGTAAGAATGTTTTAAAATGACCACTTAGAACCCATGGATAGGTAACCTGCTGAGAGAAGGATACCAACGAGTCCCACAAGGACTTGCACTCCAAAATTGTATGACGACCATAAATTATTGTCTAGTGAAAGAGTTGCTGCATGGAACGCCACATGAACGTAAAATGTGAAGCCTGAGCACCATGTGTAATACTATGAAATTGAACATCCATTGTACGCCAAAAAACCCCAAACCTTTCCATCACATGTGTCTTGTGCATTTCTAAAACCAAGATTGAGACGATAATAATTTAGGCGTGAAGGTCGCTGCTTGGGTTCAATAATTACCAGTAAATGAATAGAATAGTCACGTAACAAGTGGAGTAGACGTGATAAAGAGGTTCGAATACCTCCAACATTCCATGTTAAAGCATTCATGGGAAGTATGAGAAGGTTGCGAATATAACTTACCACTAGGAGTAGCAATACGAGTCACAACTGTCGAGGGTGGCCGGGGAGGTAACTACATTCTAGTACGTCGGCGCCAGGTAGGAGGTACAGGAAGGAAGCCTTCAGAGTCTGGCACTGCTGAATCCAACAATTCACATAATGGCCTGCCAATCTCAGAAGACATTGGTTTCGATGCTAAATGTTTACCAATGAGAATTGAAGAACTTTGCATTTGTCGTAATAATTTTGCATAGGCATGGTCATCAAAGTTAGGGGTTGGGACAGGTAAATGGCCCACCTCAAAATCCAAACATTTCTAATCATCATGATCATCCACAATTTTTTGGTTTAGCAAAACATCTTCTTTGTCGAAATGTCACAAGCTAATATCTTAAATAGAGGGAATAGGAAGCGCATGATCTGTGGGCTAGGATGCAGTAACCGAAGAGATATCTAATTGAGGCACAACTACTTCGGCCGGAGGAAAGCGTTGAAGTAAAGTGACTGAATCATTTGGTACTGCTGACTTCCCTTTCTTTGGAGTCCAATGTGTCGTTGGTTGCGGCTTAACAGGAGGTGGAGGTGGTGGATCATCATATGCACTAACCGTATGGCCAAGACGGCGACATTCAACACAAAAAGAGGGTAGATCCTCATAGATTACTTCCTGCAATATCAATTTCTGTTTACCTTGAATGTATATTTTCTTTGGAAGATCCTGCGAAACATCGACCTCGGTACAGATGCGCGCTACCGATGGACGTAAGCCATCGGCTGTTACAATATCCATTTTGATGGGCGTTTCGATCAGGTGGGTGATCTCAAACAAAGCTATCTTATGATGAAAGTGTATATGTATATCTGGAAAAGCTATCCAAATAGGATCAATGGGGGCATCAGCGGCTAGATAAAAATCAATAGTCCACTCGGTGACCCTCATGTGGCAACCAGCTACTTTCTATGACCGTCAATAAAAGCATCAGAGATAATCCGGTTCATGAGTGAAATTGAGAGGAATGTGTTATGAATCCAACAATGTAATCTGAATATCCGATCAAAAGCAAATGCGTTCAAATACCTGTCGAATAACCTTGAGAGATGGACGGCCATTTCAAAATGTGCCGACAAGAGATAACCAGAAAGGGGCAGCCAAAGTGTCAACTTTGTCATTCGTGAAGGTGATCATTGGAATTCTTTTGTGCTTAGATGGAGGCTTAGGCGAGATGGAGATTGGAGGGGGTGTCATGTCAATGACAGCGGCAAAAGATCGACCACCGCCATGATCAATGTCGGGCATTGGAAAGGAGACGGAGCCATCGCGAGCTAAAAATTTATATTATATATATACACTAAATTTTTTTTTGTAAAAGAGTTTAATTTTATTCAGGTTTCCTCATTTATAGCAGAGCGAAGCCAGTATACAATAACTGTAGCTGAAGATTGCGAAAACAAAGAAATCTAAGACTATCTCAAGTGACCAAGGTAACGTAAAAGAAGCTAATGGAAAAGGCACATTCAACCGTATATAATATGCTGCATTAAAACCTTGCTAAGGAAAACAACCCTTGTGGAGAAAACCTTGATCGAAGAAAAAAGTGTACATATTTATAGGGTTGAAATGTGTAATACATGAATAATCCTGAATTTGATAGATACATGGTAAACAAAATAATGAGACAATCACCAGTGGGTACACGATGGACAACTCGGCGAGACAGTAGTAGTCGATAGTCATAACCCTCCATCGCAAAAAATCCGCATGTGAAGCATGATCCCTCAGATGATGCACATAGTAGTAAATAGCAACCCATGCAAAAACCAAACATTTCCATGAGTAAACGTGAAAAACAGATAATGCCAAGGAGAACAAATGATGCGCGAGAGATAAGTACCCCTGTTGCCTGTATCCACTGATACAGGCAACCACCAATACAAAATAGCCAAAAAAGGAAATAGCACAAAACACATCGCAAAGATAACAGCAGAGAGCGGAAGAAAAATAAATACCCGAGCTGCCTATATCAGTATATGACACAGGCAATGGTCCAATAAAATATGACGTCTTATAGAAGCTCCAATGCTACATCCGAAGATATCCAGTAGTAGCATCCGTATGCATAGCAGCTGTAACAATCGGAGACAAATCCCTGGATATTTTAAAGGTAAAGAAACTGGGATGAAGTTGTCCATGCAGAGCAAAAACATGTGCTACCATATTAGCCTTCTGAGGGACATGTGTAATAGTACCATTGCATAGTCGAAGAAAAGTACATATCATCGCTACATCATGAGTACGTATGTAGTCAACTACCCCAAGCGAATCAACCTCTACATCAATATTATAGTAATGCTCGCCGAAATAGATGAGCGCCAGAGTGGTAGCCTGCAATTCTTACTCAAATAGGGAAGATACCGAGAGAGGGAAAACAATAGCACTATAGAATTGGCCACGTGAATCTCGGATCACAGCACCACCTGAGGCTGAGAAAGAACAAAGTGCCGCATCAACATTTAATTTGAAGCGACCAAAAGGAGGTGTAAGCCATAGCACAACAGTAGGCCGTCGATTGCGAAGACGTGGAGAAAGGCCGAGAGCCACCAACTGAGGATCAGTTGAGGCATGTTTGGTGCCATCTTGACCTTGAAACCAGATATAAAAGTTATCTCGAATAAGCTCACGCAACTTGGAGAAGGACCAGCTCTCACCGCCAAAGACAAGCAAAGTGTACCCCAAATAATTATACTCGGTGCCACAATACGTAAACATCCTCTGAATGTAGTGCCCCGAGTTGATGTCAACCAAGCAAGTAAAAATTGCTCAACGAAGTAGCAGACAATGATGGACCATCCAATATAGACACATATATGTTCCATATTTGGTGTATAGGAGTACAATGTAAGAATAAATGATACTAATAAATTGCCAATGAATTGACATGTGCCACTTGTACTTTTTTTAATCTATTTTACTTCCTCCATAATCGGCACCAATATAAGCATGCGAATTAAATTCACAATTTTTATCGTATCAAAGTCCTAATGTGGGGGTATGATTAATGTAAAGAAATATCCTTTTTACAGCATTAAAGTGTGAGACTTCAAGATTACTTTGAAAGCAAGCAAGCATACAGACACTAAGCATAATATTGAGTCTACTTGCAGTAAGATAAAGTAAAGAGCCAATCATAGATCTATACAATCCATTATGAAAATCTTTTCCATTTTTATGTTTGTCAAGTTTGGTGGCTACATTCATATGGGTGGTAGATGGTTTCAAGTTTTCAAAGTAAAACTTCTTAATCATGTCATTTACGTATTTTATTTGACTTATGTATATTCCTTTACTAGTTTGCTTAATTTTCAAGCCAAGAAAATAATTTAGTTCGCATACCATAGACATCTCAAAACTTGGATATCATGCAAGTTTCGAATTCTTCTACTGATTTATCACACGTAGACCCAAAGACAATATCATCAACATAAATTTGAATAACAAGTAAATCCGGTTTCTCTTATGATAGAGAACTATCGATGGTTTCCCTTTTTAAGTCCATTTTCTAAGAGAAAGGTAGCAAAGCGATCATACCAAGCTCTAGGAGCCTATTTTAAACCATATACCGCTTTCTTTAAATTATAATTAGGATATTTTATACAATCAAATCCGGGTGGTTGCTTTGCATAAACTTCTTCTTGTATAAAATAATTTCAAAATGCAATTTTTACATCCATTTGATAAAGTCTAAAATCCTTTATGCAAGCAATAACAAGTAATAATCGTATAGCTTCTAAACGTGTTACGGGTGCAAATGTCTCTTTATAATCTATTCCCTTTTCTGTATTATATCCTTGCGCTACAAGCCTAGCTTTATTTCTAACAACTTTACCATCCTCATTCATTTTTTTAAACACCTGTTTCGTACCTATTATTGTTTTGTCTTGTGGTCGGGGTACTAAATCCCATACATCGTTTCTTGTAAACTGATTAATTTTAATTCGTCATGCATAGCATCAATCCAAGAAGAATCACTCAAAGCATCAAGCACATTCTTTGGTTCTATTTCAGAAATCATAGCATGGAATTGATTAATTTGACCTTGATATATTCTTCTACTGGTCGTACACCTTGAGATATGTCGCCTATTATGAGGTCGTGTGGGTGATCTCCATGCCATCTTGCTTGATTAATTTCTAAGTTCTCATGTGATTCTAAGTGTTCAAGCATTTTTAGAGTGTCATGCTCATCATGTATGCTGTTTTCTTCTATGTCATCCATCCTGGGTTTCAATTCAAAATCATCATCATATTCTTTATTTATTTCAAGTTCACCAAATTCATTGAATTTCACATGTATAGATTCTAAAATTTATCTAGTGACAGGATCAGAGTATCTATATCCTTAGCACACAGAATATCCAACAAAAATACATTCAATAGATTTAGCCTTAAATTTATGTAAATTATCCTTTGTGTTTAATACAAAATATTCACAGCCAAAAACACAAAAATAATCAATCTTTGGCGTACAATCATTTAAAATCTCATATGGTGTTTTGTTAACATTCTTTCTAATAGATAAACAGTTAATTATATAGCATGCAGAATTAATGGCTTTGGCCCATAAAAATCTACGCAATCGATTTTCACAAAGCATGGTTCTTGCAATTTCTTGCAACGTCCTATTCTTTATTTCAACTACACCGTTTATTTGTGGTGTTCTAGATGGCGAAAATTCATGCTTAATACCTTTTTCTTCACAAAACGCAATCATATCTTTATTTTTAGATTCGCCGCCTCTATCGCTCCTAATCATTTTCACATTCACACCGTATTCATTTTTAAGTTGTTTTAACAATTTAGCAATTTCAAAAGCGCTGACTAAACAAGTCAATATGTAATAATTCTAAGATTCAAGATATGCTAAACTCATTCTTAGGCTTAAGTAATTCACGTGTATGTTTGCCCTTAATACAAGATTCACACAACTTAAAGTTGTCCAAATCAAGTTTATGCATTCCTCGTACTAGACTCTTAGGTTGAAGTTTTTCAAGAGTGGAGATGCCAATGTGTCCTAAACGTCTTATGGTTTATGTGATCGATGCAAAGTGTAACAATCATTTAAGGACCCTTTATTTTTGGGTCCTTAAGGGTTAGTTGTAGCGTCCAAAGGGGACTAGGGTCTCAGCACGGTGCACCTCCCGTACTATGCTACGAGAATTACAAGGCATCAATAACATTCATATTCACGTTGCCATAAACATGTATCAAAATTGTGGAAGCGTCATAAAATATACAAAGCGTAATGGACATGCATCATATGCCAAACTAAATCCGAATACATCTAAAATATCAAAAGTACAAAGTCATAATAAAAATATGAAATAATATAAATGAAACCACATAATCTGTGTCCATACGATCATCACCTATGATCAATCCTCGAGATATCCTCAATTGTGACTAAAACTAGCTCTTGAGGCTCTGCAATGCCGTAAAAGATAGGGTGAGCAATAACAAATCGTTCATCAAGTATTTACACGTAGGTTTTGTCATGTGGACCATGGATAGTAGACGGTAAATAAAAACACATGCAGTGAAATAATAAGTGCTTAATGCATCTCTGTATCACAATTGTAGTGACAAATAATATAAACCATGGCAATCACATGTAGGCAAGTAAACTACGGAAATGTAAAGTCACAGGGCAATTTATTTGATTTTCATATCTCTTTTCCTTACGTTGCTATTTAGCTTTTATATGGTGTCTTGTATTAAATTCCCTTTAGCTATGTCCATGCCCAAATCCTGCTCGGACCAATCATCTCTTATCTGCTAAGGATCTACGCACATGTCTAGCAGGATGACACGGGCAAACAAGTGTATGTTCATAAGATGAAAGGTCATGCATCGTCTTTTATAAAAATCTGTCAAATCATAATCATTTCTGAAATCATTATCAAATCTGTCATAGCTGTGCACATAGCATAACCTATATAAACGGTACACAAGACACACTGGCTGAATTCTGAGAGGAAGAGAAAATTTCCTTTTTAGTGAAAGAAGAAGGTTAGAGAGAGGTAGAGGATCTTAAGAGAAAGTGGAATGAAAATGGAGTTGCCTTCACATCTCCCTTTCTATAGCTCTCGGTTGATGAAAAAGGAGAAGGAGAGTCAAGAAATTTTGGAGGTTTGGAAGGAGAGAGAGAGAGAGAGAGAGAGAGAGAAGCATGTTGTAGATGAAGAAAATGGAGAAAAGTTGGGAGAAAATGGGTTGGACAGTGGAAGGCTTGGAAATGAAGTGGTCCTCTTTATTTTGGTGAGTTTGCCGAGATATGAATAAGTGGGGGTAGAGAGAGAAGAATCTTCATTATGGAGGTTTATTGATAGAAGAAAAAGAGTGAAGTGATGGGGAAGGGTTTTCATGTGAAGGTATTGGCTGCAATGGAGGTGGTGGTGACGTGTAGTATAGAAGAAGAAATTTCTTCCTTACCTCCTTGTAGCCTTCTCGGTTGGAGGTAAAAATGGAGGTGGAGGAATTTTTGGTCAGAGAGATAAGAGTGAAGTTGAGAGAAAGTTGGAAGGAGAAAATGAGGATGGTGGAAGAAATGAAGTTTCTTTTCTCTTTACCTTAGCGTTGTACCCAACGAATAATTCATATTGTATTTGAGACTTGTATAAGTGAATTAATGAAAGGTTGCATCCTTCAAGTACATTTTACTAAGTTTTATTATTACTTCTTTAATTAAATTTTCTCAAAGCAAATATTATATAATTATACAAGCATGAGTTATGAAGCATGTGAAATGGCCAATTCACCCCCAAGATCTTAAGAGTTTCGGCCATAAGGCCTTAAAGGGCCTTAGAATGTTCTTCCAATTATGAGAAGACTAATCCTAAGGGTCTTCTTAAAAGTAAGCCCAAAAGCCCACACTAGAAATTAGATATTACAAGTAGTGGTGTGATTATACAAGCATGAAATATAAAAATGTGAGAAATAACAAAAAATAAATAAAAAATAAATCCCTCCCAACCAAGAAATTCGGCCACTCCATGAGCTTCTAGAAGGCTCATGATATTTCCTATTTCTATTTTATTAAGAAAATCAAGAATAAAATAATTAAGGAAAAGGCAAGCATGGGGGACAAAAGATGCTAATTTGTAAGACCCCAAGGTTGCTTTTTTACTTTTCATGCAACCTTGTCTCCCCCTTCTCCCCTTCATGCGCCGGCCCCTTCCCCTAGCCAAGAAGTCCTCTTCTTCTTCTTTAATAAGGAGCCTTTTCATCCATCTTTAACCCACTACATCCTCAAGAATTGATCAAGCAAGTAGCAAAGAATCTCCCTCTCCTTTCCCTAAAAACATACGGCTAGAGAGTAACTAGAAGGCTCAAGGATATCTCCACCACCAAGCTTCCAGGCCCATCTAAGTAAGTATATGCTAAACTCCCTTAGGTGAATTTCCTATTTCAAGAAATGATGCTTATGTTGGTACCTCTTCTCCCTTGCTAAAACCGTGGCCTCCTTGGTCCTTAGGTGAGGATTTCTCAAGCTACTAGGTGGTGCTAACACCTTGGTGGTTTGAACCCCATTCAAGCCTCATTTGGTAAGTTAGTATAGCCTTAATCTAGCTCTATTCTTCATATAAGTGGATAACTAATGTTTCTTCTTTTTCCCCCCAAAAACCGTATGTCCTATGGATGTAGTGGAGGGAAACTTCAAGCCATTCTATCCAAGATTCAAGCTAAAGGAGGATTCTAGCTTGAAGAGGCAAGTATACTCTAGATAATCTTGACTTATTTGTGAAGTATGTGCTTGAATGGCTAGCTATTCTTAAGATGTAAATCTTAGTTGAAAGTGCTAAGTTTAAAGCATGAGAATTTAGTGTTCCTTAAGAAAAGTTACTTGCATGTGTGAAATTCTTCCAAAGATAAGTTCTTTGCCTACATTGAATATGAATATGTTGTATGTCTAACTTAAAAATGGAAAAATTCTTCTTTCTTACCATGATAGGGGATGGTTGAAGGGGTAGGTAGGAATGAACATTGGTTTTTGTGAAGAACGTGTCTTGTGAGGCAAAAGATATTTGGAAGTTGTACGTTTGAATGATTTATTACTTAGGTGTATTATGTTCATTATGAAAACAAAATATAAGCCCTTTCATGTATAAGAAGACGGGCTGTTTTGGGGGTTATATAGTACATAAATTAGTTATGCCAACGGTAGACTTTATTAAGTACAAAATGTGCAATGACATTGTGTGCTATGTGTAAGTTTCAAAATGTTTTTGAAGTAATTCGTATGTAGCCTATAATATATTATAGAACCTGTAATGTCTGTGTTAAAAGGTGTATTTGGTGGTTAGTAAGTCATTTTAGAGGAATTAGTTAAATTGGTAAACACTTGACAAGAAGAGTGACGAAAAGGAAAAACTACTGGAACTGGACAGATTAAAGTTGACGTGTTGTATGACCCGAAAATGGACCTTAGAAACGTGAAAATGAGCTGATTTTTGGTAGGATGCTATCCTTGTGTGTTTATTAAATCCATGAGTTGTAATTTTGGTAAAAGGACTTGTGGTTTATTCGCAATAAAAGTTTTAGTGAAAGCTGGTCATTTCAGATTCTGCATGTACCTAGTATAGGAAAATAATTAAATAAACCCCTTATACCCATTTGATTGCTCTAGAATTTTTACGGTAATCACTTAAGACATACGTCAACATGTCCATGTAAATAAATCAGATTGGAACCACCATTTTAAGGGTTAACAACTGAGTTGAAGTTAGTGGTACAAAATTAGAAAACAGGAAAGAATTATTGCATGAGTTGGGAGGCCTTATTATTGCAAATTTAGACTTGTATGTGCTATTGGGCTTATGAAAATTATTTCTTGGTATGTCTACTGTGTTTTGCAGGCATTGGTCCAAATTAAATAAGATTTTATGGCTTGAAAGAAAGGTAAAATAAGTACTGCGCTGCTGGATTCAGCAGTACCCTGTTTGGTAACTTAATGATGTGAGGGTCTTATATGTCTCGAAACATTACGAAAATTTTATGGCAAGTAGATAAGACTCCATTATGCATATGTATGACATGAGGTTATGAAGATAGGCCCAAATTGTGAGGTTTGAAGCCGCGTGAACGAAATGTTAATTCTGGAAATTTTTCCAGCTTAAGGAACAAGGTCATATATGTATTAAGTGATGCATATAGCCATGAGTTTCATATTGCACGTCATGCATTGAATCATCATCATTTACGTGATTTATGAAACTGAGTTTATGTCAAAGAAGTTATGAAAAGTGCATTTAAAGAAAAGATTTCAGTTTTGAAAAGAACGACTCCTATTTGGTACCATTGATTTTGGCCAGCATAACCCGCTACATATCCAGGGTTAATTGATCTGTTGATGATAATGATCGTACATGCCCGGAGAGAATAGAACTGATTATGATAATTATGACCGTTCAGGCCCGGAGATAATAGACCTGATAATGATGATTTATGACCGTACAGGCCCGGAGAGAATAGACCTGGTGACGATGATTGATTGTATGACCGTTTTAAGATCCGGACATAATAGATCTGAAGGGAATGGTATGACCGCCTCAGACCTGAATATAATAGATCTGAATACTCACTCCTCTCGTTTTATTAATGATGATGTTTTTGAAAGAAAGAATGGAAGAACTTATCCTCATTTTCGTCATGATGCATCACATGTGCATATGCATACATACTGCATTTTCTATAGTTAGTCGAATGGTTAATGTACTATTACTTAAGCTATGATGTTATGGATTAATATCTCCTAAGTTATGATCTTAATGTGCTTCCTTATCTCTTAAGTTATGATCTTACGTTCTTACGGATGATGAATTGGAAGTCAGGTATGTTGTGAATTCAAACTAATTGAGGGTTTGGTTCTTGTGTATACTTTCTATTTAATTCATGATTATTTATGGTATACTTGCTGGTGACTTTGTCACTTACCCCATTATTTTTCCTCCCAGAGCCTGCAGGGAACAGGGTCCAGTGGATCGATGACGAGCCTAGGATTCCCTATCCATAGGCGTGCGAGAGAGGATAGCTTCGGGACTTTAGTATGATGACTTATGTTTAATGAACTCATGATGGAATTTTAAATTTGGATATTTCTTTTATTTTGTGGACATGGATGTAGACGGTGTTGTGAATATTCGGCATGTTTTTATTTAAAAGTTTTTATTCTGCCTTACTTTCTGGCTTACTTGATGATGTGTAAGCAGGAAAGTCCATCTACTTGTTATGGACTACGATATGTTATGAATCGACGATTGGTACTCTCTGTAGTGAAGTACGGCGGGCACACCGTACGCGAGCGAGCCGGTGAGGGGCGCTACACTTAGTGTGGCCGAAATTAGGCTAGTGGGGAATGATGGGAGAATCTTCATTACGGGATTATATAAGAAAGAAAATAATGAAAAGATGTAGGGGGAGTTGCATGTAGGGTGATTGGTGGAAAGGAGTAGCATAAGAAAGAAAAAATTGGAAGTTTTAAGACAACTTCTTCCCTCTTCCATGGTTGTGATTCTCGGATGAAGAGGGATTTGAGAAAGTTGAGAGAATTTTGTTTTGAGAGAGAATGGAGTAGAAGAAGTGTTGTACCCAACAAAAAAAGTCATATTGTACTTAAAGACTAAGTTTTATTAGTGCTTCTTTTATTAAATTTTGATAAAGCAAATATTATGATCATTCAATCATGAGTTATGGATCATGGTCAATTCACCCAAGGGCTTAAGAGATTTTGGCCACAAGGTTTAAAAAGGGCCTTAAAGGGGTTTTACAAATTATAAGGAGTTTAATCTTAAGGGCCTTCTTAAGACAAGCCCAAATAGCAATTAAGGAGTTTTAAGTTGTGGGGGCAATTTTCCCCAACCCTCACTAATATTCGGCCCTTTAGCCCAAAAGGATTCAAGATTTTCCTAATTTCATTTTAAATCAAGAGAAAGGGGAAAATAATTAATAAGAAGGGGGCAACTACCCAAATAGCTTTTCATTAAACACACCTGGAAAGTGACTTAAGCATGGTAATGGCTACAAATGCCCTACTCGCCGGATTTCCCTCCATGGAATAACCAAGAATCAATTCAAATCTTACTATAGTTACTTTATGTTAACCACAAGACTAAAGTAACCCAAGTTAGCCTTAAAGTAACTCTAATTGGATAAAGTAACCCAAGTTAGTATTAAAGTAACCCTGGTTAGCTAAAGTAACTTAAGTTAATTAACTCAAATTAAAATAACCATGCCATGGTAACCCCCTTCTTCCCTCTTGCTCCCCAATGGCCAAACCACTTAGCCTAGTGAAGAAAATCCTCTCCAAGAAACTCTAGAACACTCTCCCTCAAAAATTCACAAGAAGCAAGAGACTTCCCTCTTTTTCCCTCAAGGCACACGGCAACTTGAACCAAGAAGATTTAAGATTTATCCAATTTCAAACTTGGTCTAGGTAAGTACACTCTAAATTCCTTAAGAGAATTTTGTATCTTACATGGAGTGAAGCTCACATTTCTACCTTTTTCTTGCTCAAAAATCGTGACTCCCATGGTCACTAGGTTCAAGCTTTCAAGCTTTTAAGTGGTACTAGTCTCTTAAGAGGTTTGAACACCATTTAAGATTCATCTTGGTAAGCCAATCTAGCCTCTATTTAGTTTATCTTTCACTTAAGATAATGGCTAACTATTGTTCTTTTTCCTCCTCCAAAACCTTGGGTTTCATATATTGAAGAGGAGTGAGACTTCACTTCATTTTCCAAGCTAAGGAAAGGTTAAGCCTGAAGAGGCAAGTACACTATAAATATTCTTGGCTTGTGTGTGAAAGTATATGCTTGAATGTTTAGATGTTACTAAGTTTTAATCTTAGATGGAAAATGTTAAGCTTGAAGCATGAAAATTTCGGTTTCCTTAAGAAAAGTGGCTTGCATGTATGAGATTCCTTCAAAGGTGGATTCTTTGCCCTTTTTGAGTATTAATATGATGATTGTCTAAGATAAGTGTTGCAAAGTTCTCTTTTTTGGCATGTAAGGGGGACTGTTGGATGAAATGTGTGGGTAAATATTGTTATTGTTAAAGATTGTGACTTGTGAGGTAAAGGAGGCATATAAGTTGTATGCTCTATGACTTATGTGTAAAGTGTTCATTATGGAAATGAAATTTAAGCCCTTGCATGTGAGTGAAATGGGCTGTTTTGGGGTATTGGACACACAAACTAGATGTGCCATGAATGGACTTTACTATGTACAAATGTGCAAATTCAAGGTGTGCTATGTGTAACCTTAAAAATCGTTTTGAAGTGATGTGTATGTGACCTTTGGAATATATTAGGACCTGTAGCATTTATGTTAAAAGTGTATATGAAGGTTAGTAAGCCATTCTTGAAGAATAATCTTTGTCCTTACAATTTATCAAGAAAAGAGACAAAAAATGGAAATTACTGGAACAGGGCAGAATAATGCGACAATTTGTATGACCTGAAAAAGGGGTCTTAGAAGTATTCAATTAAGCTAAGTTTTGGCATGGCACTAGCCCTATGTGTATAGTAAATATGAGAGTTGGAAGTTTGGTAAAAGAAGTTATGATTTGTCATTAATAGAATTTTTAGTAAAACTGGTCAAAGTCTTGGAATTACAGGACTGGACAGAATTTAAGTGACATATTAATTGACCCAAAAATGGACCTTAGAAATATGCAAATGGGCTGATGTTTGGTAGGATGCTATCCCTATGTGTTTACTAAGTCTGTGAGTTAAAATTTTTGAAAAAGGACTTACGGTTTGGTCACAATAAAATTCGTAGCAAAACTGGCCACTCCAGAATCAGCATGTACCCGTTTTTGGAAAAGTGAGTAAGTGACCCCTTAAAAGTTTTTATATTACTCCGGAAATTTTATGACAATTACTTAGGACACAGATGAGTATATCCATGTAAATTATTCATCTTGAAATTTTTATTTAAGGGGTAACTACTGAAATTAAGTAAGCACTACTAAACTTGAAAACTGGGCTGAATTACGGAACTAGTTGGGAGACTTCGTTCTTGTGGTTTAGACTTGTTTGAACGGCTTGGGCTTATGAATATTGATTCTTGGCATGTTTGCAGTATTTTCCCATGTTTGTCCCAAATTAAGTAAGACTTATTGTGCTTGAGAAAGATAAAAAGAGGGGTACTGCACTGCTGGATTCAGCAGTACCCTGTTTGGTAATATAATAGTTTAAGGGTCTTACATATCTCGAAACATTACGAAAATTTTATGGCAAGTAGAAAAGACACCCTTATGCATATGTATGTCAAGAAATCAGGATAATGGGCCTAAAATATGAGGTTTTGAGGCCGTACAAACGGAATGATAATTATGGAAATTTTTCCAGCCTAGAGAATAAAATCGCACTTGTATGCATGAAACGCATTATGTCACGAGTTGCATGGTACATGTCATACATTGCATCATCGTCACTTACATGATTTATGAAAATGATGAAAAAGCGTTTTTAAAGAAAAGATTCCGTTTTGAAAAGAACGCTTTCCATCGGTACCATATATTTCTGGCCAGCATGACCCACTCAGATCCGGGGTTAATTGATCTGATGGTTATGACTGTTCAGGCCCGGAGAGAATAGACTTGATGACTACGATTGATGATGTGACCGTTTTCGGATCCGGAAATAATAGATCCGAAGGGAAGAATATGACCGCCTCAGATCCGGATAGAATAGATCTGAACACTCTCTTGTTTTTATTGACGATGATGTTTTGAAAGAAAGAAAGAAAGAACTTATCCTCATTTTGATCATGATGCATCACATGGGAATACTCATGCCTGTTTCATTTAATGGTTCGTCGAATATTTGGTACATTGTTACTTAGGCTAAGATGTTATGACTTGATAACTCCTAAGTTATGAATTTTAATAAGTTATAAGCTTGTTACTTACGGATGTTGGATGAAAGGTCAGGTATGTTATTAAACCAAAACTTTTGGGGTTTGGTTCTTGTATGTGCTTTCCATTTAATTCATGATTATATATGGTTTACTTGCTGGTGACGTTGTCACTCACCACTTATTTTCCTCCCAGAACCCATAGGAAATAGGGTCGAGTGGATCGAGGATGAGCCTAGGGTTCCCTATCCGTAGAAGAGCAAAAGAAGGACGACTTAAGGGTTTTTGCCATGATGGTCATGATTCATGAACTATTTATGGACTTTTGATGAAAACATTGACTTTCGGATTTCCGCATTTGTGAGCAAGTTTGTAAAACTTATGATGGATGTTTAGACGCTTTTATTTTTAAAGTTTTTATTCTGTCTCGGTTTCGCTTACTTGTTAATGTGTAAGCATGAAGGTCCACATATTTTGTGATGGACCAAGACATGTTATGGATTGACGCCTGGTACTCTCCGTAGTGAAGTACGGCGGGCGCACCATATACGGCTAGGCCGGGGTGCGGGGCGCTACAGGTGGTATCAGAGTTGAGGCTCTAGATCCGGACAGAATATAGAATTAAGCTATGATTTTAGAAATCTAAGATTGATCTTAGATGTAAGTCATGATCTTAGATGAGGGATTGACCTTAGACTAGGATGACTTAGACTGGAAATTACAGTCATGACTTAATAACGAAAATCCTAGTCTAACGAAATTTTATATCCTCTTGAGTTATCCATTTAAACTTCTATTGGATTATGAATTAGATTCTGTCACATATTACGACATTCCAACCTAGAATAAAATCCCGACACTTCATAGTGCAGATGGCACGACCACGAGGCAGACCTGCCAGAGCCAGACCAGAGGTGCAGGAGCCTATTCCTCCTCCACCTGCTCAGGTTCCTCCACCACCACCACCACAAGATCAAAATCCGCCCTCGGCTCAGAATATTCCCCAACCCCAGGGGCCTTTACCACAAATGATTCTGGATATTAATGCTTTCCAGAATTACTGCTAGACCGTAACCCAAATCGATCAAGTAATGTTGCAACAGAATGCTCCTCAGCCTCACGAGCCAGTCAGGGATGCTCAGTACTATTTTGAAAAACTGAAAATATCTAATGTTCCACCCTTCGAAGGAAAGTCAGACTCAGATGCCGCCGAGAAGTGGCTGGACAAGGTAGAAAATTGTTTTGAGTTAATCCGAGCACCTGAAGAAGTAAAGACACAAGATGTCAGGCCGTTTCTACTGGGGGAAGCGAACCAGTGGTGGAAGGCCAATATGCAATGCCTGCCAAGACCAATTCCATGGGAAAGATTTCTCCAAGAATTTAACAAATTTTACATACCACCATCAGTCAAGTTGCAGAAAAGACATCAGTTCGAATCATTAGTACAAGAACAAGGAATGACAGTTGCAGAGTATGCTAACAAATTCATAGCATTGGGCAGATTTCAGCCATCCACTAGGAACAACGAGGAGACAAAAATGTTGAAGTTTGAGAGAGGGTTAAACCCTATAATCAAGACCTAGTTGGTCAATGCAAACCCAACCAATTTCGACACACTGTTGGATGCTTGCTACCGAATAGAGAGGGACATTATTCGCTGGGACGAGATAGGGCAGAAAAGAGGAAGGGAAACATCAGGGAATGGAGGGTCCCACAAAGCCGCAAAGCAGAACTCAAAAGGCCCAGGACGACAAGGAAAGAATCGGTTTCAACGCCATTCTCAAAAGAATCAGTCAAAGAATCAGGGCCAGCAGTCCGCTATTCCAAATTTTTCTCACTGCAATAAGCGTCACGTTGGAGAAGTCTACTTTCAGGCAGGAAAGTGCTTCGGATGTGGCAAGGTGGGCCACATTCTCAAAGACTGTCCGGATGAGGGAACCACATGCTTTGGGTGTGGAAAAGTAGGACACATGGCCAAAGATTGTCCGGAGAAAGGGGCACCACAGCAGCAACAACCTAAAAACCAGCGTCGGCGTACAAATGCGAGAGTCCATGCTATGACAGACGCAGCTGCTGAAGAGGCCAATGATGTGGTGGCAGGTAAATTTTGAAGTTTATGCCATACTTAGATTTTTGTCAATACTATTGCCATGCTGTTCCTTAGTAAATCTCGCATATCCAGGAGCTATTATAGTATGCTCAGTGCCTGCCAATGTACTATTTGATAGTGGCGTTAGCCACTCATTTATCTCAAAGAAATTTGCAAAGAATATTGATCACACCCCAAACCATAGTGACACGCCCTATAGAGTTCAAGCAGCTGGGGATCAGGTGCTTGTGTCTCATCACATTTTTAGAAACTGCGAACTTGAGTTCGATAATTACCGATTTGACGCCGACTTAATTCCAATACCCATGACGGATTTCGATGTGATACTTGGGATGGATAGGCTCTCCGAGAATTTCGCCTACATCGATTACCGTAAAAAGCGGGTTACTATTAAGGACCCCACATGTAAGGAAGTAAACTTTCAGAGAGGTTCAAAATTAAGGAAGTGCCCCAAGAATGTTTATGTAAATGCGATCCGCGCTAGTAAGGCGTTAAAGAAAGGACACGAAGGGTTTCTCGTTTATGCCATAAATGTTGATCAAGCACCCTCCGATCTTTCTCAAGTCTCGATTCTCCGAAAATATCCAGATGTTTTTCCAGAGGAATTACCAAGTCTTCCTCCGGATCGAGAAATATTCTTCGAAATTAATCTAATTCCCGGAGCTGAGCCAATATCGAAGGCTTTTTATCGAATGGCACCTGCAGAATTAAAAGAGTTGAAGGAACAGTTACGTGAATTGTTAGAGAATAAACTTATTCGTCCAAGTGTTTCGCCTTGGGGTGCCCCCGTACTATTTGTAAAGAAAAAGAATGGTAGTATGCGCTTATGCATTGACTATAGAGAACTCAACAAGATCACAATAAAGAACAAATACCCATTGCCTAGGATTGACGACCTATTCGATCATCTTCGGGTAAGCGATTCAAAGTTTTTATTTCAATAATAAGTCTATTATGAACACTACCTAAAAATATCGTGATGTAGGGGGCATGGATTTTCAGTAAGATTGATCTTCGCTCAGGATACTTCCAATTCAAGATCAAAGCTGAGGATGTCCCGAAAACTGCATTCAGAACATGTTATGGACATTACGAATTTCTTGTAATGCCATTCGGACTGACCAACGCCCCTGCAGCATTTATGGATCTAATGAATCGAGTATTTCATGAGCAACTAGACAAGTTCATGGTAGTCTTCATTGACGATATCTTGATCTACTCACCTGATTAAGAGACCCATGTGACCCATTTAAGGATTGTCCTCGACATCCTACGGGAAAGCAACTATGCTAAATTTAGTAAATGCGAGTTCTGGCTACGCAGTGTAGCATTTCTGGGACACGTGATATATGAGGATGGTATATCCGTAGATCCCAAGAAAATCAAGGCAATCACAGAATGGCCAAGGCCGACCAACGTTACAGAAGTACGGAGTTTTCTCGGTCTCGCCGGCTACTATCATAAGTTTGGTGAGGGGTTTTCTCAAATTGCCATGCCTCTCACCCGTTTGACCCAAAAAAAGACCAAGTTCAAATGGACCTCAAATTGTGAAAGGAGTTTTACTGAATTAAAGAAGAAACTAACTTCTGCCCCAGTTTTGGCACAACCTATTCCGGGTGAAAATTTTGTGGTGTATAGTGATGCCTCTAAGAATAGACTTGGATGTGTACTAATGCAGAAAGATCGAGTGATTGCATATGCATCTAGAATGCTAAAACCATTTGAACAAAATTACCTGGTACATAATCTTGAATTAGCAGCCGTAGTCTTTGCCCTAAAGATATGGAGACATTATTTGTACAATGAGAGGTGTGAAATCTTCACAGATCACAATAGCCTTAAGTACCTCTTCACCCAAAAGGAATTAAATATGTGTCAATGCAGATGGCTAGAGTTGATGAAAGACTACAACCTTTCTATTAGGTATCATCCGAGAAAAACAAATAAAGTAGCCGACGCTCTGAGTAGAAAGACAAGTCATCCGCGTCAACCACCTCTGCAGCGTGATATGGAAGAATTTGATATTGAGGAGGTTGATTTTATTGAGGGCATGCTCGCAAAGTTGGTTTTGATTCCCTCGCTAATTGACAAGAATAAGGAGAGTCAAGAGGGGGATGAAACTCTAAAGAAAACAAAAGACAAATTGAAAACGAAACCATCTGAGGATTTTAAGATCAGAAATGATAATAGCTTGTGGTTTCGAGGAAGACTGTGTGTACCTAATGACGATGATGTAAGGAACGAAATCCTTTGTGAAGCTCATAATACATGTTGGTGTATCTATCCTGGAGCCAACAAAATGTACAAGACTTAAAGCAAAGATTCTGGTGGCATGGCATGAAGAGGCAAATTGCAGAATTTGTAGAGAAATGCCTTGTTTGTCAGAAAGTGAAAGCAGAACATCATAAAACCACAGGTTTGTTACAGCCTCTTGAAGTCTCTGAGTGGAAGTGGGACCACATTTCTATGGATTTCGTAACTGACCTGCCAAGGACAAAGAACAGACATGACGCCATTTGGGTAGTCGTCGATCGTTTAACAAAATCCGCTCACTTCATGGCTATGACGATCAAGGCTCCTATAGAGAAGCTAGCTACGATGTATGTTGAGCAAATTGTGAGCCTTCATGGAGTACCCATAAGCATTGTATGTGACCGCGATCCTCGCTTTACATCACGATTTTGGACAGCTTTTCAAAAAGCGATGGGCACCAAGATACGAATGAGCTCTGCATTTCACCCTCAGACAGATGGTCGATCGGAGAGGACCATCCAAACACTGGAAGACATGTTGCGAACATGTACACTTGATTGGACAAGAATCTCAAATTAGTGGAGTTTTCTTATAACAACAGTTATAATCGATCTATTGGGATGGCTCCGTACGAAGCACTTTACGGGAGAAAGTGCCGTTCTCCGCTTTACTGAGGCAAAATCAGAGATAAGATTTTCACAGGACCTGATCCAGTAGAACAGACTCGAGAGAAAATAACGATCATAAAGCAAAGGTTACAAGCGGCCCAAGATAGAATTGAGATTTGGGCAGATGAGAAACGGCAGCCATTGGAATTTCAAGCAGTAGAAAAGGTAATTTTAAAGGTATCACCATCAAAAGGAGTTAAGAGATTTGGTATCAAGGGAAATTAAGCCCAAGGTTTACTGGACCCTATGAGATTCTTGAAAGAGTTGGAGAAGTCGCTTACCGGTTAGCGCTACCGCCGTCGCTATCTCAATTGCATGATGCATTTTGCATATCGCAACTTTGTCGGTATGTGCACGAGCCTAGCCATATCATAGAGGAACAGCCTTTAAAAGTTGAGACCGACGCGACCTACGCATAAGAACCGGAAAGGATTGTTGATCGTAAGTAAAAGACATTAAGGAAACGATCCATACCTATGGTTAAGGTGCAATGGAAATACCATTCGATTGATGAAGCTACTTGGGAGATGGAAGAAAACATGAAGAACTTGTACCCTCACCGTTTTGAGTAGCGCTTTTAAGTTTCGAGGACGAAACTTGTAATGAGGGGGGAGGATGTTGTATCCAAAAAAAAAAGTCATATTGTACTTAAAGACGTGTATAAGTGAATTGATGAAGTTGCATCCTTCAAGTGCATTTTTCTAAGTTTTATTAGTGCTTCTTTTATTATATTTTGATAAAGCAAATATTATGATAATTCAAGTATGAGTTATGGATCATGGCCAATTTACCCAAGGGCTTAAGAGATTTCGGCCACAAGGTTTAAAAAGGGCCTTAAAGGAGTTTTACAAATTATAAGGTGGTTAATCTTAAGGGCCTTCTTAAGACAAGCCCAAATAGCAATTAAGGAGTTTTAAGTTGTGGGGGCAATTTTCCCCAACCCTCACTAATATTCGGCCCTTTAGCCCAAAAGGATTCAAGATTTTTCTAATTTCATTTTAAATCAAGAGAAAGGGGAAAATAATTAATAAAAAAGGGGCAACTACCCAAATAGCTTTTCATTAAACACACTTGGAAAGTGACTTAAGCATGGTAATGGCTACTAATGCCCTACCTGCCGGATTTCCCTCCATGGAATAACCAAGAATCAATTCAACCCTTAATATAGTTACTTTATGTTAACCACAAGGCTAAAGTAACCCAAGTTAGCCTTAAAGTAACTCTAGTTGGATAAAGTAACACAAGTTAGCATTAAAGCAACCTTGGTTAGCTAAAGTAACTTAAGTTAATTAACTCAAATTAACCTAACCATGCCATGGTAACCCCCTTCTTCCCTCTTGCTCCCCAACGGCTAAACCACTTAGCCTAGTGAAGAAATTCCTCTCCAGGAAACTCTAGAACACTCTCCCTCAAGAATTCACAAGGAGCAAGAGACTTCCCTCTTTTTCCCTCAAGGCACACGGCAACTTGAACCAAGAAGATTTAAGATTCATCCAGTTTCAAACTTGGTCTAGGTAAGTACACTCTAAATTCCTTAAGAGAATTTTGTATCTTACATGGAGTGAAGCTCACATTTCTACCTTTTTCTTGCTCAAAAACCGTGACCCCCATGGTCACTAGGTTCAAGCTTTCAAGCTCTTAAGTGGTACTAGTCTCTTAAGAGGTTTGAACACCATTCAAGCTTCATCTTGGTAACCCAATCTAGCCTCTATTTAGTTTATCTTTCACATAAGATAATGGCTAACTATTGTTCTTTTTCCTCCTCCAAAACCATGGGTTTCATATGTTGAAGAGGAGGGAGACTTCACTTCATTTTCCAAGCTAAGGAAAGGTTAAGCTTGAAGAGGAAAGTACACTATAAATATTCTTGGCTTGTGTGTGAAAGTATATGCTTGAATGTCTAGATGTTACTAAGTTTTAATCTTAGATGGAAAATGTTAAGCTTGAAGCATGAAAATTTCGGTTACCTTAAGAAAAGTGGCTTGCATGTATGAGATTCCTTCAAAGGTGGATTCTTTGCCCTTTTTGAGTATGAATATGATGCTTGTCTAAGATAAGTGTGCAAAGTTCTCTTCTTTGGCATGTAAGGGGGACGGTTGGATGAAATGTGTGGGTAAATATTGTTCTTCTTAAAGATTGTGACTTGTGGGGTAAAGGAGGCATATAAGTTGTATGCTCTATGACTTAGGTATAAAGTGTTCATTATGGAAATGATATTTAAGCCCTTGCATGTGAGTGAAATGGGATGTTTTGGGGTATTGGACACACAAACTAGATGTGACATGAATGGACTTTACTATGTACAAAATGTGCAAATTCAAGGTGTGCTATGTGTAACCTTCAAAATCGTTGTGAAGTGATGTGTAGATAACCTTTGGAACATATTAGAACCTATAACGTTTATGTTAAAAGTGTATATGAAGGTTAGTAATCCATCCTTGAAGAATAATCTTTGTCCTTACAATTTATCAAGAAAAGAGACAAAAAAATGGAAATCACTGGAACAGGGCAGAATAATGCGACGTTTTGTATGACCTAAAAAAGGGATCTTAGAAGTATTCAATTAAGCTACTTTTTGGCATAGCACTAGCCCTATGTGTATAGTAAATATGAGAGTCAAAATTTTGGTAAATGAATTTATGGTTTGTCCTTAATGGAATTTTTAGTAAAACTGCTCAAGCTGGAATTACTGGACTGGACATAATTTAAGTAATGTATTAATTGACCCGAAAATGGACCTCAGAACTATGAAAATGGGCTGATTTTTGGTAGGATGCTAGCCCTATGTGTTTACTAAGTCTGTGATTTGGAATTTTCGAAAAAGGACTTACGGTTTGGTCACAATAAAATTCGTAGCAAAACTGGCCACTCCAGAATACAATAACTTTAAAGGGGTCATTTATTCTTTTTCCCAAAACGAATACATGCTGAATTCTGGAATAACCAATTTTAATACGAATTTTATTGTGACCAATCCGTAAGTCCTTTTTTGAAAATTCTAAATCACAAACTTAGCAAACACATAGGGCTAGCATCCTACAAAAAATCAGCCCAATTGCATATTTCTAAGGTCCATTTCCGGGTCAATTATTATGTCACTTAAAATCTGTTCAGTCCAGTAATTTCTAGCTTGACCAGTTTTACTAAAAATTCCGTTAAAAATAAACCGTAACTCCCTTTAACAAAATTCCAACTCTCATATGTACTACCCACATAGGACTAGTGTCACACTAAAAATTAGCTTAATTGAATACTTCTAAGGTCCCTATTCAGGTCCTACAAAACGTCACAATATTCTGCCTTGTTCGAGTAAATTCCAATTTTGTCACTTTCGCTTACCAAAGTGTCTCAACTTGAGTTGTTTGGCTTAAATAACATGTTAAACATCAAGTACACCTTTAGCATATGGTTTTGCAGATTTTAACACATCCCAAAAGTCATCTACACATCACTTCAAAACAGTTTGAATGATACACATATCATTCCTTTGGCCTTGTACATCATGTTCATACTAGAATCAATTCTTGGTATAATTGATGTATACGTACCGTACCCCCAAAACAGCATGTTTATACGCATGCAAAGGCAAAAATCATATCTCCATAATGAACGTATTAAGCTTAAATCATAAAGCACACATCTTGCTCACACCTTTACTCCAAAAGTTGCAATTTATCACAAGAACTACATTTATTTCCCCATTTTCACCAACCGTCCCCCACACATGTCAAAGAAGAGATCTTTGTCACATTCGTCTTAAGTTTACATCATATTCATACGTAACAAGAACAAAGAATCCATCTTTAAATAAAATCTCAAACATGCAAGCCAGGTTACTCATGGATCCAAAAACTTCATGCTTCAAGCTTAGTATTTTATATCTAAGATTGAAACTTAGCAACATCTAAACATTCAAGCATATACTTTCACATACAAGCCATGAGTATTTATAGTGTACTTGCCTCCATGGTTCTTAGATCTTGCTTGAATTTGTTGGAACAAGAAGTGCTTCCTCCCACCTTTTCCTATTACACACGGTTTAGGACAGGAATATTTGTTAGCCATCTCTTTGATTACATAATACAACTAAGTTGGGGGTTAGATTGTCTTACCACTTGCATCTTGAACGGTTTGAGAGGAATCCAATCCCACTAAGAAACTACCTTTACTTGGTGTGACAAGGAAGAAAGAGGCCATATAAGCTTCATCCTTTAAAGTGTGAACTCACTAAAGATTGTTAGGGCTTGACTTACCTAGACAAGGCTTGAATTTGAAAATGATTCTTGGACATCTTGGCTCAATGCCCAGCCATATACCTTGACGGAAAGGAAGGAATATTTCTTGCTCTTGGAGTAGCCTTTTAGATAGCAATTAACTTAAGAAGGTGTTAAAAAGGTTTCTTGTCAAAAGAAGAGAAAATAACCCTTCTTGGGTAGGTGTAACCGGCGGCCCTAATCATGAGGGGAGGGAAGAGCCTCTCATGTGCATGTCCTCATTTATTGCCTAACCATAATTTGCTTTTAGTGCTCCATACTAATCTTGAAGTCACTTATTTTCTTAATGAGGCCCCATGGCCAAAATATAAGTGTTATCCATGATCATAGCTTACCCACTTTTCTATCTAAATTTTCGTACACTACACATATATGTGTGTTTAAAGTGTATTTTCAACTAATATCTTTCGAATACGCCTTTCACTAAAATCCTTTAGGCCAATGTCAAGTCATAGGCCAAATATACATATATAAATAAATATGACATACACACTTCTTATACTTATGTATATATATGTATCCCATACAATGCATATAACTATGTAAATATGGATATACCACGTGAATATACTTTCTATGAAATAGAAATAATTAAACCGAAGGTGACTATGGTTTGGGGTGAGGTGCTCTTGCTTTACCCCATGGGAGAAGGAACCCGGCGGTGGAGGGGTTTTATTCCCAAGCTCATTTGCTCCTTAACCATTATACCCCCTTCTAGAATTTTAAGCTACCGTTTTTTTCTAAAGTTCCTATGGTGGTTAAAGGGATCATCATGGGTTGCCCATGATTTAATTTCGCTGGTTAGGGTGCTCCACCATGCTTGAACAACCTTTTTAGAATGTTTAATAAAAAGAGCTACTAGGTACTTAAAGAGAATGGTAGAATTTGGTCCTTAATCTCCTAGCTCCATGCGTCTCTCAATGCTAGTGGGACTTTTAGTGAGTTACACATTCTTACAACAACATGATTTTGTGACTGCATTACACATAGATATTTACATTGTTGCTTTAATAAGCACTTAAGGAGTGTAGTCAAGCCTTAAAAAAAGTGGTCTCCTTTATGGCTCCCCTACCGGCGGCCTTAATGGGGAAAAGGATTTCTTTTCCCTCTTTTTACCTTTTAAATCTCTTTTAATAAGGCACTAAATGCTTAGTATAACTCCCTATGCTTTCTCTCACCACTACAACAAGCGTTTATTGCTTGTGGTAAAAGAGACTCCACTTTAATGTTCCCATGCGCTATGACAAAATTTTTATGAGTGATCTTAGGGAAAAACTATCAACCCATATGCTTGGGGTAGTATACCATTCCCTTTCGTTATTGGATAATCGTTGGTAATTCTTAAAATATTCTCCTTTAGAAATGTTGTTCAACTGCCCCACTTCATGCTAGCCTCGGATATAGTACCGTTATTTGGTGGGGTAAAACATTCTCCCCCCTTAATATAAGTTTCATCCTCGAAACTGAAGTCAGTACGGTATAGGCTTTCATGTTTCTTTACGCCTCTTTATGACTTCCCCGACATTCCTCTTTCCCATAAAATCTATGACTTCACTTACATGGCAGGAATTGCTTAAAGATATCAGTACTTACGGAACCATTTAAAATCTTATGCTACACCAGGTCCCACTGGATTGTAACGTCACTGCTAGGGTGCGTTGGTCGATTTCCAACATACAATCCTGAACTTACGCCTAATCGTATCCTGGATATTATATCGATCTCCCTAATGGTCTTGTGACGCTTCCTCTACACATATCTCATCATCTTACATTATTCTTATGAATTCACTTTTAAGGAAATTTTTTCATGCAAGATAACTAGCAAATTTTATGCCTCCCGGTACTTATACAACTTCCTAGTTGTTTCTCTATAGTGGACCAAATAAATCATCGATCTTAAGTAGTGATTACCAATTCCTTAC
The DNA here is from genome assembly GCA_036186865.1 of Eustoma russellianum. Classification (NCBI taxonomy): domain Eukaryota; kingdom Viridiplantae; phylum Streptophyta; class Magnoliopsida; order Gentianales; family Gentianaceae; genus Eustoma; species Eustoma russellianum. The sequence goes on from AP025052.1 coordinate 13,554,313, forward strand.
TATAGTCTTGCGGGGTTCTATTTATCCATGTACTTACCTGATTATTGAGGACCCTACAGCTTTGTAGCGTAAATCTAGTTTTCATGCTCTAGTTGTGCTACTCTAGTTGTCTGCTTGTCTACTCCCCATTGAGTATGTAGGAATCTTTCCTTAGGGTTCCCTATCCCAGTGTTCTATAACTATTTAGTCTTGGGAACAAGTAAGGTAAAACGTAAGTACTTTGCGTTTTAAGTTGGATGGTCAGACATACCTGTTTGCGGTGTGGTTGTTCCAGAGTTCCCTAGATAAATCATTCTTCGATCCAAGCTAGTATTCTTGGTTGGTTTGTTGTTAGTCCCATATAAATATGGCTGCCACCTTCTACCTCTTTTCTTGTCATATCCATCACGTCTATGTTTCGTCTTTCCGCTATCTTATTTTTGCGCTCCACTTTATAACAGTCCTGCAACAGTTCCTTAAAGGTCCTTGAGTGTGCCTTGACCAGCCGGGTCTTAATCTAAAAGCTTAGACCGTGCATAAATCGGGTTATCTTACACTTTTCATCGTCCATAACCAGGGGAGCGTATCGTCCCAACATAATAAATTGACGGGCATACTCTGAGGCTGTGGTGTTTGGTTCTTGTTTTAGCGTATCAAAGTCTTCAATCCTCTCTATGACCAAGTCCAGGGAGAGGAAAGCCCCACAAAAGTCCTCCAAAAATCTCGCCCAAACTATGGGTCGAGGTAGTGGCTGGATATTAGTTCTCCACCACAGACCAGCTTTAACAATCAGAAATGGCCGGACAATTCATGCCCTTATTTCGTCCGGCACCCTTACCCTCAGAAGATGACTTTCTACTTCATCCAACCATTGCTCTGCGTCCTCCGAGCTAGACTCCCCGCCAAATCTCGGAATTTGTGCTGCAACTAGTTGTCAGTAATAAAATCCCATGCTTCCTTGGGGTGACATTGATGATGTCGATGTACCGGTCTGTGATGTCATCTGCACCATGTAGCGTCGGTTTTATTCAAAGTCATATCGAGACAATCGACAAAACTTGAATTCATAAGTCAAGGAAATTCCCAGTGGGTGGTACATAGTAAATTCTGTAACACGTCATCAACTAAGGTTTTATCATTAAATCGAAACCCTAGTTTCCAGTCTAAGTCTTCCTAGTCTAAGGTCAACTCTCATCTAGGATCTTGACTTAGATCTAAGATCAAACTTAGTTGACTAAGATCATAACTTAATTCTATATTCTGTCCAGATCTAGAGCCTCAGCTCTGATACCACCTGTAGCGCCCCACACCCCGGCCCAGTTAGATACGGTGCGCCCGTCATACTTCACTACGGAGAGTACCAGGTGTCAGTCCATAACATAACAAAGTCCAGAATAAAATAGGTGGACTTTCATGCTTACACGTCAACAAGTAAGCAAAACCGAGGCAGAATAAAAACTTTTAAAATAAAAATGTCTACGCAGCCATCATTAGTCTTACAACATGATCATAAAGTACGGAAATCCCAAAAGTAATTGTTTCCATCACAATTTCATAAAAGATCATTGATCATAACCATCTCGTCAAGTCTCTTAAGTCGTCCACCTCTCGCGCTTCTACGGGTAAGGAACCCTAGGTTCATCTTCGATCCATTCAACTTTATTCCCTACGGGTTCTGGGAGGAAAAATAAGGGGTGAGTGACCACGTCACCATCAAGTAAACTATAAATAATCGTGAATTAAATGGAAAGTACATACAAGAACCGAACCCCAAAATTTGGTTTCAAACATACCTGTCCTTCCATCCAAAACCCGTAAATAACCAGCTCATAACTTATCAAAGATCATAACTTATCAACATTCATAACCGATAATAGTTCATAACTTATTAAAAGATCATTACTCAATAAAGATCATAACTTAGGAGCTACCAAGTCATAACAACTTAGTCTATGTATCACGTACCAATATTCGATGACTCGTTGAATGCAACATGCATGAATATGTACGTGGGATGCATCGTGATAAAAAATGAAGACAAGTTGTTTCGTTCTTTCATTCAAAACATCATCGTCAAGAAAACAAGAGAGTGTTCAGATCTATTCTCCTGTATCTGAGGCGGTCACTTATTTCTCTTCGAATCTATTATTCTCGGATTTGGAGCGGTCACGTCATCAATCATAATTACCAGGTCTCTTCTCTCTGGGCCTGTACGGTCCATGTCATCATAATCAGGTCTATTCTCTCCAGGCCTGAACGGTCAATATCATCAGATTAATTAACCCTGGATCTGGAGCAGGTCCTACTGGCCAGAAAATACACGGTACCGGTGGAAAGCGTTCTTTAAAAATAGAATCTTTTCTTTAAAAACGCTTTTTTCATCATTCTTTCTCATAAAACCAGTTCCATAAATCATGTAAGTGACGATGATGCAATGTATGACATGTACCATGCAATTCGTGACATGATGCGTTACATACAAACAAGTACAACTTATTCTTTAGGCTGGAAAAATTTCCAGAATTATCGTTCTTTATGCACGGTCTCAAAACCTCATGTTTTAGGCCCATTATCATGAGTTCTTGTCATACATACGCATAAGAGTGCCTTTTATATTCGTAACATAATTTTCGTAACAATACGAGACGTGTAAGACACTTAATTTATTTAATTACAAAACAGGGTACTGCTGAATTTCAGCAGTTCAGTGTCCTTTCTTTTACTTTTCCTTTAAGCCCATTAAGCTTCATTTAATTTGGGACAACCCTGGAAAGTGCTCTAAACATACCAATGATCAATGATCATAAGCCCAAACTATACAATTAAGTCTATGCCCACTGAAACAAAGCCCCACAACAAGTTCTTCAACTCGGTCAAAATTCCAGATTAGTAACACCAACTTAACTTTGGTGATTACCCCTTAAAATAATATTTCTAAGCTAAGTGGTTTGCATGGACACACTCACATATGTCCTAAGTAATTATCATAAAAGTTTTGCAGCAATACAATAAATTTAAACAGGTCATTTATTCTTTTTCCCAAAACGGATACATACTGAATTCTGGAATGACCAATTTTACTACGAATTTTATTGTGACCAATCCGTAAGTCCTTTTTTGAAAATTCTAACTCATAAACTTAGCAAACACATAGGCCTAGCATCCTATCAAAAGTCAGCCTAATTGCATATTTCTAAGGTCCATTTCCGGGTCAATTATTATGTCACATAAAATCTGTTCAGTCCAGTAATTTCCAGCTTGACCAGTTAACTAAAAATTCCGTTAAAAATAAACCGTAACTCCCTTTAACAAAATTCCAACTCTCATATGTACTACCCACATAGGGCTCGTGTCACGCCAAAAATTAGCTTAATTGAATACTTCTAAGGTCCCTTTTCAGGTCCTACAAAACGTCATAATATTCTGCCATGTTCGAGTAAATTCCAATTTTGTCACTTTTCCTTACCAAAGTGTCTCAACATGAGTTGTTTGGCTTAAATACCTTGTTAAACATCAAGTACACCTTTAGCATTTGGTTTTGCAGATTTTAACACATTCCAAAAGTCATCTACACATCACTTCAAAACAGTTTGAATGATACACATATCATTCCTTTGGCCTTGCATATCGTATTCATACTAGAATTCATTCTTGGTATAATTGGTGTATACGTACCCTGCCCCCAAAACATCCTGTTTATACGCATGCAAGGGAAAAAATCATATCTCCATAATGAACGTATTATGATTAAATCATAAAGCACACATCTTGCTCACACCTTTACCCCAAAAGTTGCCATTTATCACAAGAACTACATTTATTCCCCCATTTTCACCAACCGTCCCCCATACATGTCAAAGAAGAGATCTTTGTCACATTCGTCTTAAGTTTACATCATTTTCATATGTAACAAGAACAAAGAATCCATCTTTAAATAAAATCTCAAACATGCAAGACACGTTACACATGGATCCGAAAACTTCATGCTTCAAGATTAGTATTTTATATCTAAGATTCAAACTTAGCAACATCTAAACATTCAATCATATACTTTCACATAGAAGCCATGAGTATTTATAGTGTACTTGTCTTCATGGTTCTTAGATCTTGCTTGAACTTGTTGGAACAAGAAGTGCTTCCTCCCTCCTTTTCCTATTACACACGGTTTAGGGTAGGAATATTTGTTAGCCATCTCTTTGATTACATAATACAACTAAGTTGGGGGTTAGATTGTCTTACCACATGCATCTTGAACGGTTTGAGAGGAATCCAATCCCACTAAGAAACTACCTTTACTTGGTGTCTTGAAAGCTTCCACCTAGGGCTGTGGGGTTCACGGTTTTGACAAGGAAGAAAGAGGCCATATAAGCTTCATCCTTTAAAGTGTGAAATCACTAAATATTGTTAGTGCTTGACTTACCTAGACAAGGCTTGAATTTGAAAATGATTCTTGGACCTCTTGGCTCAATGCCCAGCCGTATACCTTGAGGGAAAGGAAGGAATATTTCTTGCTCTTGGTGTAGCCTCTTAGATAAAAATTAACTTAAGAAGGTGTTAAAAAGCTTTCTTGTCAAAAGAATAGAAATTAACCCTTCTTGGGTAGGTGTAACTGACGGCCCTAATCATGAGGGGAGGGAAGAGCCTCTCATGTGCATGTCCTCATTTAATGCCTAACCATAATTTGCTTTTAGGGCTCCATACTAATCTTGAAGTCACTTATTTTCTTAATAAGGCCCCATGGCCGAAATATAAGTGGATACACTTATTCATGTATGGGTTTAATTCAATTGCATCTTATCCATGATCATAGCTTACCCACTTTCCTATCTAAATTTTCATACACTACACATATATGTGTGTTTAAAGTGTATTTTTAACTAATATCTTTCGAATACGCCTTTCACTAAAATCCTTTAGGCCAATGTCAAGTCGTAGGCCAAATATACATATATAAATAAACATGAAATACACACTTCTTATACTTATGTATATATATGTATCCCATACAATGCATATAACTATGTACATATGGATATACCACGTGAATATACTTTCTATGAAATAGAAATAATTAAACCAAAGGTGACTATGGTTTGGGGTGAGGCGCTCTTGGTTTACCCTATGGGAGAAGGAACCCGGCGGTGGAGGGGGTTTATTCCCAAACCCATTTACTCCTTAACTATTATACACCCTTCTAGAATTTTAAGCTTCCCTTTTTTTCTAAAGTTCCTATGGTGGTTAAAGGGATCACCATGGGTTGCCCATGATTTAATTTCGGTGGTTAGGATGCTCCACCATGCTTGAACCACCTTTTTAGAATGTTTAATAAAAAGGCTACTAGGTACTTAAAGAAAATGGTAGAATTTGGTCCTTAATCTCCTAGCTCCATGCGTCCTCAATGCTAGTGGGACTTTTAGTGAGTTACACATTCTTACAACAGCGTGATTTTGTGACTACATTACACATAGATATTTACATTTTTGCTTTAATAAGCACTTAAGGAGTGTAGTTAAATCTTAAAAAAGTGGTCTCCTTTATGCCTCCCCTACCCAGCAGCCTTAATGGGGAAAAGAATTGCTTTTCCCTCTTTTTACCTTTTAAATCTCTTTTAATAAGGTACTAAATGCTTAGTATAACTCCCTATGCTTTCTCTCACCACTACAACAAGGGTTTATTGCTTGTGGTAAAAGAGACTCCACTTTAACGTCCCCATGCTCTATGCCGAAATTTTTATGAGTGATCTTAGGGAAAAGCTATCAACCCATACGCTTGGGATAGTATACCATTCCCTTTCATTATTGGATAATCGTTGGTAATTCTTAAAATATTCTCCTTTAGAAATGTCGTTCAACTGCCCCACTTCATGATAGCCCCGGATTTAGTACCGTTATTTGGTGGGGTACAACATGAATGGCTTAAGAAAAACTTTTTATTTCCTTTAGGTGTTGTACTAGCCAAGATAGAGGAAGGGTGCTAGGGAAGAAGTCATCATAAGGTATTTGTTGGAAAGTGAAAGGTGTAAAAAAAATACGACATGCAAAGTGTTTGAATGGAGGGGAAATTTCCAATGACGTAAGAAGGATGTGATGGGAGGGAAGAGAATGGAAGAAATCTGAGTGGGGAGGAGGTGGCCAAAAATTAAAGGAGAGTGGGGGAAAATTTCAGCACTTGGTCTTGGATAGGAGAGTGATTATATAGTGGTATAGGTTGCATAAAAAAATAAGTGGTGGAGGAGGAGTGTGTAATGTTGAGAAATCAAGGTTTGAGTGATTTGAAAATGCATGATTTAAATGTTACGTGTTAACGAAATGCATGAAATAAGTGTTAATTTATATATGCATGTGATAAAAATGCTTTACATATTTATATATAGTGTTGTCGTACTAATGTGCCATGAAGCGTTAAAGCTTACATCATGTGGCCAAACATTTGTTGTCTTTATACTATTTTCAGGTGCCATGATTAATGAACTAAACTAGTTCATTAAGTGAAGTGATTAAGTTAATGAACTAACTAGTTCATTAAATGAAGGCATATTTGGAGAGAGCCGTATGGCAACAAACTTGAAATGGAAAGTCTCCTCATCTCATTCAAACTCACATGCCACATACATATATATTTCATATACAAATGTTTTTTAAAGACACACTATATACTTATGACTCGACATGTGGCACCCCGCACCCCGGCCCTACCGAAGTCGGTGCACCTGCCGTACTTTACTAAGGAGAGTACTAGGCGTCATCCATACGTGTCGTGATCCATGATATAAATGCATGGATTTTAGTGCTTACATGCAAGTAAGTAAGCGAAACCGTGGCAGAATTTAAAACTTTAAATTAAAAACATCATCACAACCATTCCAAGTTTACAACCCACATCAAATGTATCAAAAAGTGACAAAAGCCAATTTTGTTTTCCATCTCAATTACATAAATCAGTCATCCCTTAGAGCTGGCATGTCCGGTCTCCTAAATCTGTCCATCCTTTACTGCACTCACTGGTATGGAACCCTAGGCTCGTCCTCGATCCATTCTACTTTATCTCCTGCAACTCTGGGAGAAAAATAGAGGGGTGAGTGACAACGTCACCAGCAAGTATACTATAATAACCGAGGATTGAATGGAAAGTATGTACAAGAACCAAACCCCGAAAATTTCGGTTTAGAAGAATACCGATCTTTCGTCCAATACTCGATAGGGATCGTTACTTAGTGCATCAAGATCATAACTTAAATAAAATCATCACTTAACACAGAATATAACAATAAAAGACTGTACCTCGCATCAAATCATAACATGACAAGAATCATTACTTAAGGGAGTCATCCTAAGGGTCTACGACGTCATTACCACTAGTCTAGGTATCACATGTCACTACACAAAGACTTAATGAATGTAACACGCCTGCATATGTACGTGTGATGCATCATGATCAAAAAGAGAATATGATCTTTTCATGCTCTTCTTTCAAATCATCATCGTCATAAAACAATAGTGTTCAGATCTATCTTCCCGGATCTGAGGCGGTAACGTCTCTCCTTCGAATCTATTATTCTCGGATTCGGAACGGTAACGTCATCTTTTTGTCGGGTCTATTCTTCCGGACCCGAACGGTCATCCTCAGGCCTATTATCTCTGGGCCTGAACGGTCATACTGTCAGATCACTTAACCCGGATCTGAGCGGGTTCTTACTGGCCAAGTGCATACTCACACACGGTACCGGTGGGGAAGGTTCTTTTAAAAAAAACATCTTTTTGAAAACGCTTGTCATCTTTCTTTCACATAAAAATCATGCTGTAAATCATGTAAGTGATGATGATGCAATGTATGACATGCACTATGCGACTCGTGAACACATACATCATAACATGCATACACGAACTTGTCTTTTATACTCACATTCTGTTCATACAGCCTCGTGCTCATCAATTCGTGCTCATATTAGAAAACCCATGCCATACATATGCATAATGAAGGCTTAACAACATGCTATAAAAATTTCATAACGTTCGGAAATGTCTAACGACCTCAAAAACATCATACTATCATCAAACCTCAGTTTTTTGGGTCATAAAACCTTATTCATTTTGATCCATCACCTGGAAAACGTAGCTAATTCACCAAGGAACAACATTCATAAGGCTAAACATCGCATTCATGCCTAAATGATCAAGATCGAAGCCTTACAACTTAAGACATTAAACTGTCCTTGTGGCGCCCCGCACCCCGGCCCCGTCGGAGTCGGTGCACCCGCCGTACTTCACTAAGGAGAGTACTAGGCGTCTTCCATACGCATCGTGATCCATGATAGAATTTCATGGAATTTTCGTTCTTTTGCGCAATTAGTAATCGAAACCGTGGCAGAATTTAAACTTCAAATTAAAGTACCATCAAAAGCAGTAAAAGTAACATCCCACATAACCGAATTCAGAAAACGATGAAAGTAAATGTTTCCCGTCACTACTACAAAACATCATCAATCCTTCAAGCTGGGTGCTCGGTTCACCACTCCTGGCCATCCTCTAACTCTCTCACGGATAGGGTACCCTGGGCTCGTCATCGATCCATTCAACTTTATCTCCTGCCACCTCTGGAGAGAAAAATAGGGTGAGTGACAACGTCACCAGCAAGTATACTATAATAATCATGAGTTAAATGGAAAGTACGAGCAAGAACCGAACCCCATGTTATAATTGGTTTGGAAAACATACCTGACCTCCAATCATCATTTGATAAGGATCATCGCTTAATGTAGTAAGATCATAACTTAATAACATCACTAGATAGAGTAAAATATAATCATAAGGTGACTGGATCATGCATTGATTAATAAAACAATCATCATCATCATTTAGGACACGCAAGGTCATGACAACACAGCATAGTACATAAGACGCTATGTTACAACTCCACAAGTGACATGCATGTATATGCACATGAAATGCGTTATGATAAAATGAGAAAATGCCTTTTCATGCTTTGCTCTTTTTTTTAAAAAAAAATAGCATCGTCATAAAACCATAGAGTGTTCAGATCTATCTTCCCGGATCTGAGGCGGTAACTTCTCCCCTTCGAATCTATTAATCCCGGATTCGGATCGGTAACATCGTTCCTTTCCATTCAGATCACTTAACCCGGATCTGCTCAGGTTCCTTTCGTTTCAGATCTATCTTCCCGGATCTGAGGCGGTAACTTCTCCCCTTCGAATCTATTAATCCCGGATTCGGATCGGTAACATCATTCCTTTCCATTCAGATCACTTAACCCGGATCTGCTCAGGTTCCTTTCATACTGGCCAGTTCATACTCACACACGGTACCGGTGGGGAAGCGTTCTTTTAAAAACACAAAAACCATCTTTTTGAAAACGCTTTTCATCTTTCTTCCACGTAAAATCCATGCCATAAATCATGCAAGTGACGATGATGCAATGTATGACATGCATTATGCAACTCGTGAACAAATGCATCATAACATGCATGCACGGACTCGTCTTTTAGGCTGGAAAAGCTGTCCAGCAATCACCTTCTATTCATACTGCTGTGTGCTCATCAATTCATGCTCATATTCATAAACTCATGTCATACATATGCATAATGAAGACTTAGACACATGCTATAAAAATTTCGTATCATTCCGAAATGTCTAAGGACCTCAAAACATCATACTATCCTCAAAGGTACTGCTGAAATCAGCAGGGCAGTACCGCCTTACCTCAGTTTCGTAGGTCATAAAACCTCATTCATTTTGATCCATCACCTAGAAAACATATCTAACACACCAAGGAACAATATTCATAAGGCTAAACATCACAATTAAGCTTAAATGAGCAAAATCAAAGCCTTACATCTTATGGCAATAAACTGTCCTGTTTTCCAGTTTTATATACTAACTTTAACACAATTGTTAACCGTCAAAATGGTAGTTTCATACTGGTTTCTTTACATGAACATGTACATCAATACCCTAGGTAATTACCATAAAATGTCCAAGGCAATCCAATAAGTTTAAGGGGGTCATTTAATTACTCCTCCAAACTGGGTACATGCAGAAACTGGAATGACCAATTAAATCACGAATTGAATTGTGACCAAACCACAACTCCTTTTACCAAAATGCCAACTCTCAGATGTCATACACACATGAAACTATTATCATGTCAAAAATCAGCTCATTTGCACATTCCTAAGGTTCATTTTCAAGCCATACAATTTACTACTCAAAACGGCCCTGTTCCGGCAATTCTGTTTGAGCAGTTTTACCACAAAATTCATTAATAATAATCCACAACTCTTTTTACTACAATTCCAACTCACAGATGTCATACACACATAAAACTATTACCATGTCAAAAATCAGCTCATTTGCACGTTCTTAAGGTTCATTTTCAAGCTGCTAAACGTGTTGCTTAAGTTCTGTCCAGAACACCTTTTCCAGCAAGACCAATCTTCGTAAGAAATTCATTAAAAATAAACCGTGACTCTTTTTAAGGTGATTCCAACTCTCGCTACTAAAAAACACATACATCTATCATCACACCAAAAATAAACGAAATTAAAGGTCTCTAAGGTCCCTTTTCTGGTCTAGCAAGTCAGCCTAATTTCTTGTCCAGCTCCAGAATTTTCAGTAGCCCTAATTTCATCCTAAACGTTCTTAGCTCACCTTTTTGTCACCATTCATGGTATCAACCCTAAAATGAACACATACACACACTACGTCAGCCCCATTTGCGGGTGTTTAGAGAGAAAACGACCAAAATCGAAAACACTTTAAGCCTAACATGCACAAGATCAAGTCTTTCTCTCATTTTCTTGCTTTGTTATTATCCTGCATGCAACTTCACCTCACCTCACCTTCTCCCTTCTACCGTGGCTCCCTTCAACTCCAAAGGAGAAATCTTTAACACATTCAAGCCTAGTTTAAGACATAAACATGCATAAAATCATCAAAGAACTTATCTTTATAACAAAATGCTCATCCTACCCTCTTATGTGCCTAAAGCCGAAAGCTTTTGGCTTAAAGCTAACCTTTTCACAACTAAGATCAAACCTTAAGTCTTTCTAGTCATTCATGCACACACTTTCACATTCAAACCATGAAGAGTATAGTGTACTTGCCTTTCTTGCTTACTCTTCTTGGATATGTGTCAAAGTTGAAGTCTTCTCTTCCTCAAAAGGGGTGTGAGTTGTCCAACTTGGCTAGAGTTCTTGAAGGCTTGGAGTCCTTGAACCTAGTGACCATGAAGGTCACGGTTTTGGGGGCAAAAGAAGAACACCCATGAGTTTGATCTTCATAAAATCATAAATGTAACTCTTAGAAGGTTGTGGACACTTACCTAAGCTTACTTGTTCTTGGAAGAGTTTCCTTCTCCTTTGGTGTGCACTTGGCCGTGAGTGGGGAGGGGAAGAAGGGAATGGAAGAGATTCCTTCTTGGCTTGAAATGCTTAAGTGTAAGTTGGAGGGAATTCTCCCCTTCTTTGTGATTCTAGCCGTGGGAAATAAGGGTGGGGTTAGGGTTTGTACTCAAGTTAAGGCTTAACCTTGGTTATCTTAGGTTAACCAAGGTTACTTTTCACTACTAAGGTTACTTTTGGGTCAACCATGGTTTTTTTCCTAACCATGGTTTAGTTTAGGGTTGGTTAGGTTAATTGTAATCATTAGCCACCTTTGCTTTAAATTAGGTTTTCCCTCCCCCTCCTCTCTTCATGATGTCCGGCGGTTGGGGTCTTAAATGACCCCAACTAGCCAATATTATTTATTTTATTATTTTTTTTCATTCTTTTATTCCCTTTCTATTTATTCTTTTCTAGTAAATAAATACCAATGTATTTGTCTCATGCCAATTAACCATCTTCCTTGTGAGTATGGGCCGAAAACCATAAGGCCATAATACAATTGATCCTAGTCTTGTAAATACATATAGTGTCCTCATGCCTTACAACCATTACCAACTAAACTAACTCTAAGCACCACGTGCACGGCCACATATTAACTAATTCATCCTTAGGTACAAGAAGGGCTTGTAACGGGGTTACGACAGTCCTATTTTCCAGTTTTGTACCACTAACTTCAACTCAGTTGTTAACCATCAAAATGGTGGTTTTATCCTGGTTTCTTTACATGAACATGTTGTAGCGCCCCGCTCCCGAACCCTAGCTTCGGAAACGGTGCACCCGCCGTATCTCACTGAGGAGGATACAAAGCGTCGAATCAATTTCCAACATGTCGAAAAGACGTAGAAATTTTTCGCGCGGAAACGAAACACAACAACATAAAACTTCTTTGATAAATAAAATTCCTTGATACAATAATAAACTAAATACTGACAATAACATAAGTCTAAAAATCCAACAAGGTAGTGTCTGGTGGAATCTCAATAAAATAAAGACAACAGTCGCAGGGCCTTCTTATATCCTAAGCGCGACCGTCAGTCTGCCCACTCCACTGTATCAGCCCCGTCCTCAACAAAAACGTAGTCATAGGTCTCTTCCTGCTCACCTGGTGGGGGGGGGGAAGTAGGGGTGAGTGACTGGGAAATCACTCAGTAGGCACCCGCCTCCGAGTAGTACAAGCCAAACATACCATAATGATATAGCACATAGCACATAGGACATAATATCACATAAGCATATGAAAGCAGAAAAGTAATTCACTCCAGATAAAGAATGCGCAACGTCGTGATGCATGTCCTATTGTGCATGTCACACGCATCTAAGTCATGTCACACAAAATGCCAATAACTCCGCCATGCAATGCATGATCCCGGGACCTAACTGAGTGGCTGTGGGTCGTACCCACCCACAGTCACCATCCTGAGTGTACTTGGCCCCGCCACCGTACACCATCCTGAGCGCCCGTGACCCGTACGTCACGACCCACCATCATGCAAATGCACGTGCCATGAATGCAAATAACACAATCGCCTGAGGCCCCTGGCCCATCCTCACCATCCTCCGGCACTCAAATCTAGGTTCATTTATTCTTCAAATAATGCTTTAATATTGTTTGAGGTTAAAATTATTATTCTATGGCTTATATGTATTTATTGTGCTTTTTCTATATTTTTCTCTATTTTATCTTAATTTATTTCTATTTATTACCCAATTATCCAAATTAAATAAATTATCATAATTACTGAAATTTAGTGAAAATAATTTAATTTCCACATTATATAATTTCTGGGATTTATTTATAATTTTCTGATATTTATTTAAATTTTTCTTATAATTATTACTATTTATTTATTTTTTTTATTTAATTAATTAACAATTAAGAAACTTGAATAAAGCCTCCTTCCAAATTTGGGCTGGCTTTTTTTTTTACCAGCCCTGATTTTCTCCATGGCAGGCCCGGAATCCGCCCAGCGGTCCGGCCTGCTGTTATACAAATTTTTTTTTTTTTATTTATCGAGTTATTGGGCCGGCTGATGACTGGCCCGGTCGCTGGCCATCCGGCCCGGCCCGTACCAGCCTACCCTTTTTTTTTTTAATTCACTTAGTAATTGGGCCAAGCCCTTTTTTCCAGCTCCAGGCTTTCGGCCCTTTCTAGCTTCAGGGCCTTCGGCCCTTTTAGCTTAATTCCCTTTTTTTTTTAATCTGGTTTTACAGCTAAGGTGCGTCCAGCACCACTGCCCAGCGCGTGTAGGCCACGCGCGGCCATTCCGGCGGCGCGTGAGCCGCTCCGGCTCCCTTCGGCATCCGTTTTTCGACCCCGATCTATATTGTTTTGCCTATTTCCAGCCTATGGGAACCTATTCTAAGGCCAATACAAAGTGAAAAATCTCTAAACATACTAAAGTTATACTATTTTGATTATCAAAGTTTTCCCTAAAATCAAAACTAACCACGCAATATACACTGCACGCATACCACAGTCTGCAACTTTCATGCTTTTCACGGATTAACAATCATGCTATTAAACTCAACAATTAAAACAACAAAAACACATAAAATACCACTAGAGCATGCTTGTATTTGCACCAAATGGAGGAGGAAAAGGAACCTACCTGGATTGCAGACAAGAAATTTCGCGAGTAGAATAAACCTTGTTGACTTCTTCCCCCTTTTTCCTTCTCCTTCTCTCTTCTCAGTCTGCCCCCTTCTCAGTTCTCTTTTTGCACCCTTTCTCTATATATTTTATTTTTTTTTTCTCTCTGTGACTTACTCCTTTTTCAATTTTTTGTTAGCCATCTACCGCTGCCCCCTTTTTATTCACTCCAGGCGCTGTTTGTGGGGGAAAACGGTTTTCCCCCACGTAATCCATGTTGTTTTATTTTTTTTTTATTTATTTATTTTTTATTATTATTATTTTATTATTATTCTTTTTTTTTTAATTCAAATGACATTTGATTCACCAACACACGTTTATACTTTAAGCATTATTTTATTAATATTATTTTTTTTTCTTTTATTATTATTATCGTCATTCATTTTTTTTTGTCCTACGGGATTTTTTTTATTACTATTATATATATACACTCTTTACCTTTTACATTTCCTTTTATCATATATCCATGTAACTTCCTTATATCATTTCACAATTTCTTGCACACGATTGACACGCTACATTTAACTTAATTCCGGATATACATCTCACGGCTACTTAATTCCTAAATTAACACATCACGACAAATTCGAAAATTTCCGGGTGTAACATCCCACCCACCTTACAAAAAGTTTCGTCCTCGAAACTTGTCGTAAGCTTTATCGTAGAGACCGAAAGGATTCAACATACCTTAATCGAAAAGCTCGGGGTAGCACTCGCGCATCTGGTCCTCCAGCTCCCAAGTCGCTTCGTTCTCGCGGTGATTGCTCTATTGTACCTTGACATATGGTATGATCCTCCTCCTCAGCACTTGGTCTTTACGGTCTATAATCCGAACCGGTGTCTCTTCATACCGTTCCACCAATAGTGTTTCTTCAAGTCATTATACATCTTTGTGGCACCCGGATGGATAGACAACTTTGAATTGTGCGCCTCCTTCAGTACTGCCCTTCTAAGATCCTCATCCTCAGGGACACACAGTCTCCCCTGGAACCACAAACTACCGTCATCATGTATCTGGAATCCATCAACCTGGTTAGCCAACATCTTCTCTCGGATCCCGCAAAGCGCTACATCTCTCTTCTGCACCTCCTTGATTTGCTCAACTAGGGAGGGAGTAATAATCAGTGCTGCTAGGACGTTAGCTGTGGAGTCCACGATATCAAGATCTAACTCAGCCATATCCCTCTCCAGCGGCGTCTGTCTGGCATGACTGGACTTCCTACTCAGCGCATCCGCAACTCGGTTCGCCTTCCCTGGATGGTAGCTAATAGTCAAATCATAGTCTTTCAACAATTCAAGCCATCTCCTTTGTCGCATGTTCAGCTCCTTCTGAGTGAATACGTACTTCAAACTCTTATGATCCGTGAATACTTCGCACTTCACTCCATAAAGATAATGACGCCAAATCTTAAGTGCGAAAACTACGGCAGCTAGCTCCAGGTCATGAGTCGGATAATTCTGCTCATATGGCTTCAACTGGCGTGAAGCATATGAGATCACCTTGTCATTTTGGCATCAGGACACATCCTAGCCCAGTTCCCCTTGAAATCAATGACACAAGTCTTGAACATGTCCTTCAATGTGTGCATCGTCTTCTATGGCTACTCATTGATCTAGGGACGAGATGCAGTACTCGACATAGTTCCTTCCATTACATACATCGGCATATACGAGTTTTAATATGTGTGGCCGTTTAATTGTTAAGTTGTTGAACATGTTTGGTATACACAATTTGTATGTTGTGTATCCTTATGTAACGCCGGCATGATTTGCGTATCATCTGTACCTCATGCATTTACAATTGTTCTCCGCAGTTCGTCATACGTATTATGTTTACATTGTTTGTTAGTTGAGTTTTACACGATACACATGCCATGCGCGTTCATTTTAGTCTTGTTTACTATGGTCTTTTTTTTTGTACTTGTGTCAGTCGTTAATAATATTTGTTACATGTATTCTATATTTTCCATATCAGCTTATCTTATTGTCGTATAAATAGCGTTGTCTAAATTACATCGAAGAAAGTGCTTAAGTGCCTAATATTTGCTGTGATGTACATATAAAATTTATTCAGTGTTCAAGTACGATATAGGTATATTACTGTTTGTCCTTTTATATGTCATGTTATTCACTTGTTTACACCTTAATTTATTTATATGATGTCATACCATACTATGTCATTCCTAATTCATAATTAGTATGCTTTACTACAAATGTGTATGTTGTTAGTTTGTTTTGAAACTTGTAATTGTATGCCCTTTTTTTTTTGTAATCCATGTCTTGTATACAAGGTTGTTATTGTATTCTTTGTAATTGTGTTGTTTGTTGTCGTTATATGCTATGATGTTTATTGCGATTTTGTTGTATTAGTTATGTTGAGGACTCATTGAAACAGTTGTGTGCATACTTGTGCATATGTACTTAGCATCGTGTAGTTACTTTTGTTTCATGTATCTATTTGTATATTTTTTTTTGTGTTATTTACGTTATATTATTGATGTTGTAGCAACCTCTGAGTAACCGTACGCTTCTTTATCTTGCAAAAGATTGAGTGTTGTTTTCTTTTACTCTATGGGTTAGTAACCTATGAAGTATATTAACAGCATAACGTTCATCAATCCCTAAGTTGGTTATTCTTTTTCGTTTTTTTTTTCCTTCGTCTTTTTTTTTTGTAGTGGTTATTTAGAAAAATATGATTCTGACTTATCGTATTTCCTTTATATGTTCGCTACTCCTACGTTGTTATCGCATTCTTTTTATATTGTGAGCTTTACCTATTACTTCGTATTTTTATGTTGGTCGCTTTGTATGTATATGTGTGCGTGTGTATATATATATTGTTGACTTATGTCGTTGTATATTTATAGTTCATTATGTTAGGTGATATCCCTTTTTTTTTTGTGTGTGCTGTGTTATACCTCTTGGCGTAATTATTCTGGATTTTTTTTTTTTGCATGTTAACGTTCTGTTACGTGTTTGCTATGTAGAAATATGTCGTTGCAGTATATGTGTTAATCAGTGCATGTATATATATAGTTAATTAGCAACATTGTGTATTATGGTCTTGTGTTTAATTTTTTTTTTGGCTCCGCGAAGCTTTGTTGATGTCAACTGTCCACTCGAACTTTGTCTTCTTATGCTTTCCTCTGCTCAGGGACACCAGTGTCGGCGAAAATCCTTAAACGCGTTTCGTGTAGCAGCTAGCCACACCAAGAACACTCCTTACTTCAGTTACCTTAGTCGGTCAGGGCTACTCAGCGATATCCTTAATCTTCTTAGGATCCACTGAGGTTCACTCTTCTGAACTTACGTGACTTAAGAAAATTCACGCTTCCGCTACACAACTCTGATCATTTATCTCTGATTATATCACCTATACTGAGGACGAGGCATTGATACCAGGTCGCCGGTGGTTTAACTCTGTTATGACGTCGCCAGCTTCCCTGATATTCGTATCAGTCATCCCGTGGGTATGCGTACTGATCCTTGCTTCCCTTTATACTGGTCTTGATTCTGCTGTGATGGTGGCACCGGCTTCTGCTCAATGCCCTTACTCGTAAAACGTCCTTGTTGTTGCACCCAAGTTCGCATAATCCTCCCACACTGACCCAGACGTGGCATCAACAGTGAGCACATGGTGACCGCGGTGGCCATGCGCTCCTCTATGTCTATACTTCCATCGCGAGCGGTCTTGTGATTAGTAGCGGTCATGCCGCATATTTATGCCTCCCCGGTGAAGGGTCCTTCTAAACATCAGATTCCGGAGATCCTGCATTTTCATGTAGTGGAACCTCACATCGAGTGGTGGCAGCGGCGGAAATTGCTGCTGCTGCTGCCGCTATTGCGCCGAAGTGGTGGCCATGGTGTTAACCAATGTGTGGAGAATGGCCCCCTGATTATGGTGGTCGTTACCGCAACCACCGTTGCGTCCTTTGCCAGTTTATTCACGACACAACGGTATTTTTCTGGATCTTGTACAAATCTTGACGAGAATTCGGACGGGAGGGATCGATTGATTTGAGCCTTTATGAGGCTCATGCGAAGGTTCGGGGGTTCAACGTTACTTAAATAGAGAAAGCTCACCACGGCACACACCTCCCTTAACCCGATCATAACTTAGGTCTACTTCATTTATTAGGGGTATAATCGTTATTCCTAAGTAAAGATCATAGCTTATGTCTAAGTGGTCTAATTAATCCTGCGTTTCCGAGGCGGATCTGAAGCCTCGGCTCTGATACCACCTGTAGCGCCCCGCTCCCGAACCCTAGCTTCGGAAACGGTGCACCCGCCGTATCTCACTGAGGAGGATACAAAGCGTCGAATCAATTTCCAACATGTCGAAAAGACGTAGAAATTTTTCGCGCGGAAACGAAACACAACAACATAAAACTTCTTTGATAAATAAAATTCCTTGATACAATAATAAACTAAATACTGACAATAACATAAGTCTAAAAATCCAACAAGGTAGTGTCTGGTGGAATCTCAATAAAATAAAGACAACAGTCGCAGGGCCTTCTTATATCCTAAGCGCGACCGTCAGTCTGCCCACTCCACTGTATCAGCCCCGTCCTCAACAAAAACGTAGTCATAGGTCTCTTCCTGCTCACCTGGTGGGGGGGGGGGAAGTAGGGGTGAGTGACTGGGAAATCACTCAGTAGGCACCCGCCTCCGAGTAGTACAAGCCAAACATACCATAATGATATAACACATAGCACATAGGACATAATATCACATAAGCATATGAAAGCGGAAAAGTAATTCACTCCAGATAAAGAATGCGCAACGTCGTGATGCATGTCCTATTGTGCATGTCACACGCATCTAAGTCATGTCACACAAAATGCCAATAACTCCACCATGCAATGCATGATCCCGGGACCTAACTGAGTGGCTGTGGGTCGTACCCACCCACAGTCACCATCCTGAGTGTACTTGGCCCCGCCACCGTACACCATCCTGAGCGCCCGTGACCCGTAC
The DNA here is from genome assembly GCA_036186865.1 of Eustoma russellianum. NCBI lineage: Eukaryota > Viridiplantae > Streptophyta > Magnoliopsida > Gentianales > Gentianaceae > Eustoma > Eustoma russellianum. Next base: position 13,573,320 of record AP025052.1, read on the forward strand.
GTCACGACCCACCATCATGCAAATGCACGTGCCATGAATGCAAATAACACAATCGCCTGAGGCCCCTGGCCCATCCTCACCATCCTCCGGCACTCAAATCTAGGTTCATTTATTCTTCAAATAATGCTTTAATATTGTTTGAGGTTAAAATTATTATTCTATGGCTTATATGTATTTATTGTGCTTTTTCTATATTTTTCTCTATTTTATCTTAATTTATTTCTATTTATTACCAAATTATCCAAATTAAATAAATTATCATAATTACTGAAATTTAGTGAAAATAATTTAATTTCCACATTATATAATTTCTGGGATTTATTTATAATTTTCTGATATTTATTTACATTTTTCTTATAATTATTACTATTTATTTATTTTTTTTTTATTTAATTAATTAACAATTAAGAAACTTGAATAAAGCCTCCTTCCAAATTTGGGCTGGCTTTTTTTTTTACCAGCCCTGATTTTCTCCATGGCAGGCCCGGAATCCGCCCAGCGGTCCGGCCTGCTGTTATACAAATTTTTTTTTTTATTTATCGAGTTATTGGGCCGGCTGATGACTGGCCCGGTCGCTGGCCATCCGGCCCGGCCCGTACCAGCCTACCCTTTTTTTTTTAATTCACTTAGTAATTGGGCCAAGCCCTTTTTTCCAGCTCCAGGCTTTCGGCCCTTTCTAGCTTCAGGGCCTTCGGCCCTTTTAGCTTAATTCCCTTTTTTTTTTTAATCTGGTTTTACAGCTAAGGTGCGTCCAGCACCACTGCCCAGCGCGTGTAGGCCACGCGCGGCCATTCCGGCGGCGCGTGAGCCGCTCCGGCTCCCTTCGGCATCCGTTTTTCGACCCCGATCTATATTGTTTTGCCTATTTCCAGCCTATGGGAACCTATTCTAAGGCCAATACAAAGTGAAAAATCTCTAAACATACTAAAGTTATACTATTTTGATTATCAAAGTTTTCCCTAAAATCAAAACTAACCACGCAATATACACTGCACGCATACCACAGTCTGCAACTTTCATGCTTTTCACGGATTAACAATCATGCTATTAAACTCAACAATTAAAACAACAAAAACACATAAAATACCACTAGAGCATGCTTGTATTTGCACCAAATGGAGGGGGAAAAGGAACCTACCTAGATTGCAGACAAGAAATTTCGCGAGTAGAATAAACCTTGTTGACTTCTTCCCCCTTTTTCCTTCTCCTTCTCTCTTCTCAGTCTGCCCCCTTCTCAGTTCTCTTTTTGCACCCTTTCTCTATATATTTTATTTTTTTTTCTCTCTGTGACTTACTCCTTTTTCAATTTTTTGTTAGCCATCTACCGCTGCCCCCTTTTTATTCACTCCAGGCGCTGTTTGTGGGGGAAAACGGTTTTCCCCCACGTAATCCATGTTGTTTTATTTTTTTTTTATTTATTTATTTTTTTTATTATTATTTTATTATTATTCTTTTTTTTTTTAATTCAAATGACATTTGATTCACCAACACACGTTTATACTTTAAGCATTATTTTATTAATATTATATTTTTTTTCTTTTATTATTATTATCGTCATTCATTTTTTTTTGTCCTACGGGATTTTTTTTTTATTACTATTATATATATACACTCTTTACCTTTTACATTTCCTTTTATCATATATCCATGTAACTTCCTTATATCATTTCACAATTTCTTGCACACGATTGACACGCTACATTTAACTTAATTCCGGATATACATCTCACGGCTACTTAATTCCTAAATTAACACATCACGACAAATTCGAAAATTTCCGGGTGTAACACATGTACAACTATGCCTTAAGTAATTACCATAAAATTTCCCAGGCAATCCAATAAACTTAAAGTGGTCATCTAATTACTTTCCCAAACTGGGTACATGCAGAAACTGGAATGACCAGTTGTATCACGAAATGAATTGTGACAAAACCACATATTCTTTTACCAAAATTCCAACTAACAGATGTCACAAACACATCCAGCTATCATCATACCAAAAATCAGCTCATTTGCACATTTCTAGGGTTCATTTTCAGGTCACACAACTTACTACTCAAAACTGTCCTGTTCCAGCATCTCTGTTTGAGCAGTTTTACCAAGAACTTCATTAAAAATAATCCACAACTCCTTTTACTAAAATTCCAACTCACACATTTCATAAACATATAAGGCTATCACCACACCAAAAATTATCCCATTTGAACACTACTAAGGTTCATTTTCAGGTTGTACAACATGCAACATAAGTCTGTCCAGCTCCAGTAATTCTGTTTACATTTTTGTCACAAACACTTAAAATAAGCGGCAAACTTACTCTTTTTATAGAGAATTTACAGGCTCAACATGCCACAACCCCACATGCAAATCCCTCATAAAACAGTTCGTACACCTCTATACATCATTCTTTGGTTCACATGCACATTCCTACTAATACAACACTTAGCAACAACTTTGGGTGCACACGCACCCTTCACCAACAGCCCCATTTTCGGTGCATGCAAGAAAAATAATGTATCCAAGAGCATGTAAAGCATAACACACAACGAGAGCAAAAAATTGTTTCCATTTTTCCACTAATTTATCATTTTCATGCAAAACCACCCTTATTCCCTTCGTCCCTTTCCACCGTGAGCCCCCATAATGGAAAAGAGAAAATCTTTAACATGTCCATCTTAGATTAACACATAAAAATACATATAATCCTCAAAGATTACACCTTTGGAACAAGATTTCACACCTACACCCCAAATGACCCTAGGCCGAAGGTTATAGCATCAAAACTTAACATAGCACAACTAAGATTAGATCTTAAGTATATCTAGCCATTCATGCACACATTTTCACATTCAAGCCACAAAAAGTATAGGGTAATTTCCTTCTTTGCTTACTCTTCTTGGAGAGGTGCAGGAAAAAGTTGAAATCTTTCTCTTCTCTATGCATGCATTCCCACGGTGGTGAAGAGAAAGAAAGGAGAAAAGTTAGTTTATGTCTTCAACTAAAATATACTCTTAGAAAAAGGCTAGATGACTTACCAAAAGGAGCTTGAGTGGTATCCAAGCTTCTTTAGCTTAGAATACTTAAAAGCTTGAGACTTGAGCCTAATGACCATTGAAGGTCACGGTTATGAACAAGAGAGATAACACCATAAGTTTCATTCTTATGAAGATGTAAATATCTTCTCAAGAGACTAAGAACCTTAACTTATACCTCTTAATCTTTGGAAGAACCTAGACCTCCTTGTTTGTTCCATTGGCCGAATGTTTTGAAGAGAAGGGAAGAGATGGAGCTCTCTTGCACTTGAAGTTCTTGAGGGGTTTAAGAGGTTTCAAGTGTAATATTGGAGGGAACTCTTTTTCTTTTTGGCTAGGTCTAGCCGTTGGAGAGGGGAAAAAGGGAGGGGTGAGGATCTTACCATAGTAAGGTTAGTAGTTTAACCTTTAGTTACTTTTTAACCTTGGTTACTTTTAGCTAACCAAGGTTACTTTTCACTAACCTTGGTTACTTTTTCCCAATCAAAGTTACTTTTGAAACTAACCTTAGTTACTTTGGCTTAACCTTAGTTACTTAAACCTTAGTTAGGTATCTATTAATCAATACCGTAATAACCCTCTTAAATGGGCCTCTTCCCTCCTTCAGCAACCGGCGGTTGGGGGTCTTTAATGCCCCCAACCATGCCTAATTCAATTTTTAACTTTCTCCTTTTTATTTAATATAGTCATTTATCTATTCCATTTGTTTATTTGCATAATTGTGATATAGGAAAATGTTTTGTGCCTTCCTTGGGCTGTTGGCCGAAATCTTGTAAGACCTTGGGCGGACATGGGGTCCTTTCCCATGGTCTAATATTCACGCTAAAATACTATATGCGTATGTTACTATCCGAAACGTAATTTATAATAGTAGTCATCGACTCAATTTATTGTAATTGAAATATTATCTCTGTCACATATTCTCTTAAATAGATCATAGGTACAAAAGGATCCCCGATTGGGTTACAACATCCCCCTACTATAGGTTTCGTCCTCGAAACTTGAAAGTGCTAATCAAAGAGGTGAGGGTACGAGTTCTTTATGTTCTCTTCTATTTCCCAGGTAGACTCATCTACAGAATGATTCTTCCATTGCACCTTGACCATTGGTATTGATCGTTTCCATAGCACCTTCTCCCTACGATCAACTATCTTTTCTGGTTCTTCCTCATATGTCGTGTCGGCTTCCAGCTTCAAAGGTTGATCCTTTATGACATGGTTAGGATTGTGTACATATCGTCGTAGTTGAGATACATGAAACACGTCATGTATTTGAGATAGGGTGGGCGGTAGAGCGAGTCGATAAGCAACTTCTCCAATCTTTTCAAGAACCTCGTATGGTCCAATAAATCTTGGGCTTAACTTCCCCTTAATACCAAATCTTTTAACTCGTTTCGTTGGCGATACTTTTAGAAACACTTTTTCCCCAACTTGAAATTCTAAAGGTCACCGCTTTTCATCTGCCCAAACATTGCTTCCATCTTGGGTCGCTTGTAACTTTTGCTTTATGATTTTTATTTTCTCTCGAGTCTGCTCTACTAGGTCGGGTCCAGTGAGAATCCTATCTCCTATTTCATCCCAGTAGAGCGGAAAACGGCATTTCCTTCCATAGAGGGCTTCGTACGGGGCCATCCCTATGGATCGATGGTAACTGTTGTTATAAGAAAATTCTACTAGCTTGAGACTTCGATCCCAGCTTTCCCCAAAGTCAAGCACGTAAGATCGCAACATGTCTTCCAATGTCTGAATGGTCCTTTCTGATTGACCATCTGTTTAGGGATGGAATCCCGAACTCATGCGAATCTCAGTGCCCATTGTTTTCTGAAAAGCTATCCAGAACCGTGATGTGAACGAGGATCGTGGTCACACACGATACTTAGGGGTACTCCATGAAGACTCACAATTTGTTCCACGTACATCCTAGCCAATTTCTCCATTGGAGCTTTGATTTTCATAGCCATGAAATGGGCGGACTTGGTTAGGCGATCAACAATCACCCAAATGGCATCGTAACCGCTTCTCGTTCTCGGCAGGTCGGTAACAAAATCCATAGTAATGTGGTCCCACTTCCATTCGGGAACTTCGAGAGGCTGTAACAACCCAGTGGGTTTCTGATGTTCTGCTTTCACCTTCTGGCATACGAGGCATTTTTCCACAAATTCCACAATCTGTCTTTTCACGCCCCGCCACCAAAATCGTTGTTTTAAATATTGATACATTTTATTTGCTCCAGGGTGGATAGATAATCGCGAGTTGTGGGCTTCCTTAAGAACTTCATTTATTATGTCTTCGTCATTGGGTACACACAATCTTTCTCGAAACCACAAGCTGTTGTCGTTTCGAACCTTAAATTCTTCGGTGGGTTTCATTCGTACCCTGTCTTTCTTCTTCTTTAAGGTTTCATCCTTCTCTTGCCCCTCTTTGATTTTATCTATCAGTGAAGGAATTATCACCAAATTTGCGAGCATGCCTTCAATTGAATCAACCTCTTCTAGATCAAATTCTTCCATGTCACGCTGCAAAGGTGGTTGGCTTGGATGACTTGTTTTTCTACTTAGTGCATCTGCTACCTTGTTGGCTTTCCCGGGATGATACTGAATTGATAGGTCGTAGTCCTTCATTAATTCTAACCATCTTCGTTGTCGCATGTTCAGCTCTTTTGGGGTGAATAAATACTTGAGGCTTTTGTGGTCTGTGAAAATTTCACACTTTTCGCCATATAAATAGTGCCTCCATATTTTCAGTGCAAAGACTACAGTCGCTAACTCGAGGTCATGTACAGGGTAGTTTTGTTCAAATGGCTTCAGTTGTCGAAACGCATATGCAATCACTCGATCTTTTTGCATTAGTACACATCCCAGCCCGTTCTTAGAAGCATCACTATATACAACAAAGTTTTCTCCAAGGATAGGTTGTGCTAAGACTGGGGCGGAGGTCAGTTTCTTTTTCAATTCAGTAAAGCTCTTCTCACAATTTGAGGTCCATTCAAATTTGGTTTTCTTTTGGGTCAATCGGGTCAAAGGCATAGCGATTCGAGAGAATCCTTCCACGAACTTTCGATAGTAACCAGCGAGACCGAGAAAACTTCGTACCTCTGTAACATTTGTCGGTCTGGGCCACTCCATGATTGGCTCGATTTTCTTGGAATCTACTGATATACCTTCTTCGGATATTACATGCCCCAGAAATGCTGCACTTCGTAGGTAGAATTCGCATTTACTAAACTTTGCATACAGTTGCTTCCTTCGTAGAATGTCCAGAGAAATCCTTAAATGGGCTGCATGGGTCTCTTCATCCGGTGAATATATCAAAATGTCATCGATGAAGACTACGACGAACTTGTCCAGTTGGTCTTGAAAGACTCGATTCATTAGATCCATGAATGCTGCAGGGGCGTTGGTCAGTCCGAATGGCATTACTAAAAATTCATAATGTCCATAACGGGTTCTGAATGCAGTTTTCTGGACGTCTTCAGCCTTGATCTTCAACTGGAAATATCCTGAGCGAAGATCAATTATACTGAAAATCCTTGCCCCCCGAAGCTGATCGAACAAGTCGTCGATCCTTGGCAAAGGGTACTTATTCTTTATGGTGATCTTGTTGAGCTCCCTATAGTCAATACATAACCGTATACTCCCGTCCTTCTTCTTGACGAACAGTACAGGAGCTCCCCAAGGTGAAACACTTGGGTGAATCAGTTTCTTTTCCAATAATTCGCGTAACTGCTCCTTCAGCTCTTTTAGTTCCGCAGGGCCATTCTGTAGGGAGCCTTTGATATTGGTTCAGCTTCCGGAACCAGGTTGATCTCAAAAGATATCTCTCGTTCCAAGGGAAGACCTGGGAATCCCTCTGGAAAAACATCTGGGTATTCGCGAACTACTGGAACTTGGGACAGGTCTGAGGGTGCTTGATCAGTGTTTATGGCATAGACAAGATATCCTTCATGTCCTTTCCTTAGTGCTTTACTAGCACGGATCGCATTAACATAAATGTTCTTAGGACACTTCCGTAACTTTGATCCTCCTTGAAAGGTTACTTCTTTACGTGTGGGGTCCTTAAAGGTAACTTGTTTTTCATTACAATCGATGTTGGCATAATTCTTGGAGAGCCAGTCCATTCCAAGAATTACATCGAAGTCTGTCATGGGTATGGAAATCCAATCGGCGTCAAACCGATGATTATCGAACTCAAGTTCACAATTTCTGAAAACATGGTGAGCTACAAGCACCTGTTCCCCAGCTGCTTGAATTCTATAAGGTGCATCACTATAGGTTGAGTTTTTCTCAATGTTCTTTGCAAATCTCTTTGATATGAAAGAGTGGGCTAACACCACTATCAAATAGCACGTTGGCAGGTACTGAACATACTAGTATAGCTCCTGAATCATACAATACTTACTAAGCTACCATAAGGCATCAGTATTTGAAAAACATTAGTATGATTTTCTGAAAATACCTGTCACCACGTCATTGGACTCTTCAGCAGCTGCGTTAGTCATAGCGTGAACTCGTGCATTGGTATGCTGACGCTGAGGCTTTAGGGGCTGTTGTTGCTGCTGGGCCCCCTTCTCTGGACATTCCCTGGCTATGTGTCCTGTTTTTCTGCATCCAAAGCAGGTGGTTCCTTTGTTTGGACAGTCCTTAAAGATGTGCCCTGTCTTGCCGCATCCAAAACATTTCCCTGCTTGGATATAACATTCTCCCAAGTGGCGCTTACCGCAATGAGAGCAGCTTGGAAGGGTAGATTGCTGTCCTTGATTCTGTGATTTATTCTTTTGGGAGCGGCGTTGAAATCGATTCTTCCCTTGACGCCCTGGACCCTTTTGTATTTTGCTTCGCGGACTTACGGGGCCCTCCGCTTCCGGACACCTCTCTTCCTATCTTTTGGCTAAACTCATCTCGGCGGATGATATCTCTTTCAATTCTGTAACAAGCATCTAGAAGGGCACCAAAATTTGCTGGGTTGGCATTAACCAACCACGTTTGGATTTTAGGGTTCAGTCCTCTCTCGAATTTCAACATTTTGGTTTCTTCATCATTCATGGTGGATGGTTGGAATCTTCCTAGAGCTATGAATTTGTTAGCGTAGTCAGCAACCGTCATTCCGGATTCTTGCATTAGGGATTCAAACTCGTGTCTTTTCTGGAGTTTGACTGAGGGTGGTATGTAAAACTTGTTGAATTCCTGGAGGAACCTCTCCCAGGGAATTGGTCTCGGCAAGGCTTGTAGATTGGCCTTCCACCATTGATTGGCCTCTCCTAACAGAAATGGTCTAACTGCTTGAGTCTTTACTTCTTTTGGGGCTCTGATTAGTTCGAAGCAATTTTCCACCTCATCGAGCCACTTCTCAGCAGCATCAGAATCTGACTTCCCTTCAAATTGCGGAACGTTGTCTCTCTTCAGCTTTTCAAAATAATACTGAGCATCTCTGACCGGCTCGTGAGGTTGAGGGTTATTCTGTTGCAGCATTACTTGCCCAATTTGGGTGACTGTTTGGCAAAAGTTCTGAAAAGTGTTAATATCTGGCATCATTGGTGGAAAAGGTCCTTGGGGTGGAGGGACGTTATGAACTGGCGGTGGATTTTGGCCTTGTGGAGGCGGGGGTGGAGGAGGGATAGGCTCCTGCACCTCGGGCCGAGCTCTGGCTGGTCTGCCTCTAGGTCACACCATCTGCAGTATGCAGTGTCAGCTTTATTCAATACAGGAATGTCACAATAAATAACAAAATTTACTTTAGCATATCGGAAGAGCATATACGTACATAAGCTATAATTTAAATTTGTGATTGGTCATTAATTAGGGCATATCACTGGGTCGTACCCTAATTTTCCAGTCTAAGTCGTCCTATTCTAAGATCAACTCTCATCTAAGATCATAACTTAGATATAAGATCAAACTTAGTTGACTATAATCATAACTTAGTTCTACATTCTGCTTGGATCTGGAGCCTTGGCTCTGATACCACCTGTGGCGCCCTGCACGCCGGCTCTGCCGAAGTTGGTGCATCCGCCGTACTTCACTAAGGAGAGTACTAGGCGTCATCCATACATGTCGTGATCCATGATATAAGTGCATGGATTTTAGTGCTTACATGTAAGTAAGTAAGCGAAACCGTGGCAGAATTTAAAACTTTAAATTAAAAACATCATCACAACCATTCCAAGTTTACAACCCACATCAAATGTATCAGAAAGTGACAAAAGCCAATTGTTTTTCCATCTCAATTACATAAATCAGTCATCCCTTAGAGCTGGCAAGTCCGGTCTCCTAAATCTGTCCATCCTTTACTGCACTCACGGTTATGGAACCCTAGGCTTGTCCTCGATCCATTCTACTTTATCTCCTGTAACCTCTGGGAGAAAACTAGAGGGGTGAGTGACAACGTCACCAGCAAGTATACTATAATAACCGAGGATTAAATGGAAAGTGCATACAAGAACCGAACCCCAAAAATTTCGGTTTAGAAGCATACTTATCTTTCGTCCAATACTCGATAGGGATCGTTACTTAGTGCATCAAGATCATAACTTAAATAAAATCATCACTTAAAACAGAATATAACAATAAAAGACTGTACCTCGCATCAAATCATAACATGACAAGAATCATTACTTAAGGGAGTCATCCTTAGGGTCTACGAGGTCATTACCACTAGTCTAGGTATCACATGTCACTACACAAAATACTTAATGAATGTAACATGCCTGCATATGTACGTGTGATGCATCATGATAAAAATGAGAATATGATCTTTTCATGCTATTCTTTCAAATCATCATCGTCATAAAACAATAGAGTGTTCAGATCTATCTTCTCGGATCTGAGGCCGTAACGTCTCCCCTTCGAATCTGTTATTCCCGGATTCGGAATGGTAACATCATCTTCTTGTCGGGTCTATTCTTCCAGGCCCGAACAGTCATCCTCAGGCCTATTATCTCTGGGCCTGAATGGTCATACTGTCAGATCACTTAACCCAGATCTGAGCGGGTTCTTACTGGCCAAGTTCATACTCATACACGGTACGGGTGGGGAAACGTTCTTTTAAAACAAAAATCATCTTTTTGAAACCGCTTGTCATCTTTATTTTACATAAAAATCATGCCATAAATCATGTAAGTGACGATGATGCAATGTATGACATGCACTATGCGACTCGTGAACACATACATCATAACATGCATACACGGACTTGTCTTTTATACTCACATTCTGTTCATACAGCCTCGTGCTCATCAATTCGTGCTCATATTCATAAACCCATGCCATACATATGAATAATGAAGGCTTACCCACATGCTATAAAAATTTCATAACGTTCCGAAATGTCTAACGACCTCAAAACATCATACTATCATCAAAAGCACTGCTGAAATCAGCAGGGCAGTACCGCCTTACCTCAGTTTTGTGGGTCATAAAACCTTATTCATTTTGATCCATCACCTGGAAAACATAGCTAATTCACCAAGGAAAATCATTCATAAGGCTAAACATCACATTCAAGCCTAAATGATCAAGATCGAAGCCTTACAACATAAGACATTAAACTGTCGTATTTTCCAGTTTTGTACCACTAACTTCAACTCAGTTGTTAACCATCAAAATGGTGGTTTTATGCGGGTTTCTTTATATGAACATGTACATCTATGCCTTAAGTAATTACCATAAAATTTTCCAGGCAATCCAATAAACTTAAAGTGGTCATCTAATTACTTTCTCAAACTGGGTACATGCAGAAACTGGAATGACCAGTTGTATCACGAAATGAATTGTGACCAAACCACATATCCTTTTACCAAAATTCCAACTAACAGATGTCATAAACACATCAAGCTATCATCATACCAAAACGCAGCTCATTTTCACATTCCTAGGGTTCATTTTCAGGTCACACAACTTACTACTCAAAACTGTCCTGTTCCAGCATCTCTGTTTGAGCAGTTTTACCAAGAACTTCATTAAAAATAATCCAAAACTCCTTTTACTAAAATTCCAACTCACACATTTCATAAACATATAAGGCTATCACCACACCAAAAATTAGCCCATTTGAACACTACTAAGGTTCATTTTCAGGTTGTACAACATGAAACATAAATCTGTCCAGCTCCAGTAATTCTGTTTGACCAACTCGTACTAAAAATTTCATTAAGGACAAACCACACCTCCTTTTAATGAAATTCCAAAGCTCACATCTAATATACGCATAAAACTAATGTCATACTAAAAATCAATGGAATTGAGAGTTCTTAAGGTTCCTATACAGGTCTCACAAAATAGCCCAAGTTTCTGTCCAGTTCCAGTAAATTTTCCTAGTGGTCATATATCCATCCTAAGTGTCCTTAGTTTACATTTTTGTCACAAACACTTAAAATAAGCGTCAAAATTACTCTTTTTATAGATAATTTACAGGCTCAACATGATACAACCACATGCAAATCCCTCATAAAATAATTCGTACACCTCTATACATCATTCTTTGGCTCACATGCACATTCCTACTAATACAACACTTAGCAAGGATGCACACGCACCCTTCACCAACAGCCCCATTTTCGGTGCATGCAAGAAAAATAATGTATCCAAGAGCATGTAAAGCATAACACACAACGAGAGCAAAAACTTGTTTCCATTTTTCCACTAAGTTATCATTTATATGCAAAACCACCCTTATTCCCTTCGTCCCTTTCCACCGTGAGCCCCCATCATAGAAAAGAGAAAATCTTTAACATGTCCATCTTAGATTAACACATAAAAATACATATAATCCTCAAAGATTACACCTTTGGAACAAGATTTCACCCCTACACCCCAAATGACCCTAGGCCAAAGGTTATAGCATCAAAACTTAACATAGCACAACTAAGATTAGATCTTAAGTATATCTAGCCATTCATGCACACACTTTCACATTCAAGCCACAAAAAGTATAGTGTACTTGCCTTCTTTGCTTACTCTTCTTGGAGAGGTGTAGGAAAAAGTTGAAATCTTTCTCTTCTCTATGCATGCATTCCCACGGTGGTGAAGAGAAAGAAAGGAGCAAAGTTAGTTTACGTCTTCAACTAAAATATACTCTTAGAAAAACGCTAGATGACTTACCAAAAGGACCTTGAGTGGTATCCAAGCTTCTTTAGCTTAGAATACTTAAAAGCTTGAGACTTGAGCCTAATGACCATTGAAGGTCACGGTTATGAACAAGAGAGATAACACCATAAGTTTCATTCTTATGAAGATGTAAATATCTTCTCAAGAGACTAAGAACCTTACCTTATACCTCTTAATCTTTGGAAGAACCTAGACCTCCTTGTTTGTTCCATTGGCCGAATGTTTTGAAGAGAAGGGAAGAGATGGAGCTCTCTTGCACTTGAAGTTCTTGAGGGGTTTAAGAGGTTTCAAGTGTAATATTGGAGGGAACTCTTTTTCTTTTTGGCTAGGTCTAGCCGTTGGAGAGGGGAAGGTTGTGCCAGCATTTATACAAAGCAATCTTCTAAGGGTATTCAAGAAAATTTTCAAGGAAGAATCATAGCATAGGGCCGGCCAATAACACTATAAAAAGGGGCAAGATGGTGCAAGACAAGGCTGAGAAAAAGTGCATATTCTTACAAGTTCAAAGAAATACTACTTTCTTCTTCTTCCATTCTTTTCTATTGCTCTTAGTCTCAAGCCTATCATTATTATATTCCATATATTATATAGACTTTGTGGAAACCACCAACATACGTTCATCTTGTGTAAAAGATTGTTCAATGTATGATCAAGCCTTCTTCGATCGGTGGTGGTGTTTGTGTTGTTTTGTTTGATTGTTTGATTGTAAAATGGTGGAGTGTTGAGAAATATGTTTAGATAATTTTCAAGGTCATGATTTTATGTGGTGAATACTTAAAAATGTCACACAAGGTGCTATAAATGATTAAAAGTTGAAAAAGTGAAGAAAAATGATGTCGATCTCTTAGGCAGAGACACATGAATCGATCAATGTTGGACAGAATAGAACCAAAAAGTTACTGTGAGACGTCAATCTCTCACGTAGATGGATTGACGTACCTTAGCCCCTCAAGTGGATCAATCGACGTACGTCAAACCCTCACATGTATCGATCCACGTCTCACAGAAACTCAATGTGAGACATCGATCTCTGAAGCTGAGGTACTTCGATCGATCAATGTCGACGGGTTTTTAGAAATACTTTTCTAAAATGTGATAAAATTATTATTTTCATTTGTACATGATTTATATATGTTCATTATGTGGTTATTATGTGATTTTGATGATTATAAATGTCATATGACTAATGTGCCTTGGAAGTCTCTGCAACTTACCAAAAAGGGCAAAATTGGTATTTTGAGTTTTGTAGGAACATGACATGGTGAAAATGTTTCAAGGACACACTCATATCATATTTGTCATCACAAAGGTGTTATGATATCTAATTATGACCATCGGGGTCATTTCTGGAGTTTCCACTCACTAGGGGCATTTTGGTCATTTTGCCCTTGAGGGTAGTTTCGGTATTTTCACCCAAGGAGTCTCTTGATTATATTATTATCTTCATTATGAAGCTCATTTATAATAATCTTGAAGATTATTTGGTGGTTTTCTATTATTTCTCTCAATTGATGATATTATCGATAGTTGCGGGATATATGACGAGTTGTGATGTCACATTCTATTTTTTTCTCGAAGGCCTTCTTATATATGTCATCGGAGGTCTCAATCATCATTTTTAAGATATTATAAGGTGTTCTTGGTGCAAAATTTATTGCAACATACAGAGGACGAAAATTTGAAATTTTGGTGTTATATGTTGATATAATCTTGTCAACTAGTATGTATCATTTTTTTCTTCAAAAATCTGAGTTGATATACATATATAAAACCTCCAAAATGTGCATAATCAGGTGGAGATGATTATTTATACATTTTATAACATGTGTACAAGTGGACAAATCAAATACAAGCTAGTTGGCAAAAATTGCCAACTTGGAATTTCATTTTGAATGCAACGGCTCGTCAAAGGCTGTTTGGAGCTGTTTTATCCAAATGTTTCTGCCTCAGATACTCTATTATCTTGCCGAGAAGTTGAGGTATAATGGAGGAATATGTCATCATATCATTGGGTACTATTTTCACATTCTCCAAGTCATTTTGCAAGACAAAAGTTCGGCCGTGCTGAATTTTAAGGTGGACCAATCATTTTTCTTTGTGTTGTCAAGTGTACAAGATGATTATTGTTGTACCCCCAACGAAAAGACATATTGTACTTGAATACTCGTATAAGTGAATTAATAAAGTGGCATCCTTTAAGTGCATTTCACTAAGTTTTATTAGTGCTTCTTTTATTTTATGTTGATAAGCAAACAATATAATCATTCAAGCATGAGTTATGGACCATGACCAATTCAGATTCACCCTAAGGGGTTAAGAGATTTCGGCCATAAGGTTTAAAAAGGGCCTTAGAAGGTTTTTTCAAATCTATAAGAAGGCTAATCTTAAGGGCTTTCTTAAAATAAGCCCAAATGGAAATTAAGGAGTTTTAAGTAGTGGGACAATTTTCCCCCAACTCTCACAAAATTTCGGCCCTTTTAGCCCAATAGGAATCAAGATTTTGCTAATTTAATTTTTTAAACAAAAGGGGAAAATAATCAGTAAAAAGGGGACAACTACCCACATGGCTTTTCATTAGACTCACTTGGGAAGAGATTAAGCTTGGTAAAGGCTATTGAAGGCCATAACCACCGGTTTTCCTCTATGGTTAACCAAGGAGAATTTCAAACTCTTACCATGGTTACTTTATATTAACCACAAGGTTAAAGTAACTCAAGTTAACCCATAAAGTAACTCTAGTTGGATAAAATAACCTAAGTTAGCCTTAAAGTAACTATAGTTGAATTAAAGTAACTCTAGTTGCATTAAAGTAACTCTAGTTGCATTAAAGTAACCTTGGTTAGAAGTAACTTAAGCTAATTAACTCTTATTAGCCTAACCAAGCCAATGTAAACCCTCCTTCTCCCTTATCATATCCAACGGCTAACCCCTTAGCCAAGGGAAGAAAGATTTTCTCCAAGAGAACCCTAGAACATTCTCTTACTTCCAACCCTCAAAGAAACCACAAAGAGCAAGAAAGTTTTCTCTCTTCTTCTTCCCAAAACACACGGCCAAGGTTGAGCAAAGAAGACTTAGGATTCATCCAAGATCAAGTTGGTCTAGGTAAGTAAATCCTCAACTCTTAAGGGGATTTCTATATTTTACATAGATTGAAGCTCATGTTACCCCTTTTCTTGCTCATAAAACAGTGACCTCCATGGTCACTAGGTTCAAAATTTTCAAGCTTTTGAGAGGTGCTAGTCTTAAGAGGTTTGAACACTACTCAAGCTCCATTTTGGTGAGTCCATTTAACCTCTATTTAGTACATCCTTCGCTTAAGAACATTGACTAACAATTGTTCTCTTTTCTTCCTCCCAACCGTGGGGTATGTGTAGTGAAGAGGAGGGAGACCTCACTCATTTCATACTCATTCCAAGTTAAAGAAAGGTGTAAGCTTGAGAAAGGCAAGTACACTATAAATACTCATGGTTTGTATGTGAAAGTATATGCTTGAATGTCTAGGTGTTGTTGAGTTTCAATCTTACATATAAAACACCAAGCTTGAAGCATGAAGTTTTCAGATTCATGAGTAAGATGGCTTGCATGTATGAGATTTTATTTAAAGATGGATTCTTTGCTCTTTTTATGCATGAATATGATGTGACCCTAAGGTGAATGTAACAAAGATCTCTTCTTTGACATGTATGGGGGATGGTTGGATGAAAGTGGGGGAATAAATGTAGTTCTTGTGATGAATTGTAACTTTTGGGGTAAAGATGTGAACAAGATGTGTGCTTTATGATTTAAGCTTAATATGTTCATTGTGAAGATATGATTTTTGCCCTTGCATGCGTATAAACGGGTTGTTTTGGGGGTAGGGCAGGTATACACCAATTATGCCAAGAATGGATTCTAGTATGAACATGAGGTGCAAGGTCAAAGGAAAGATATGTGTATCATTCAAACTATTTTGAAGTGATGTGTAGATGACTTTTGGAATGCGTTAGAATCTGCAAAACTATATGCTAAAGGTGTACTTGATGTTTAATAAGGTATTTAAGCCAAACAACTCAAGTTGGGACATTTTAGTAAGGAAAAGTGACAAAATTGGGATTTACTGGAACAGGGCAGAATACTGTGACGTTTTGTAGGATATGAAAAGGAATTTTAGAAGTATTCAATTAAGCTAATTTTCGGCATAACACTAGCCCTATGTGTGTAGTAAATATGAGAGTTAGAATTTCATTAAAAGGAGTTATGGTTTATTTTTAACGGAATTTTTAGTAAAACTGGTCAAGCTGAAATTATTGGACTGAACAGATTTTATGTGACATAATGATTGACCCGAAAATGGACCTTAGAAATATGAAATTGGGCTGATTTTTGGTATGATGCTAGCCCTATGTGTTTGATAAGTTTGTGAGTTGAAATTTTCAAAAAGGACTTATGACTTGGTCACTATAAAATTCGTAGTAAAATTGGTCATTCCAGAATTCAGCATGTACCCATTTTGGAAAAATGAGTAAATGACCCCTTGAGTGTTATTAATGTACTCCGGAAATTTTATGATGTTTACTTAGGATAGTAATGAACATATTCATGTAAGTTGTTCACCTTGGAATTGTTATTTTATTGGGTAATTGCCGGAATTAAGTTGGTGTCAATAATCTGGAAAATTGGATAGAATTAAGGACTTGATTGTGTGGCTGCATTCTTTTGGGCTTAAACTCATTTGTAGGGTTTGGGCTTATGAATCATAATTTTCGGTATGTTTATAGTATTTTCTAGGGTCGGCCCAAATTAAATGAAGCTTAATGGGCTTAAAAGAAAGGTAAAAGAAAGGGCCCTGCACTGCCGAATTTCAGCAGTACCTTGTTAATAATTAAGTAATTTAAGTGCCTTACATGTCTCGTATCATTACAAAAATTATATGACGGATAGGAAAGACACCGTATGTATGACAAGAAAACATGATAATGGGCCTAAAACACTTGGTTTTGAGGCCGTGCAACTGAACGATAATTCTAGAAATTTTTCAGCCTAAAGAATAAGTTGTACTTGTATGTATGTAACTCATCATGTCATGGATTGCATAGTACATGTCATACATTGCATCATCGTCATTTATATGAGTTATGAAACTGATTTTATGAGAAAGAATGATGAAGAAGTGTTTTTAAATAAAAGATCCTGTTTTTAAAAGAACGCTTTCCACCAGTACCGTGTGTTTTCTGGCCAGTAGGACCCGCTCCAGATCCGGGGTTAATTGATCTGATGGTATTGACTGTTCACGCCCGGAGAGAATAGACCTGATTATGATGATATTGACCATTCAGGCCTGGAGAAAATAGACCTGATTATGATGATATTGACCGTACAGGCCCAGAGACAATAGACCAGGTAATTATGATTGATGACGTGACCGCTCCGAATCCGAGAATAATAGATTTGAAGAGAAATAAGTGACCGCCTTAGATCCGGGAGAATAGATCTGAATATTCTGTTGTTTGCTTGACGATGATGTTTTGAATGAAAGAACGAAAGAACTTATCTTCATTTTTATCATGATGCATCACACGGACATACTCATGCATATTACATTTAATGAGTCATCGAGTATTGGTACATGATACTTAGGCTAAGTTGTTATGACTTGGTAGCTCCTAAGTTATGTTCTTTATTGAGTGATGATCTTTACTAAGTTATGAACTATTAATCAGTTATGAAATTTTATGAGTATGCTCTTTGATATATTATGGTCTTTGATAAGTTATGAGCGGGTTAGTTACGGGTTTGGGATGGAAGGACTGGTATGTTTTTAAACTGAATTTTTGGGGTTCGGTTCTTGTATGTACTTTCCATTTAATTCACGATTATTTATAGTTTACTTGCTGGTGACATTGTCACTCACCCCTTATTTTTCCTCCAGAACCCGCAGGAAATAAAGTTGAATGGATCGAAAACGAACCTAGCGTTCCTTACCCATAGAAGCGTGAGAGGTTGATGACTTAAGAGACTTGACGAAATGGTTATGATTGATGGTCTTTTATGAAATTATGATGGAAACAATTACTTTTGGGATTTCCGTAATTTATGAACATGTTGTAAAACTAATGATGGTCGTCTAGACTTTTTTATTTTAAAAGTTTTTATTCTGCCTCGTTTTTTGCTTACTTGTTGACGTGTAAGCATGAAAGTCCACATATTTTATTCTGAACTTTGTTATGTTATGGATTGACGTCTATTACTCTCCGTAGTGAAGTACGGCGGGCGCACCGTGTCCGACTGGGCCAGGGTGTGGGGCGCCATAATTATGTGGCCAACTAATGATGTGAAGACAACTCGGACTTGATGATGAAGATGCTGACACATTGGAGTTCTTATCTTCAAGAGCCATTTCACACTATAAATAGGAGGCAAAGGTGAAGAAGAAGAACATACACGTGAATGCAATAGTTGAATTGTCTTGCTATCTTCTTCTCTTCACTCTTGTTTCATTCTTTGTAGCCAAGGTGTTCTTGTGATATTTTTTCTAGAGCTAGAAGCCTCTTGTGTCTCATTTGTAAGATTGATTAGCCAAATCTATAAGGCTACATCAATAGGTGATAGAGGTGTTGCAACCAAGAGTTACATAGAGGTGTTAATCCAAGTCTTGAATAGGGTTGGTGTTTAACCCAAGGATCAAGCTTGGTTCTTGTTGTAATTTGGTTCATACCATAGTGAAATCCAAGGAAAGGTGTTCCTTGGGACTGGAGTAGGTCATATTGACCGAACCAGGATAAATCCTTGGTGTTCTTGTCTTCTTTACATTTTTCTGTTTTCTGCCCGTTTTTCACTGCAGATTTCACACAATTCTCATGTTTTGAAAAAATAGCTAAACACTTTCAAAATTCATGATTTTTGGTGGAGTTATACTTCAGGCTGTTTCCTTTCATTTTCAACAAGAATCACTTGATTTGAGCAAGGGAAAGTTAGTCTTTCAGTCGTTGCAAAATATCTACTCCAATCTGGCTGCAATCTAACCAGTTTTGTGAAATATTGAATTCTGTTTTAACCAAGAATTGTTTAAGGTCAGGGCCTGAAACATACACTAGACATCCTAAGGAGTGTTTTGACATACAAATCAACCTTTTTAGTTAAGTATTCAAAAGGAAACACGTTTTCCAATTTTAGCAACATTCTGTCCAATTCTGTCCGGATTGGCCATCTGAATCTTTTTATTTGTTTGAAGGGGCAATTGATATTATTTTTATTTGAGTTTTGGATAAAGTAATGCCAAGACATTGAAGTTGAGTTCTGAAAATTTTCATACTTTTTGGAGTTGTGTACAAGTATTTGTGAATTTTCAAACAAAAACGTGTAGGACATGTATAGCACCACTAGAAGGGGGGTTGAATAGTGAGTGCGGAAAATTTGGTTTTTAAAACTTTTTGAACCAAAAACCTCTCTTCTGAAAAAGTTTCTGTTTTCAGATCTTGATTTGAAATAATTAAATGACCTAGTTACATACCTCCAAAAATTTTGAAATTCGGTGTGAATGAACTCTCAGATGTTATAAGTATGTCATAAAAAATTCAGAATAAAACTATACTCCTAACCCTTGAAAATATGTTCTAGGTCAGATTGCACGAATTTGCTAGAAACCGTGCTCCGACTTGAAAATTTTATTCCGATTAACTGGAGACTCCAAATGGTCTGAAATTTTAATGACAACACCCTCAATATATGTTTTTAAATGGGTTGAAACAGTGTTGGAAAATTACTTTTGGAAGTATATCAATCACGTTGATGTTTTCAACCTTTGCAACTTTGAAAATCAGATTGCACTAGTATCAGAATTATTCAAGTTTGATTGACTTATACTTATCCAAACGAGTTGAAACTTGCGCCAAATGAAAACTAGGAGGTGTGGCTATGTTTCTGAAAAGTTTTGTAGTTTTTGAAAAACGTCTACTATTTTTTTAGTCGCAACTAAATTGATGCAAAATTCTTGAAACTGAAAGTAACGTGCTGAAAATAAGAACACAGAGAATTTTATGCTGGTTCAGTTAAAACAACGTACTCCAGTCTTCAAGGACGCCTTCCTCGGTTATCACTAAACACCTTAACACAAGGGTTACTGGAGTTACACACCAACTCCACCCTTTTACAACCAATACAACTAAAACAACCAAACAAATCGATCACAAACACCACCACCAATCGAATGAAGGTTTGATCACACTTTGATCAACCTTTTACAACAATGTGTGAGTGTGGGTGGTATAATCAAAGGCTATAAAATATTTTGAATATATGAACAATAGGCTTGAGAGAAGAAGAGGAAGAATGAAAAAAGAGAAAAAGAAAGTAGTAGAGCTTCTTGATCTTGAGAGAATGAGAGTTGTGTTCTTTTTCTTGCTTGCACTACTCTTCTCTTTTTAATCATAAGTGGCCGCCCCGTTTGGGTGTTCTTCCTTCTTGAAAAGTATCTTTAATGCCCTTGGAAGATTGCCTTGTATAGATATGACACATCTTGCTTACTTGGCACACTATGATTGGAAGGATGACTTGACCTTGCTTACTTGTCACTTGATGATTGGTCCAACTTGGCATCCTTTAATGTGCTTTAAAAATCTAAAAAGACTCATAAAACATGTGCCAAATAGTAATCAAAATATTACCATGCAATCATACATTAATCCCCTTCAATTTTGGAATAAATATGAAGATAAAAATGCACCAAAATTCGTCCATAATAAACAACAAGTGCTGAAATTTCAGCATGTGTTGTATTTTGAATTATTTCCTTTGTGTATTGCCTTCTTCAATGTCACCAATCATGTGTGGATTATTTTCCACCAATTGAAATGCCAACTAAGCTCCACATAAGCTCCATCAAGGCTGTAGTAGGCATGTATGATGGATTGAACGTGTGTTGAATTTTATTTTTGTAAACATTGTAAAATAGTACAGAATAATTACACATGTATGGTGTATTCCAATCAGCCCTAATTTGAATATTCTAGTACACTTTAATATGTATTGAATATGTAAAAAGTGTCTAGATACATGCTGCATGTCATGCCAAAAACGTTCCATGTGTTATGTTTGTAGAAAACTGAATTTTCGACTTTTGTCGATTACGCAATTTTTGTCCGATTAAAGTCAAACCTTTTGCACATGTTATATATATATATATATTATGTCACACATAATATACATAAAATAAATTAGATATTCATCTCTAATGTCTCACTTAAAGAGGCGCCCCATATACCTTAATACTTTGAATTTGAAATCTCCACAATTTGGCCTAAATTGTCGGTGATTTGTGTGTGCTAACATGGAATGATTTCATGGCTGATTTGAACATGTGAGCCAAAAAACTTTTGTCTATTTTTAAAGTATATGGTCTGGCCATCTTTATATGGCAAGTACGTGACACGTTGGTGAAGTTTCGGTAGTCACCCGATATGACAATTTTTGGTTATAACCTTGTAACGTGTCGTTATAATTTTGTCATCAGAATGACTTATATCATATGATATAAGAACTGAATATACTCATAAATATGAGGTGTATATAGTGGTTTGATGTTGACGTACATTTGTAATATATGTAACGTGTCGGTAGTACGTCGGAATATATGTGTATTGTGCCTTTTTAGCAAAAATATAAATATATATATAATGTTGTAACCCACTAAGGAATCCTTTTGTACCTATAATTTATTTGAGAGATTATGTGACAAGATATGATTGCCATTATAATTTATTGAGTCGATGATTATAGATTACATTACGGAAAGTAATAAATGTATATATTTTTCGAGCGTGAATATTGGACCATGAGGAGAGGCCCAATTAACCCCCAAGTGCTTGGGAGGTTTCGGCCCCAAGGTTAGGGAAGGACCTAATTGAATTTCTTAAGATTGTAAGGGCCAACTTCTAAGTAAGCTAATGAGCCCTTAGAACAAGTGGGTAATAGTAAGAAGATTTGGTTGCAACCCAATATTTTTTTTCTTTCTTTCGGCCCATAGCCCAAAGAAGGCTCAAGCAATTTTTTTTCCTAATTAACCATTTTGTAGGGAAACAAAGGAAAAGAAAATAAGATAAATAATAGACAAAGGGGGGAACTACCCTAATTAAGGCATGTTGGGGTCATTAAAGACCCCAATCGCCGGGTGTGAAGGCAATAGCCAACCAAAGGGGAGCCTTTTCTACACCATAGTTAAACTAACCATGATTAAAGAAAGCAACTAAGGTTAGTTCCAAAAGTAATCATGGTTAGACTAAAGTAACTAAGGTTAAGGATAAAGTAACCTTGGTTTACTAAAGTAACCAAGGTTACTCCCCTTAACCTTACCATAGTAATTCTAACCCCTCTTACACCCCCTCCCCAACGGCTAAACATAGCCAAAAGAAGAGAATTCCCTCCAACCACACTTGAGAATTCTTTAAACATTTCCTAAACACCCAAAACCCTTCTAGAGCAAGAGAAGTGAATTCTCTTCCTCCTTCCTTAAACAACACGGCCAAGAGTGTACCAAGGAGGCCTAAGATTCATACAAGTTTAAGAGGAATTAGGTAAGTGCATACTCAACTATTCAAGGAATATCTTTACACTTTACTTAGCTTGAAAACTCACTTATCTTCTTGCCCTAAACCGTGACCTTCAATGGTCACTAGGCTCAAGAATCTCAAGCTTTTGAGGATCTTAGTCTTGAGAGGGTTGAACACTACTCAAGCTCCTTTTTGGTAAGTCCATCTAGCCCTTACTAAGTGTATATTTTAGTTAAAGATGTAAACTAACCCTTTATTCCTTTTCCTTTCCACCACCGTGGGATGCATGCATAAAAGAGAAGAAAGATTTCAACTTTCCATACACCTTTCAAGAAGAGTAAGAAAAAAGGCAAGTACACTATACTCTTTGTGGCTTGAATGTGAGAGTGTTTGCATGAACGGCTAGATAAACTTAAGATTTAATTTTAGTTGTGATGTGCTAAGTTTTGATGCCTAAACTTTCGGCCTAGGGGCCAAATGGTGTGTAGGTATGAGTTTTGTTTAAAGATGAAATCTTTGTGATTTTTATGCACCATTATGTGTTAATCCAAGTTGAACATGCTAAAGATTTTTTCTTTTCCATGAAAAGGGCTTACGGTGGAGAGGGTTAAGGAAATAGGGGTGGTTTTGGCATGAAACGATAAATTTTGTGATAAGTGGAGACCAAGTTATGCTTTAGTGTGTTAAGTCTAACATGTTCCTTGTGGATGCATTATTTTGCCTCGCATTTACTGAAAAAGGGTGTTGGTGACTAGGGTGCGTATGCACCAAAAGTGTTGTTAAGGTTGAATTAGTGGAAATGTGGTGTGCTTGGCCAAAGAATGATGCATGCACGAACCGTTTTGTAAGGGGTTTGCATATGATGATTGTAGCGTGTTGAATCTGTAAAATTTCCCATAAGAGGTATGTTTGAAAGTTAATAAAGGGTTCATGATAAACAATGCAAGTTAGGGCCATTTAGGGATGAAACATAACCAAATCTGAAAATTACTGGAGCAGGGCAGAATTTGAGACTGTGTTGTGAGACCCGAATGGAGACCTTGGGAACTTTCAATTTAGTGGATTTTAGGTAGGATACTAGTTTTATGTGTATATCAGATGTGAGAGTTGGAATTTCGTTAAAAGGAGTTACGAATTATTTTTAATGAAATTTTCACCAAAACTGGTCATGATGGAAATTTTACTGGACTAGACTGATTTTATACGACACGATGAGTCACCTGGAAATGGACCTTAGGAATATGAAATTGGGCTAATTTTCGGTATGATACTAGTTCAAGGTGTCTATTAAGCTTGAGAATTGGAATTTCTAAAAAAGAAGTTACGGTGTGGTCACACTAAAATTTATAGTAAAATCGGTCACTCCAGAAATCTGCTTGTAGCGGTTTTAAGAAAAGGAATAAATGATACCTTTAACGATATTATAAATCCGCGAAATTTATTTACCAACTACTTAAGACATAGGTGAACCTATCTATATAGAACGACTCATTGAAGGTATATACCACAATTAAGTGGGCGTCACTAATCTGAGATTTTGGGCAGAATTGAGGAACTTGTTATAAGGCCTTAATCGAATGGACTTAGGCTAGTTACACGACTTGGGCTTACAACCACCAATTAACGGAATGTTATAACAAGTTTTATAAGATGGCCCAAACTAAAAGAGATTTAATGGGCTTACTTGAAAGACTAAAGAGAAGGGGGCGCTGGATTACCTAAATTCAGCAGCCTTGTTTCGTGATTTATTTACCTAAGTGTCTTACGCATTTTGTATCGTTACAAGAATTTTATTATGAACAAATGTGGCATTTTCATGCATATGCATGACGAGAATTATCGATACTGGGCCTAACCACGAGGGATTAGGGCTGAATACAAGGAGTGTTTATGCCGGAAATTTTTCCAGCATAGTGAAGAGTGTACATATGTGTATATGTGACGCATTATGTCATGGTTTGAATATTACATGTCATGCATTGCATCATCGTCACTTACATGGTTTATGGCATTTGTTTTACGTGAAAGAAAGATGAAAAGCGTTTTTAAAAGAAATGATCTTGTTTTAAAAGAACGCTTCCCACCGGTACCGTGCATGTGTATGTGCCTGGCCAGTAAGGACCCACCCAGATCCGGAGTTAATTGAACTGATGATATGACCGTTCAGGCCCAGAGAGAATAGACATGATAATGACCATTCGGGCCCGGAGAGAATAGACCCGATAAGTGGTGACGCTACCGTTCCGAATCCGAGAATAATAGATTCGAAGGGGAGACGTTACCGCCTCAGATCCGGGAAGATAGATCTGAACACTCTGTGGTTTTCTTGACGATGATGTTTTGAAAGAAAAGCATGAAAAATCATATTCTCATTTTTATCATGATGCATCACACGTACATATGTATGCATGTCACGTTTATTGAGTCATCGTGTAGTGACACATGATACCTAGGCTAAGTTGTTATAACTGGGTAGTTCCTAAGTATGATCTCATTAAGTGATGATCCTTGTTATGTTACGAGTTGATGCAAGTTACAGTCTTTTATTGTTATGTTCTTTATTAAGTAACGATTTTGTTTAAGCTATGATCTTGATGCATTAAGTGTTGATCACTATCGAATGTTGGATGGAGGACAGGTATGTTTCTAAACCGAAATTTTTGGGGTTCGATTCTTGTATGCACTTTCCATTTAATCCTCAATTATTATAGTATACTTGCTGGTGACTTTGTCACTCACCCCCCTATTTTTCCTCCCAGAGGCTGCAGGGAACAAAGTAGAGTGGATTGCGGATGAATCTAAGGTTCCCTACCCGTGAGTGCAGCTAGAGATGGACGAATTAGTTGACTTGGCATGCTGGTGAAGATTGATGACTGATTTTATGATTGTGATGGAAAACAATTACCTTTGAGGATTTTGGTACATTTGTTTGTAAAACTAAGAATTATCTCGCGAATGTTTTTAATTTAAATTTTTTATTCTACCATGGTTTTGCTTACTTGATGACGTAAAAGCGTAAAAAATTCATGTATTTTATCATGGATTACGATACGTTATGGATCGACGCCTGGTACTCTCCTTAGTGAAGTATGGCGGGTGCACCGGTTTTGGCTAGGCCGGGATGCAGGGTGCCACAGGTGGTATCAGAGCGAAGGCTCCAGATCCGGGCAGAATATAGAATTAAGTTATGATCGTAGTCAACTAAGTTTGATCTTAGATCTAAGTTCTGATCCTAGATGAGAGTTGACCATAGACTAGGATAACTTAGACTGGAAAATTAGGGCACGACCCATTGATAATACCCTAATTAACAAACAATTACAGAATTTAATTTATGTACATGTATGCTCCTCAGATACGTTATTGGAATGAATTAAATCTTTGCTTCTTGTTATGACATCCCCGTATTAAATAAAACCCGACACTGCATAATGCAGATGGTGCAATCAAGGGGCAGACCAGCAAGAGCTAGACCCGAGGTGCAGGAGCCTATCCCTCCTCCACCCGCTCAGGTCCCTCCACCCCCGCTTCGGCAAGACCAAAATCCACCGCCAGTTCAGAACGTTCCTCCACCCCAAGGACCTTTTGCACAAATGATGCCTGATATTAACGCTTTTCAGAACTTTTGCCAAACAGTCACCCAAATTGCGCAAGTAATGCTGCAATAGAATAACCCTCTACCTCACGAGCCGGTCAGAGATGCTCAATATTATTTTGAAAAGTTGAAGAGAGCCAATGTTCCGCCGTTTGAAGGGAAGTCAGATCCAGATGCCACTGAGAAGTGACTGGATGAGGTGGAAAACTGCTTCGAACTAATTAGAGCACCGGAAGAAGTAAAGACTCAGGCGGTTAGACCATTTCTGTTAGGAGAGGCCAACCAATGGTGGAAGGCCAATCTAAAAGCTTTACCAAGACCAATTTCCTAGGAAAGGTTTCTTTAGGAATTCAACAAGTTCTACATGCCATCCTCCGTCAAATTACAGAAAAGACATGAGTTTGAATCCCTAATGCAAGAACCAGGAATGACGGTTGTTGACTACGCTAAGAAATTTATAGCTCTGGGAAGACTCCAACCATCTACCATGAACGATGAAGAAACCAAAATGTTGAAATTTGAAAGAGGACTGAACCCTAGAATCCGAACATGGATGGTCAATGCGAATCCAGCAAACTTTGGTGCCCGTCTAGATGCATGCTACCGAATTGAAAGAGATATCATCCGTCGTGATGAGTTTGGCCAAATTAGAGGAAGAGAGATGTCTGGAAGCGGAGGGCCCCGCAAGTCCGCGAAACAAAATACAAGGGTCCCAGGGCATCAAGGGAAGAATCGGTTTCAACGCCGCTCCCGAAAGAACCAATCAAAGAATCAAGGCCAAAAATATGCTATTCCAAGCTGCTCTCATTGTGGTAGGCGCCATGTGGGAGAATGTTATATTCAGGCGGGGAAATGTTTTGGGTGCGGCAAGCAGGCCACATCCTTAAGGACTGTCCGGACAAGGGAACCACCTGCTTTGGATGCAGGAAAACAGGACGCATGGCAAGGGAATGTCCAGAGAAGGGGACCCAACAGCAACAACAACCGCCAAAACCTCAGTGTCAGCGTATACCAACGCACGAGTTCACGCCATGACTGACGCAGCTGCTGAGGAGGCCAATGACGTGGTGACAGGATTTTCTGAGAATCGTACTAATTTTTATAAATACTATTGCCTTATAATTGCTTAGTAAGTATTGCATGATTTAGGAGCTATCCTAGTATGTTTAGTACCTGCCAACGTGTTATTTGATAGTGGCGCTAGCCACTCTTTCATATCCAAGAGATTTGCAAAGAATATTGAGAAAAACCCACCTTATAGTGATGAACCTTATAGAATCCAAGCAGCTGGGGAACAGGTGCTTATAGCTCACCATGTTTTCAAAAATTGTGAACTTGAGTTTGATAATCATCGGTTTGACGTCGATTTAATTTCCATACCCATGACGGACTTCGATGTGATTCTTGGGATGGATTGGCTTTCCAAGAACTATGCCAACATTGATTGTAGTGAAAAACAAGTTACCTTTAAAGATCCCACACGTAAAGAAGTAACCTTTCAAGGAGGATCGAAGTTACGGAAGTGTCCTAAGAACATTTATGTAAATGCGATTCGCGCTAATAAGGCACTGAAGAAAGGCCATAAGGGATATCTTGTCTATGCAATAAATGCCGATCAAACACCCCCAAAACTATCTCAAGTCCCAGTAGTTCGTGAATACCCAGATGTTTTTCCAGAAGAGTTACCAGGTCTTCCTTCAGACCGGGAGGTATCTTTTGAAATCAACTTGGTTCCGAGAGCTGAACCAATATCAAAGGCTCCCTACTGAATGGCACCTGTGGAATTAAAAGAGCTGAAGGAACAGCTGTGCGAATTGCTAGAAAAGAAACTGATTCGCCCAAGTGTTTCACCTTGGGGAGCTCCCGTACTGTTCGTCAAGAAGAAGGACAGAAGTATGCGGTTATGTATTGACTATGGGGAGCTCAACAAAATCACTATAAAGAATAAGTACCCATTGTCAAGGATCGACGATCTGTTCAATCAGCTTCGGGTAAGAAAACTAAAAATTTATTTCTAATAATTAATCCCTTGTAAACCCTATCTAAAGGTATCATGATGCAGGGGGCTAGGATTTTCAGTAAATTTGATCTTCGCTCTGGATATTTCCAATTGAAGATCAAGGCTGAGGACGTCTAGAAAACTGCATTCAGAAACCGTTATGGACATTACGAATTTCTAGTAATGCCATTCGGACTGACCAACGCCCCCGCAGCGTTTATGGATCTAATGAATCGAGTCTTTCAAGACCAACTAGACAAGTTCGTTGTAGTCTTCATCGATGACATATTGATCTACTCACCTGACGAAGAGACCCACGCAAGCCATTTAAGGGTCGTTCTAGACATTCTACAAAGGAAACAACTGTATGCGAAATTTAGTAAATGCGAATTCTGGCTACGAAGTGTAGCATTTCTGGGGCATGTAATATCTGAAGAAGGTATATCAGTAGACCCCAAGAAAATCGAGGCAATCACAGAGTGGCCCAGACCGACCAACGTTACAGAGGTACAAAGTTTTCTCGGTCTCGCCGGTTACTATCGTAAGTTTGTAGAAGGATTTTCTCGAATCGCTATGCCTCTTACCCGTTTGACCCAGAAGAAAACCAAATTTGAATGGACCTCAGATTGCGAAAAGAGTTTTACTTAATTAAAAGAGAAACTGACCTCCGCCCCAGTTTTAGCACAACCCATTCCTGGAGAAAACTTTGTGGTATACAGTGATGCCTCTAAGAACGAGCTGGGTTGTGTATTAATGCAAAAAGATCGAGTGATTGCGTACGCATCCCGACAATTGAAGCCATTTGAACAGAACTATCTTGTACATGACTTCGAGTTAGCAGCCGTGGTCTTTGCACTAAAAATATGGAGGCACTATCTATACGGTGAAAAGTGCGAAATTTTCACAGACCACAAAAGCCTCAAGTATCTATTCACCCAAAAAGAGCTAAACATGCGACATTGAAGATGGCTAGAATTAATGAAGGACTACGACCTATCAATTCAGTATCATCCGGGAAAAGCCAACAAGGTAGCTGATGCATTAAGTAAAAAAACAAGCCATCCACGTCAACCACCTTTGCAGCATGACATGGGAGAATTTGATCTAGAAGAGATTGATTCAATTGAAGGCATGCTCGCAAAGTTGGTGTTAATTCCTATGCTAATAGACAAGATCAAAGAAGGACAAGTAAAGGATGAAACCTTAAAGAAGATAAAGGACTGGGTGAGAATAAAACCTTCAGGAGAGTTTAAAGTTCGAAACGACAACAGTTTGTGGTTTCGAGAAAGACTGTGTGTACCCAATGACGAGGACATAATGAATGAAGTTCTTAAGGAAGCACACAACTCTCGATTATCTATTCACCCTTGAGCCAATAAGATGTACCAAGATTTGAAACAACGATTCTGATGGTGTGGTATGAAAAGATAGATTGTGGAATTCGTGGAAAAATGCCTCGTTTTCCAGAAGGTGAAAGCGGAACATCAGAAACCTGCTGGGTTGCTACAACCACTTGAAGTTCCTGAATGTAAATGGGACCACATTACTATGGATTTTGTTACAGATCTGCCCAGAACGAGAAGCGGATACGATACCATTTGGGTAGTTGTGGATCGCCTAACAAAGTCCGCCCATTTCATGGCTATGACGATCAAGGCTCCAATGGAGAAATTGGCTACGATGTATGTGGAACAAATTGTGAGTCTTCATGGAGTACTCCTAAGTATCGTGTGTGACCACGATCCTCACTTCACATCACGATTTTGGACAGCTTTTCAGAAAGCAATGGGCACTGAGATCCACATGAGCTCAGCATTTCATCCCCAAACTGATGGCCAATCGGAAAGAACCATTCAGACATTAGAAGACATGTTGCGATCATGCGTGCTTGACTTTGGGGGAAGCTGGGATCGTAGTCTCAAATTGGTAGAATTTTCTTATAACAATAGTTACCATCGGTCTATAGGGATGGCTCCGTATGAAGCGCTTTATGGAAGAAAGTGCCGATCTCAGCTCTACTGGGATGAAATAGGAGATAAGATTCTTACTGGACCCGATCTAGTGGAGCAGACTCGAGAGAAAGTAAAAATCATAAAACAAAAGTTACAAGCGGCCCAAGATAGAGAAGCAAGGTTTGGGCAGATGAGAAGCTGCGACCATTAGAATTTCAAGTGGGGGAAAGAGTGTTTCTAAAGGTATCGGCGACGAAAGGAGTTAAAAGATTTGGTATTAAGGGGAAGTTAAGCCCAAGATTTATTGGGCCATACGAGGTTCTTGAAAAGATTGGGGAAGTTGCTTATCGACTCGCTCTACCGCCCACATTATCTCAAATACATGACGTATTTCATGTATCTCAACTTCGACGGTATGTGCACGATCCTAGCCATGTCATAAAGGAACAACCTTTGAAGTTGAAAGCCGATACGACATATGAGGAAGAACCAGAAAAGATAGTTGATCATAAGGAAAAGGTGTTAAGGAAACGATCAATACCAATGGTCAAGGTGCAGTGGAAGAAACATTATGTGGATGAATCTACCTGAGAAGTAGAAGACAATATGAAGAACTTGTGCCCTCACCTCTTTGATTAGCACTTTTAAGTTTCCAGGACGAAAATTATAATAAAGGGGGAGGATGTTGTAACCCACTAAGGAATCCTTTTGTACCTATAATGTATCTGAGAGATTATGTGACAAGATATGATAGCCATTATAATTTATTGAGTCAATGATTATAGATTACGTTACGGAAAGTAATAAACGTATAAATTTTTCGAGCGTGAATATTGGACCATGAGAAGAGGCCCAATTCACCCCCAAGTGCTTGGGAGGTTTCGGCCCCAAGGTTAGGGAAGGCCCTAATTGAATTTCTTTAGATTGTAAGGGCAAACTTCTAAGTAAGCTAATGAGCCCTTAGAACAAGTGGGTAATAGCAAGAAGATTTGGTTGCAACCCAATATTTTTTTTCTTTCTTTCGGCCCATAGCCCAAAGAAGGCTCAAGCAAATTTTTTTTCCTAATTAACCATTTTGTAGGGAAACAAAGGAAAAGAAAATAAGATAAATAATAGAAAAAGGGGGGAACTACCTTAATTAAGGCATGTTGGGGTCATTAAAGATCCCAACCGCCGGGTGTGAAGGCAATAGCCAACCAAAGGGGAGCCTTTTCTACACCATAGTTAAACTAACCATGATTAAAGAAAGCAACTAAGGTTAGTTCAAAAATTAATCATGGTTAGACTAAAGTAACTAAGGTTAAGGATAAAGTAACCTTGGTTTACTAAAGTAACCAAGGTTACTCCCCTTAACCTTACCATAGTAATTCTAACCCCTCTTACACCCCCTCCCCAACGGCTAAACATAGCCTAAAGAAGAGAATTCCATCCAACCACACTTGAGAATTCTCTAAACATTTTCTAAACACCCAAAAACCTTCTAGTGCAAGAGAAGTGCATTCTCTTCCTCCTTCCTTAAACTACACGACAAAAGAGTGTACCAAGGAGGCCTAAGATTCGTACAAGTTCAAGAGGAATTAGGTAAGTGCATACTCAACTATTCAAGGAATATCTTTACACTTTACTTAGCTTGAAAACTCACTTATCTTCTTGCCTTAAACCGTGACCTTCAATGGTCACTAGGCTCAAGAATCTCAAGCTTTTGAGGATCTTAGTCTTGAGAGGGTTGAACACTACTCAAGCTCCTTTTTGGTAAGTCCATCTAGCCCTCACTAAGTGTATATTTTAGTTAAAAATGTAAACTAACCCTTTATTCCTTTTCCTTTCCACCACCGTGGGATGCATGCATAGAAGAGAAGAAAGATTTCAACTTTCCATACACCTTTCAAGAAGAGTAAGCAAAAGGGCAAGTACACTATACTCTTTGTGGCTTGAATGTGAGAGTGTTTGCATGAATGGCTAGAGAAACTTAAGATTTAATCTTAGTTGTGATGTGCTAAGTTTTGATGCCTAAACTTTCGGCCTAGGGGCCAAATGGTGTGTGGGTATGAGTTTTGTTTAAAGATGAAATCTTTGTGGTTTTTATGCACCATTATGTGTTAATCCAAGTTGAACATGCTAAAGATCTTTTCTTTTCCATGAAAAGGGCTTACGGTGGAGAGGGTTAAGGAAATAGGGGTGGTTTTGGCATGAAACGATAAATTTTGTTATAAGTGGGGACCAAGTTATGCTTTAGTGTGTTAAGTCTAACATGTTCCTTGTGGATGCATTATTTTGCCTTGCATGTACCCAAAAAGGGTTGTTGGTGACTAGGGTGCGTATGCACCAAAAGTGTTGTCAAGGTTGAATTAGTGGAAATGTGGTGTGCTTGGCCAAAGAATGATGCATGTACGAACCGTTTTGTAAGGGGTTTGCATATAATGATTGTAGCGTGTTGAATCTGCTAAATTTCCCATAAGAGGGTATGTTTGAAAGTTAATAAAGGGTTTATGATAAACAATGCAAGTTAGGGCCATTTAGGGATGAAACATAACCAAATCTGAAAATTACTAGAGCAGGGCAGAATTTGAGACTGTGTTGTGAGACCCGAATGGAGACCTTATGAACTTTCAATTTAGTGGATTTTTGGTAGGATACTAGTTTTATGTGTATATCAGATGTGAGAGTTGGAATTTAGTTAAAAGGAGTTACGAATTATTTTTAATGAAATTTTCACCAAAACTGGTCATGATGGAAATTTTACTGGACTAGACTGATTTTATACGACACGATGAGTCACCTGGAGATGGACCTTAGGAATATGAAATTGGGCTAATTTTCGGTATGATACTAGTTCAAGGTGTCTATTAAGCTTGAGAATTGGAATTTCTAAAAAAGAAGTTACGGTGTGGTCACACTAAAATTTATAGTAAAATCGGTCACTCAAGAAATCTGCTTGTAGCGGTTTTAAGAAAAGGAATAAATGATACCTTTAACGATATTATAAATCCGCGAAATTTATTTACCAACTACTTAAGACATAGGTGAACCTATCTATATAGAACGACTCATTGAAGGTATATACCACAATTAAGTGGGCGTCACTAATCTGAGATTTTGGGCAGAATTGAGGAACTTGTTATAAGGCCTTAATCGAATGGACTTAGGCTAGTTACACGACTTGGGCTTACAACCACCAATTAACGGAATGCTATAACAAGTTTTCTAAGATGGCCCAAACTAAAAGAGATTTAATGGGCTTACTTGAAAGACTAAAGAGAAGGGGGCGCTGGATTACCTAAATTCAGCAGCCTTGTTTCGTGATTTATTTACCTAAGTGTCTTACGCATTTTGTATCGTTACAAGAATTTTATTATGAACAAATGTGGCATTTTCATGCATACGCATGACGAGAATTATCAATACTGGGCCTAACCATGAGGGATTAGGGCTGAATACAAGGAGTGTTCATGTCGAAAATTTTTCCAGCATAGCGAAGAGTGTACATGTGTGTATATGTGACGCATTATGTCATGGTTTGAATATTACATGTCATGAATTGCATCATCGTCACTTACATGATTTATGACATTTGTTTTATGTGAAAGAAAGATGAAAAGCGTTTTTAAAAGAAATGATCCTGTGTGTGTATGTGTGTTGTAACCCAATAAGAGAATCCTTCTTGTATCTAAGGTTGAGTTAGTGAACATGTGACAATATATGCTTGCGTTTGAAATTGATTTAAGTCAATGATTATTATAAGTATATCATGGAGAGTACTATGTGTATTACAAGAAATGATCCAATTTCCCCATGGCCTATTAGGGTTTCGGCCACTAGCCAAGAAGGGCTACTTCTTAAATCATAATTTAAGGAACAACTAATGAAATGGATATGTATTTTTAGTAAAAAAAGAGAGGAAACAAGGGATTTAATTGGGGCTTGGTTGGGGTCATTAAAGACCCCAACCGCCGGCGGTATTAAGAGGGAAGGAGGGGGGAGGCTAATTAAGTGAAGGGTGGCTATGTTAATGAGAGATAACCTAACTAAACCAAAAAGAAACTAGAGTTAGTCAAAAGAAACTATGGTTAGCCTAAAGTAACCGTAGTTAGTAGTAAAGTAACCTTGGTTAACCAAAGGTAACCAAGGTTAAGAGATCTAATTGAGTAGCTAAGACAAAACCCTCACCACCCTTATACCCCAATGGTTAAACCTAGCCAAAGTAACAAGGTTCCCTCCAAAACATACTTGAGAACTTTCTAAGTTATTCAAACCCTCTAAAGAAATTCAAGTGAACTCTTTCTCTACCTTTTCTCTTCCAACCGCACGGCCAAGAGGAGCACCAAGAAGGATTTGATTCCTCCAAAGCTAAGTGACATTAGGTAAGTGTTCTTAGCCTCTTAAGAAGACATTTATACTTTCATGAAGATGAAACTCATGGTGTACCTCTCTTTGCCCAAACCGTGACCCTTAATGGTCTCCAGGCTCAAGGATCTCAAGCTTTCAAGAGCTCTAGCTTAGAGAAGCTTGGACACTACTCAAACTCCTTTTTGGTAAGCCATTTAGCTTTCTTTTTTTTTAAGGGATGTTGAGATAAAAATATAGACTAACTATGTTCCTTTCTTTCTCCTCGCCCTACCGTAGGAATGCTTGTGTAGAGGAGAGAAAGACTTCAACTTTTTCACCTTTCCAAGAAGAGTAAGCAAACAAGGCAAGTACACTATACTCTTTATGGTTTAGATGTGAAAGTGTGTGCATGAATGGCTAGAAATACCTAAGATCTAATCTTAGCTGTAAAATGGTAAGTTGTAAGGCCAAAACTTTTGGCCCTAGGCATTTAAATGTGTAAGAGTGGAACCTTGCTCCAAAGATGTGTTCTTTGA
>AP025052.1:13612505-13663784 GCA_036186865.1 Eustoma russellianum
GGCGCCAGCCACTCTTTCATATCCAAGAGATTTGCAAAGAATATTGAGAAAGGCCCAACCTATAGTGATGCACCTTATAGAATCCAAGCAGCTGGGGAGCAGGTGCTTGTAGC
The DNA here is from genome assembly GCA_036186865.1 of Eustoma russellianum. Lineage (NCBI taxonomy): Eukaryota > Viridiplantae > Streptophyta > Magnoliopsida > Gentianales > Gentianaceae > Eustoma > Eustoma russellianum. The sequence goes on from AP025052.1 coordinate 13,612,619, forward strand.
TCACCATGTGTTCAAAAATTGTGAACTTGAGTTTAATAACCATCTCTTTGACACCGATTTGATTACCATACCCATGACGGACTTCGATGTAATTCTTGGAATGGACTGGCTCTCCAAAAACTATGCCAACATCGATTGTAGTGAAAAGCAAGTTACCTTTAAGGACCCCACACATAACGACGTAACCTTTCAAGGGGGATCAAAGTTACGAAAGAATCCTAAGAACATTTATGTAAATGCAATTCGCGCCAGTAAAGCTTTAAAGAAAGGGCATCAAGGATATCTTGTCTATGCCATAAACACTGACCAAGAACCTACGGACTTAACCCAAGTTCCAGTAGTCCGAGAATATCCGGAGGTTTTTCCAGAAGAATTGCCAGGCTTTCACCCAGAGCGGGAAATAGCTTTTGAGATCAACCTGATTCTAGGAGCTGAGCCAATATCAAAGGCTCCCTACAGAATGGCCCCCGCAGAACTGAAGGAGCTAAAGGAGCAGCTACGTGAGTTATTGGAAAAGAAGCTGATACGCCCAAGTGTCTCACCTTGGGGAGCTCTGGTACTGTTCGTCAAAAAGAAGGACGGAAGTATGCGATTATGTATCGACTATAGAGAGCTCAATAAAATCACCATAAAGAATAAGTACCCCTTGCCAAGGATCGACGACTTATTCGATCAGCTTCGGGTAAGCAAACAAAACATTTTATTTTAGTAATAAGTTTCTTATGAACTCAACCTAAAGATATCATGATACAGGGGGCAAGAATTTTCAGTAAGATTGATCTTCGCTCGGGATACTTCCAGTTGAAGATCTCCACAAAACTGCATTCAGAACCCGTTACGGACATTACGAGTTCCTAGTAATGCCGTTCGGACTGACCAATACGCCTGCCGCATTCATGGATCTAATGAACCGAGTTTTTCAAGAACAATTAGACAAATTCGTCGTAGTGTTCATAGATGACATCTTGATATACTCATCAGATGAAGAAACCCATGCAGCCCATCTAAGGATTGCTCTGGACATTTTACGAAGGGAGCAACTGTATGCGAAGTTCAATAAGTGTGAATTCTGGTTACGAAGTGTAGCCTTCCTAGGGCATGTGATATCCGAAGAAGGGATATCAGTAGATCCCAAGAAAATCGAAGCAATCACAGAGTGGCCTAGACCGACAAATGTTACGGAGGTACGAAGTTTTCTCGGTCTTGCGGGTTACTATCGAAAGTTCGTAGAAGGATTCTCTCGGATTGCTATGCCTATGACCCGCTTAACTCAGAAGAAAACCAAGTTCGAGTGGACCTCAGACTGCGAGAATAGCTTTACTGAATTGAAGAAGAAACTGACCTCCGCCTCAGTCCTAGCACAGCCCATTCCCGGAGAAAACTTTGTTGTGTATAGTGATGCCTCTAAGAACGGATTAGGACGTGTACTAATGCAAAAAGATCGAGTAATTGCGTATGCATCCCGATAGTCGAAACCATTCGAACGAAACTATCCTATACACGACCTTGAGTTGGCAGCTGTGGTCTTCGCATTAAAAATATGGAGGCACTATTTGTACGGTGAAAAGTGCAAAATTTTTACGGACCACAAAAGTCTCAAATACCTATTCACCCAAAAAGAGCTGAACATGCGACAACGAAGATGGATGGAGTTAATAAAGGACTATGACCTATCAATTCAATATCACCCGGGAAAAGCCAATAAGGTGGCGGATGCATTAAGTAGAAAAATAAGTCATCCATGCCAACCCCCTTTGCAGCGTGACATGGAAGAATTTGATCTAGAAGAAGTCGATTCAATTGAGGGCATGCTCGCAAAATAGATGATAATTCCTTCACTAATAGACAAAATTAAAGAGGAGCAAGAAAAGGACGAAACCCTAAGAAAGATAAAGGACCGAGTACAGATAAAACCCATTGGAGAATTTAAGGTTCGAGCCGACAACAGTCTGTGGTTTCAAGAGAGATTGTGCGTACCCAATAACGAAGACATTTTGAACGAAGTTCTTAAAGAGGCACATAACTCGCGATTATCCATCCACCCTGGAGCCAATAAAATGTACCAGGATTTGAAACAACGATTCTGGTGGCGCGACATGAAAAGACAGATTGCAGAATTTGTAGAAAAATGCCTCATGTGCCAGAAGGTAAAAGCAGAACACCAGAAACCTGCAGGGTTGCTGCAGCCTCTCGAGGTTCCCGAATGGAAATGGGATCACATTACTATGGATTTTGTGACTGACTTGCCTAGAACGAAAAACGGTTACGATGCCATTTGGGTGGTTGTTGATCGTCTAACCAAGTCTGCCCATTTCATGGCTATGACAATCAAGGCTCCATTGGAAAAGTTGGCTACGATGTATGTAGAACAATTTGTAAGTCTTCATGGAGTACCCCTAAGTATCGTGTGTGATCGCGACCCTCGTTTCACATCACGATTCTGGACAGCTTTCCAGAAAACAATGGGTACTGAAATTCACATGAGCTCAGCATTCCATCTCCAAACGGATGGTCAATCAGAAAGAACTATTCAGACACTGGAAGACATGTTGTGATCTTGCACACTCGACTTTGGGAAAAGCTGGGATCGGAGTCTCATGCTAGTAGAATTTTCATATAACAACAGCTACAATTGATCTATAAGAATGGCCCCGTACGAAGCACTCTATGGAAGGAAGTGCCGATCTCCTCTTTACTGGGATGAAATAGGAGACAGGATTCTCACAGGACCCGACTTAATAGAGCAAGCTCGAGAGAAAATAAAAATTTATAAAACAAAGATTGCAAGCGGCCCAAGATAGAAGCAATGTCTGGGCAGATGAGAAGCGGCGACCGTTAGAATTTCAAGATGGGGAAAAAGTGTTTCTAAAAGTGTCGCCAACAAAGGGGATTAAAAGATTTTGTATAAAAGGGAAGTTGAGCCCAAGATTTATTGGGCCATACGAGGTTCTTGACAGAATTGGAAAGGTGGCCTATCGACTCGCTCTACCGCCCACCCTATCTCAAATCCATGACGTGTTTCATGTCTCTCAACTATAACGATATGTACACGATCCTAGTCATGTCATAAAAGATCTACCTTTGAAGCTGGAAGCTGACACGACCTATGAGGAAGAACAAGAAAAGATAGTCGATCATAAGGAAAAGGTGCTAAGGAAACGAACCATACCAATGGTTAAGGTGCAATGGAAGAACCATTCTGTGGATGAATCTACCTGGGAACTAGAAGAGGACATGAAGAATTTGTACCCCCACCTCTTTGATTGACACTTTCAAGTTTCGAGGACGAAACTTATAATAAGGGGGGAGAATGTTGTAACCCAATAAGAGAATCCTTCTTGTATCTAAAGTTGAGTTAGTGAACATGTGACAATACATGCTTGCGTTTGAAATTGATTTAAGTCAATGATTATTATAAGTATATCATGGAGAGTACTATGTGCATTACAAGAAATGATCTAATTTCCCCATGGCCTATTAGGGTTTCGGCCACTAGCCAAGAAGGGCTACTTCTTAAATCATAATTTAAGGAACAACTAATGAAATGGATATGTATTTTTTTTAAAAAAAAAAGAGAGGAACAAGGGATTTAATTGAGGCTTAGTTGGGGTCATTAAAGACCCCAACCACGGCGGTATTAAGAGGGAAGGAGGGGGGAGGCTAATTAAGCGAAGGGTGGCTATGTTAATGAGAGATAACCTAACTAAACCAAAAAGAAACTAGGGTTAGTCAAAAGAAACTATGGTTAGCCTAAAGTAACCGTAGTTAGTAGTAAAGTAACCTTGGTTAACGAAAGGTAACCAAGGTTAAGAGATCTAATTGAGTAGCTAAGACAAAACCCTCACCACCCTTATACCCCAACGGTTAAACCTAGCCAAAGTAACAAGGTTCCCTCCAAAACATACTTGAGAACTTTCTAAGTTATTCAAACCCTCTAAAGAAATTCAAGTGAACTCTTTCTCTACCTTTTCTCTTCCAACCGCACGGCCAAGAGGAGCACCAAGAAGGATTTGATTCCTCCAAAGCTAAGTGACATTAGGTAAGTGTTCTTAGCCTCTTAAGAAGACATTTATACTTTCATGAAGATGAAACTCATGGTGTACCTCTCTTTGCCCAAACCGTGACCCTTAATGGTCTCCAGACTCAAGGATCTCAAGCTTTCAAGAGCTCTAGCTTAGAGAAGCTTGGACACTACTCAAACTCCTTTTTGGTAAGCCATTTAGCTTTCTTTTGTTTAAGGGATGTTGAGATAAAAATATACACTAACTATGTTCCTTTCTTTCTCCTCACCCTACCGTGGGAATGCTTGTGTAGAGGAGAGAAAGACTTCAACTTTTTCACCTTTCCAAGAAGAGTAAGCAAACGAGGCAAGTACACTATACTCTTTATGGTTTAGATGTGAAAGTGTGTGCATAAAAGGCTAGAAATACCTAAGATCTAATCTTAGTTGAAAAATGGTAAGTTGTAAGGCCAAAACTTTCGGCCCTAGGCATTTAAATGTGTAAGAGTGGAACCTTGCTCCAAAGATGTGTTCTTTGAGGGTCATATGCATATTTATGTGATAATCTAGGCTTGGATGTGTTAAAGATCCTTTCTTTCATGGTGAAATGCTCACGGTGGAAGGGTTAAGGGAGGTTGAGTGATTTTACATGAAAAATGCAAATATAGCAAGGAAGTGGGGACAAGTTTTGATCTTGTTGTGTGTTAGGCTTAATATACTCTTGGTTATTTCATTTCCTTGCAAGCACCGAATAATGAAGCTGTTGGTGAAGGGTGCGTGTGTTCATCTCAAAATTTGTTGCTAAGTGTTGGTGACAAAAATGTGAGCTAAGGACATTTAGGAAGAATATATGATCCCTGGAAAATTCTGGAGCTGGACCGAAATTTAGACTGTTTTGTGAAGCCAGAAAAGGGACCTTAGGAACCTTCAATTCCATTTATTTTTGGTATGCTATTAGCTTTATGTGTTTGTTAGATGTGAGAGTTGGAATCACCTTAAAAAGAGCGACTGTTTATTTTTAATGAATTTCCTACTGAGATTGGTCCTGCTGAAAAAAGTGGTACTGGACAGAATGTAAGTAACGTGTTTGGAAGTCTAAAAATGGACCTTAGGAGTGTGCAAATCCACTAATTTTCGGCATGGTACTAACCGCATGAATAAAGAAGAGGTGGCAGTTGGAATTTTGTCAAAATAAGCTGTGGCTAATTTTTAATAAATTTTCTAGTAAAATGGGTCAAACTGAAATATGCTGGACAGACAGAATTTGTGTCACAATTTGCATGATGGCAAAGGGCCTTAGGAAATTGAAAATGGGCTAAAAATTGACAGGATGCTAGTCCCATGAGTTTATTAGATTGGAGAGTTGGAAATTCCAGAAAATGATTAAAGGATTGGCCACAATAAATTTTATAATAAAATATGGTCGATTCAGAATTCAGGATTCATCATTTTATGAAAAAGAGCAAACGAGTCCCTTATTGACATCGTAATTCCACAGTGCATGCATGGCATTCACTTATGACATTTACGGAGAAGCACATGTGGTCAAATGGGTCTAACACGTGCATTTTAGTAGGAAATTCCTAAGGGAAGTTAGACACTACTAAGCTGGAAATTTCCAGTATGACTACGAAACGTGTTTATTCGTTTACTTCATGCATTATGACGTCATTTGCACATCACATGTCATTGCATTGCATCATCGTCATGAACATGATTTACAGCATGTCTTTTATGAGAAAGAAAGAGGAAACGCGTTTCCAAAAGATGATTTTTGAAAAGAATGATTCCCCACCGGTACCGTGTGTGAGTATGAACTTGGCCAGTATGAACCTGAGCAGATGCGGGTTAAGTGATCTGACAGAATGACCATGAAGGCCCGGAAAATAATAGGCCTGATGATGAGAATGATGATAATGACCGTGCAGGCCCGAAAAAGAATAGACCCGGCAAGTATGATGACCGTGCGGGCCTGGAAAAGAATAGACCCGACAAGTGTGATGGCGTTACCGTTCCGAATCCGGTAGTAATAGATTCGAAGGGGAGAAGTTACCGCCTTAGATCCGGGAAGATAGATATGAACACTCTACTGTTTTACGATGACGATGATTTTAAAGAAAACATCAAAGAGCATATTTCATTTCATCACGATGCATCACATGAACATATGCATGTTTGTTACATTTATGTAGTGACCCATGAGATTTAAGTTGAGACGACTCCGTAGATCCTAACTGATAATTCTTATTGTGTTACTCATCAATATAAGTTACAGTCTCTTAGTGTTATATTCTGCTTCAAACGGTGGTTTTTACTTAAGTTATGATCTTATTACATTAAGCGATGATCTTATCGAATATTGGTCAAAGGACATGTATGCTTCTAAACCAAACTCTTCTGGGATTTGGATCTTGTTCGCACTTTCCATTTAACTCATAATTATTATAGTATACTTGCTGGTGACATTGTCACTCACCCTATTTTTCTCTCCAGAGATGGCAGGAGACAAAGTAGAATGGATTGATGACGAACCTAGGGTTCCCTACCCGTGAGTGCACTGGAGGATGGCCAGGATTAGAAGACCGAATTTGCCATCTTTAAGGAAATGACTGAGTTGTGTAATGGACGAAAATCCATTACACAATGATGTGGGTTGTAAACTTTAAGTGGTTATGATGACGTTTTAAATCTGAAGTTTTAAATTCTGCCACGGTTTCGCTTATTTGTTGCGCGTAAGCACGAAAATCCATGTATTGCTATCATGGATCACGACACGTATGGATGACGCCTAGTACTCTCCTTAGTGAAGTACGGCAGGTGCACCGACTTCGGCAGGGCCGTGGTGCGGGGCTCCACAATGTGTCTGGCCAGTAAGGACCCGCCCAGATCCGGGGTTAATTGATCTGATGATATGACTGTTCAGGCCCAGAGAGAATAGACCTGATATGACCGTTCGGACCCGGAGAGAATAGACCCGATAAGTGATGACGCTACCGTTCCAAATCCGGGAATAATAGATTCGAAGGAAAGACGTTACCGCCTCAGATCCGGGAAGATAGATCTGAACACTCTATGGTTTTCTTGACGATGATGTTTTGAAAGAAAAGCATGAAAAATCATATTCTCATTTTTATCATGATGCATCACACGTACATATGTATGCATGTCACGTTTATTGAGTCATCGTGTAGTGACACATGATACCTAGGTTAAGTTGTTATAACTGAGTAGTTCCTAAGTATGATCTCATTAAGTGATGATCCTTGTTATGTTACGAGTTGATGCAAGTTATAGTCTTTTATTGTTATGTTCTTTATTAAGTAACGATTTGTTTAAGCTATGATCTTGATGCATTAAGTGTTGATCACTATCGAATGTTGGCTGGAGGACAGGTATGTTTCTAAACCGAAATTTTTGGGGTTCGGTTCTTGTATGCACTTTCCATATCCATTTAATCCTCAATTATTGTAGTATACTTGCTACTGACTTTATCACTCACCCCCTATTTTTCCTCCCAGAGGCTGCAGGAAACAAAGTAGAGTGGATTGAGGATGAACCTAAGGTTCCCTACCCGTGAGTGCAGCTAGAGATGGATGAATTAGGTGACTTGGCATGCTGGTGAAGATTGATGATTGATTTCATGATTGTGATGGAAAACAATTACCTTTGAGGATTTTGGTACATTTGACTTGGGTTGTAAAACTAAGAATTATCTCGCGAATGTTTTTAATTTAAAGTTTTTATTCAGCCACGGTTTCGCTTACTTGAGGACGTAAAAGTGCAAAAATTCATGCATTTTATCATGGATTACGATACGTTATGGATCGATGCCTGGTACTCTCCTTAGTGAAGTACAGCGGGTGCATCGGTTCCGGCTAGGCCGGGATGCGGGGCGCCACATATAATATGTATAAATGGCGTGAATATGGAATGAATGAGGAGACTTTCTATTTTCAATTTATTACCATCAAGCTTTGTCCAAATATGTCTCCATTTAATGAACTAGTTAGTTCATTAACTTAAGTACTTTGCTTAGCGAACTAGTTTAGTTCATTAATAGTGGCACCAGAAAATAACTCAAAGACAACAAATGTTTGCCATATGATGTAAGCTTTAATGCTTCATGTCTTGTTAGTATGGCAACAATATATATATAAAGCATATGAGACATATATATCACAAAAACGTGTCAGGTAATAATTTTGTCATGCATTTCGTAAACTCGTACTATTTCAATCATGCATTTGTAAATCATTCAAACATTTTTTCTCAAAAATCTCCCCCTTTTGATGATTTACAAAATAACACTAGTTTATGATTTAAATATAATTGCCCCCTCCAATTAGGCACAAATTCGAATTTTATAGTATCGTTGTCCCCCCTTAAATTGTGCAATCATGCTCTCCCTCCCACTTAAATCATGCACATCTCTCCCCCTTTATTTTGTAAATAATATCAAAAGTACATGTAATAAAGAAATAGCAATTCATAGTATATCAACAAAAGTCATTCATTTCAAGTGCTTTCTTAAGGGTTATTTATTCAGCCCTTTGCAAATGTACGTTTTGGTACACAAACTTGGGTGACCTTTCACGGTCTTCCAAAAGGTAAGAAAAGAGATGGAGAAGCAATATAATAGATGTTCGGTGCAAATATGTTTGGCCTTTGGCAGAGAATGCCATCATGCACATGATAATATTTTTGTTTTTGATATGCAATTGTGTTAGTGTGCGTGGTGCATGATGCATTTGTATGATATGACTGTCACATATGTATTAATGTCTTTCTTTTATATCTATATGGCACACAATTATACTTCTCATGTGATGAGAAAGAAGTAGCGCGATGAAATGCAACATGGGGCTCGCTAGATTGTATTGTCGCCTTCTTAGGCTTTACAATCGTTTTAAATACATTTTGTTGCTTAGATAAAGATAAAACAAAATTTCTAGATTTGTTTTGTACATGATTATCTTCAATATACCCTAATCAGGTTTTGTCAGTTTCATGTTTTTGCGAAGAAATGAGACGATCTAGCATACAAGTACCCGTATCGGATTGTTTTATCGTCTTTTCTAGATCTTTGTTTCTTGATCTCAAATCTGAGATCTTGGCTTTCATTTCATTATTCTCCGTTGTCAAAGATGAAATTTCAGACTTTAATGAATTTATCATGCAAGACGACTCTTCTTTTGAATCGTTTAATTGAGATACAAGATTTGTGTTAGTAGATTCTAACAATTTATTGTCTTCAATTAACCGTTTCTTTTCTTTTGCAAGAGTCCTTTATAAGATAGTACAGAATCCGAATGAGAATCAAAATTTACCTCATTTTCAAAAAATGGAGGCATTTGGCTTGACATAACTTTTTGCTCGGTTTTGTTGCTAATGGATGCTATCTCACAAAGATCGTTAGATCTCCTTGTAGTGAGTGTGCCTGCACTCTGATACCACTTGTAGGACCTGTATAACAACACTAGAAGGGGGAAGGGTTGAATAGTTGGTGTGGAAAATTTTGTTTTTAAAACTTTTTGAACCAAAAACCTCACTTCTGAAAACAGTTTCTGTTTTCAGATCCTGATTTGAAATAATTAAATGACCTAGTTACATACCTCCAAAAAATATGAAATTCAGTGTGAATGAACTCTCAGATCTTATAAGTATCTCATAAAAATTTCAGAATAAAACTCCACTCAACCCCTTGAAAATACGTTCTTGGTCAGATTGCACGAATCTGCCAGAAACCATGCTATGAATTGAAAATTTTATTCCTATTAACTGGAGACTCCAAATGTCCTGAAATTTTAATGACCACACCCTCAATATATGTATTTCAATGGGTTGAAACAGTTTTGGAAAATTCATTTGTGAAGTATATCAATCACGTTGATGTTGTCAACCTTTGCAACTTTGAAAGTCAGATTGCACTAGTCTCAGAACTATTCAAGTTTGATTGGCTTATACTTCTCCAAATGAGTTGAAACTTATGTCAAATGAAAACTAGGACGTGTGGCCATGTTTCAAAAAAGATTTGTAGTTTTTGAAAAAATTTTACTATTTTCTTGTTGCAACGAAATTGATGCAAAACGCTAGAAACCGAAAGTAAAATGCTGAAAATTAGAACACCAAGAATTTTATACTTGTTAGGTTAAAACAACCTACTCAAGTCTTCCAGGACACCTTCTTCGGTTATCACTAAACACCAAAATAGTTTAGCACAAGGGTTACTGGATTTATACTCCAACTCAACCCTTTTACAACCAATACAACTAAAACAACCAAACAAACCGATCACGAACACCACCATCAATTGAATGAAGGTTTGATCACACTTTGATCAACCTTTTACAACAATGTATGAGTGTGGGTGGTATAATCAAAGCCTATACAATATTTTGAATATATGAACAATAGGCCTGAGAGAAGAAGAAGAAGAAAGAAAAAGGAGGAGAAGAAAGTAGTAGAGCTTCTTGATCTTGAGAGAATGAGAGTTGTGTTCTTTTTCTTGTTTGCACTACTCTTCTCTTTTTAATCATAAGTGGCCGCCCCCTTTGGGTGTTCTTCCTTCTGGAAAATTCTCTTTAATTCCCTTGGAAGATTGCCTTGCATAGATATGACACCATCTTGCTTACTTGGCACACTATAATTGGAAGGATGACTTGACCTTGCTTACTTGTGACTTGATGATTGGTCCATCTTGGCATTCTTTAATGTGCTCTAAAAATCTGAAATAACTCATAAAACATGTGCCAAATAGTAATCAAAATATTACCATGCAATCACACATTAATCCCCTTCAATTTTGGAATAAATATGAAGACAAAAATGCACCAAGATTCGTCCATAATAAACATGTGCTGAAATTTCAGCATGTGTTGTATTTCGAATTTTTTCCTTGTGTATTGCCTTCTTCAATGACACCAATCATGTGTGGCCTATTTTCCACCAATTAAAATGTCAACTAAGCTCCACATAAGCTCCACCAAGGCTGTATTAGGCGTGTATGATGGCTTGAACATGTGATGAATTTTATCTTTGTAAACTTTGTAAAATAGTGCACAATAATTACACATGTATGGTATATTCCAATCAGCCCTAATTTGAATATTCTAGTACACTTTAATATGTCTTGAATTTGTAAAAAGTGTCTAGATACATGCTGCATGTCATGCCAAAAACGTTCCATGTGTTATGTTCATAGAAAACCGAATTTTTGACTTTTGTCGATTACGCGATTTTTCTCCGATTAAAGTCTAACTTTTTGCACATATTATATATATTATGTCACACATAATAAACATAAAATAAATTATATATTCATCTCTAATGTCTGACTTAAAGAGACTCCCCATGTGCCTTAAAACTTTGAATTTGAAATCTCCACAATTTGGCATAAATTGTGGGTGATTTGTGTGTGCCGACATAGAATGATTTCATGGCTGATTTGAACATGTGAGCCACAAAAGTTTTGGCTATTTTTAAAGTATATGGGCTGGCGATCTTTCTATTGCAAGTACGTGACACGTTGGCGAAGTTTTGGTAGTCACCCGATACGACAAATTTCGGTTTATGACCTTGTAACGTGTCGTTATAATTTTGTCATCACAATGACTTATATGATATAAGACCTGAATATTCTCATAAATATAAGGTTTATATAGTGGTGTGACGTTGACGTACGTTTGTAATATATGTAATGTGTCGGTAGTACGCCAGAATATATATGTATTGTGCCATTTTAGCAAAAATATAAATATATAGATAATATGTATAAATGGCGTGTCGATGGAATGAATGAGGAGACTTTCTATTTTCAATTTGTTGCCATCAAGCTTTATCCAAATATGTCTCCATCTAATGAACTAGTTAGTTCATTAACTTAAGTACTTTACTTAATGAACTAGTTTAGTTCATTAATTGTAGCACATGAAAATAATTCAAAGACAACAAATGTTTGCCATATGATGTAAGCTTTGACGCTTCATGTCTTGTTAGTATGGCAACAATATAAATAAAGCACATGAGACATATATATCATAAAAACGTGTCAAGTAATAATTTTTTTCATACATTTCGTAAAGTCGTAGTATTTAAATCATGCATTTGTAAATCATTCAAACACTTTTTCTCAAAAATCTTCCCCTTTTAATGATTTACAAAATAACACTTGTTCATGATTTAAATATAATTGCTCCCCTACAATTAGGCACAAATTCGAATTTTATAGTATCGTTGTCTCCCCCTTAAATTGTGCAATCATGCTCTCTCTCCCCCTTAAATCATGCTCCTCTCTCCCCCTTTATTTTGTAAATAATATCAAAAGTACATGTAAGAAAGAAATAGAAGTTTATAGTATATCAACAAAAGTCATTCATTTCAAGTGCTTTCTTAAGGGTATTTATTCATCCCTTTGCAAATGTACCTTTTGGTACCAAAACTTGGGTGACGTTTCTCGGTCTTCCAAAAGGTAAGAAAAGAGATGGAGAAGCAATATAATAGATGTTCGGTGCAAATATGTTTGGCCTTTGGCCAAGAATGCCATCATGCACATGATAATATTTTTGTTTTTGATATGCAATTGTGTTAGTGTGCGTGGTGCATGATGCATTTGTATGATATGACTGTCACATATGTATTAATGTCTTTCTTTTATATCTATATGGCACACAATTATACTTCTCATGTGATGAGAAAGAAGTAGCGTGATGAAATGCAACATGGGGCTCGCTAGATTGTATTGTCGCCTTCTTAGGCTTTACGATCATTTTAAATACATGTTGCTGCTTAGATGAAGATAAAACAAAATTTGTAGATTTGTTTTGTACATGATTATGTTCAATATACCCTAGTCTGGTTTTGTCAGTTTCATGTTTTTGCGAAGAAATGAGACGATCTAGCATACAAGTACCCGTATCGAATTGTTTTATTGCCAAAGATGAAATTTCAAACTTGAATGAATTTATCATGCAAGACGACTCTTCTTTTGAATTGTTTAATTGAGATACAAGATTTGTGTTAGTAGATTCTAACAATTTCTTGTCTTCAATTAACCGTTTTTTTTCTTTTGCAAGAGTCCTAGAAAACTTACGTAATTCAAGATATTCAACATACAGATCATTATAAGATAGTTCAGAATCCGAATCAGAATTAGAATTTACCTCATTTTCAAAAAGTGAAGGCATTTGGCTTGACATACCTTTTTGCTCGGTTTTGTCGCTAATGGATGCTATCTCACAAAAATCGTTGGATCTCCTTGTAGTGAGTGTGCCTGCACTCTAATACCACTTCTAGAACCTGTATAGCACCACTAGAATGAGGGTGGTTGAATAGTGGGTGAGGAAAATTTGGTTTTAAAACTTTGTAAACCAAAAACCTCACTTCTGAAAACAGTTTTTGTTTTCAAATCTTGATTTGAAATAATTAAATGACCTAGTTCCATACCTCCAAAAATTATGACATTCGGTGTGAATGAAAAATCATATGTTATAAGTATCTCATAGAAATTTCAGAATAAAACTTCACTCCTAACCTCTTTTAAATGCGTCCTTGGTCAGATTGCGCGAATCTGCCAGAAACCGTGCTCCGAGTTGAAAATTTTATTCCTATTAACTGGAGACTCCAAATGGCCTGAAATTTTAATAAAAAAACCGTCAATATATTTATTTAAATAGGTTAAAACAGTTTTGGAAAATTCTTTTGGGAAGTTTATCAATCACGTTGATGTTCTCAACCTTTGCAACTCTGAAAATCAGATTGCACTAGTCTCAGAATTATGCAAGTTTGATTGACTTATACTTATCCAAATGAGTTGAAACTTGCGCCAAATGAAAAATAGGAGATGTGGCTATGTTTCTAAACAGTTTTGTAGTTTTTGAAAAACGTTTACTATTCTCTCTATTGCAACGAAATTGATACCAAATGCTGGAAACTGAAAGTAAAGTGTTGAAAATAAGTACACCAAGAATTTTATACTGGTTCGGTTAAAACAGCCTACTCCAGTCTTCAAGGACACCTTTCTCGGTTATCACTAAACACCAAAACACCTTAACACAAGGGTTACTGGAGTTATACACCAACTCCACCCTTTTACAACCAATACAACTAAAACAACCAAACAAACCGATCACGAACACCATCACCAATTGAATGAATTTTTGATCGCACTTTGATCAACCTTTTACAACAATTTATGAGTGTGGGTGGTATAATGAAAGCCTATACAACATTTTGAATATATGAACAATAGGCTTGAGAGAAGAAGAAGAAGAAGAAAGAAAAAAGAGAAGAAGAAAGTAGTAGAGCTTCTTGATCTTGAGAGAATGAGAGTTGTGTTCTTTTTCTTGTTCACACTACTCTTCTCTTTTTAATCATAAGTGGCCGTCCCCTTTGGGTGTTCTTCCTTCTTAAAAATTCTCTTTAATGCCCTTGGAAGATTGTCTTGTATAGATATGATACCATCTTGCTTACTTGACACACTATGATTGGAAGGATGACTTCACCTTGCTTACTTGTCACTTGATGATTGGTCCAACTTGGCATCCTTTAATGTGCTTTAAAAATTTGAAAAACTCATAAAACATGTGCCAAATAGTAATCAAAATATTACCATACAATCACACATTAATCTCCTTCAATTTTGGAATAAAATTGAAGACAAAAATGCACCAAATTTCGTCCATAATAAACATGTGCTGAAATTTCAGAATGTGTTGTATTTCGAATTGTTTCCTTGTGTATTGCCTTCTTCAATGTCACTAATCATGTGTGGCTTATTTTCCATCAATTGAAATGCCAACCAAGCTCCACATAAGCTCCACCAAGGCTGTTGTAGGGGTGTATAATGGTGCACAATAATTATCTTTGTAAACTTTATAAAATAGTGCACAATAATTACACATGTATGGTATATTCCAATCAGCCCTAATTTGAATATTCAAGTACACTTTAATATGTATTGAATATGTAAAAAGTGTCAAATACATGCTCCATGTCATGCCAAAAATGTTCCATGTGTTATGTTCGTAGAAAACCAAATTTTTGACTTTTGTCGATTACGCGATTTTTCTCTGATTAAATTCAAACTTTTTGCACATGTTATATATATTATGTCACACATAATATACATAAAATAAATTAGATATTCATCTCTAATTGCATACTTAAAGAGGCGCTCCATGTGCCTTAAAACTTTGAATTTGAAATCTCCACAATTTGGCTTAAATTATGGGTGATTTGTGTGTTCCAACATGGAATGATTTCATGGCGATTTGAACATGTGATCCAAGAAAGTTTTGGCTATTTTTAAAGTATACAGGTTGGCCATCTTTATATGGCAAGTACGTGACATGTTGGCGAAGTTTCGGTAGTCACCCGATACGACAATTTTGGGTTTATAACCTTATAACGTGTCATTATAATTTTGAACTTATATCATATGATATAAGACCTTAATATACTCCTAAATATGAGGTTTATATAGTGGTGTGACGTTGACGTATGTTTGTAATATATTTAACGTGTCGGTAGTACGTCATAATATACGTGTATTGTGCCTTTTAAGCAAAAATATAAATATATATAATATGTATAAATGGCATGTAGATGGAATGGCGTGCCGGTGCACCCGCCGTACTTCACTACAGAGAGTACAAAGCGTCATGCATAACATGTAAACATCCATAACTAGGTCATGACTACCATGTTAACATTTAACAGAGTAGCAAA
The DNA here is from genome assembly GCA_036186865.1 of Eustoma russellianum. NCBI lineage: Eukaryota > Viridiplantae > Streptophyta > Magnoliopsida > Gentianales > Gentianaceae > Eustoma > Eustoma russellianum. The sequence goes on from AP025052.1 coordinate 13,628,343, forward strand.
ATTTAGACAGAATTAAAAACTTCGAAATAACATGCTTGCCGAAAATATTAAGTCCAAAACATCGGGCTAACAAAACTAGGTAAAACCGAAATCCCAAAAGTTCCAAACACAGTTCATAGTACAAATATCATATCAGCACAGAAGTCCTTAAGCATCATCTTCTCTTGGCTTCTTGGTTATGGGTATGGCACTCTCGGTTCATCATCGATCCACTCAACAGTGGCATTCTTGGGCTCTAGGGGAAAAATAAATGTGTGAGTGATAAAATCACCCAGCAAGTATACAATAAACCATCATGAAATAAATAGAGAATCATAACATGAATGCAAAACCCCAGGAACCAACATTAATTATACCTGGCCTTCAATCCTTGATCCACAGAAGATATAACCTAATCATAACTCAAATAGTATGAGTCTGGCTGTTGTACCCCACCAAAAATAGTACTGTATTCGGGGTTAGTATGAAGTGATGCAGTAGAACGATATTTGGGAAGGAGAATATTGTAAGCTTTACCAACGTTTATTCAATATTAAGGGAAAATAGTATACTGCCCCAAGTGTGAACCATGAAGCATGTGAGTTGATAGCTTTCCCTCCCAAAATTACTCATAAATTTCGGCCTAGAGTATTGGGGACATAAAAGTAGAGTTTCTTGTATTACAAGCAACAAACCCTTTGTAGTATTGGTGAAAGAAAGCATGGAAAGTTATGCTAGCATTTGTCCTACTAAATGAGATTTAGAAAGTAAAAAGGGGAAAAGTATTTCTTTTCCCCATTAAAGCCGCCGGGTAGAGAGGTAATGAGTAGGAGACCACCTTTTTGCTAAAAAGGCTAACTACACACCTTAATTGCTTATTAAAACAATTATACAAAATAGTTATGCATGATGTAGTCACAATGTGATGTTATTATAAGGATATGTAACTCCTCAAAATTTCCCTTAGAAACCGTGAAACACATGGAAGGAAGAATTAGGGATCAAGATTTTACTATGAATATTTTCTCCAACTACCTAGTAGCTTTCTCATTAAACATTCTAAAAAGTGACTCAAGCAAAATGGAGGTACTAAATACGTCCTAACCACCGAGTTCAAACCCATGGGTAGTCCATGGTAACTCTTTTAACAACAATAGTAACTAACTTAAGAAATAAGAAGGGACAAAGCAAATTAGGGAGTAAATGAGCTTGGGGATAGACCCCTTAACCGCCGGCTTCTTCCTTGGGGTAAGCCAAGAGGACTTCCCCCCAACCATAGTCACTTTTGGTCTAGCAACTTCAATTTTGTGGAAAGTATGTTTATATGATATATTCATACATATATATATACACATATGCATACGCGTAGTGTTAGCTATATATATATATATAATGTGTGTGATATATATATATAATAATAGCAGATGCCCTTCTTCTCCGGGGATTCCGGCGATCTCATCTAGCACCTCCACGCTACCTCTTCCCCCAATTCTTCTTCTTCCATCATCTTCTGCATTTCACAACCACCCATACACCGTATTGTCATGGCGATCAATCCCAACAATATGCCGGTGCCGCACATCGTTCCTGATCGCTCTTTTGCGTCGCTCTTCACCTCTCCCACAACGCCCATTCAATCTAATCCAGTTCAGAAATTCAAAGGCAGCCCAATGATTACATTCTCTGATGAATAAATTCAGTCTCTTGCTGCCCTATATCGTTTTACATTGGTTGGTACGTTTTGGTACGGAAGGCCGCCGATTGCAACTATACGTGCCGCCATAGACAGAATTGGTTTTGCAGGACATGTAAAGGTCGGCCTTTTTGACCATGAACAAGAATACACCCGGTGCTTTACTCGACGTGGATGGATTATTTCTGGCAGGCAAATGCGCATCACAAAATGGACGCCAGATTATGATCCGGCCATTGAAGTTCCGATCGTTCCGATATGGGTCTCTTTTCCAGGTCTTCCAATACATATGCAGAGGAAAGATGCGCTCTTTCAAGTTGCGTCCATGCTAGGTGAGCCGTTGAAACTCGATACTGCAACGGCAATGCTAAATCGTCCTTCTGTTGCGAGGGTTTGCATTGAATTAGACGTCTCAAAAGAACTGTCGCAAAGAGTTTTTATTCAAACATCATCAAGAATAATTGCGCAGATTGTCGAATATGAGGATCTCCCTCGATATTGTGCAACTTGTTACCGTTTAGGTCATGTAGCTGTAGACTGCGTAAAGCAGCAAGAGGCTACAAAGTCACAGATGGACAAAGAGCATGCACCTTTGACTAACCCTAAAGAACACTCCTCTGATAAGAGCAAAAAAAAGCGCTGGACTACAAAAAAATTTGTCTCCACATCAACTGATCACCCTACAGCACCGTCAGAGGGTGATGTCCTAATTCCCGTATCACCGGAAATGGTCATCGGCCAACCAGTCTCAGACGCACAGGACCTTTCTCGGTTAAAAGGAATTGACGACTGTCTTTGTCGAGATTTACCAGGGACATCACTATCATATTCTCATTCGGACAATGAACAAGAGCCCACCCTAGCAGATAATATAGTGGGGTAACATGAGGAGAGACAATGCACTGAAATTGCAAATTTAATTGAATCAACATATGTTGATGCCCACGCATCAGATCATGCAAATATTGCTACTGAAACTGCAGCTGATGATCCCTCTGCAAGTCAACCAAATCTGGGGCCGCGTATCTTAAGACGAAATCCTCCCATATCTCCTCGTTTAACCAGGTTACGTGCTGCGCACATCTCAAATTCTTTTGCTGCCTTATCTCAATGAAGATACTGTTGTGGAATGCGCGGGGAATACGAAATTCATTTAATAGGCTCCATTCATTAGTTCACAAGCATCACGTTTATATTGTCATAGTAATTGAACCGAAGTTACGCTCTACTGCTTTACCTTTGTATCAGATGAAACTGGATTTTTCTAAAGCTCTCTCTGCATGTAATGATCAAATTTGGTTTTTGCGGAAGGAAACTATACTTAAAAAGGAAGATGAGCAACCTGGCCAACAACATCATTCCATGAAGTTTAATTGGCTAGCAACAGGAGAATGTTTTTGGTTGACGGGAGTGTATAAACGTCACTCTATCTCTCAATGGCGTGTTTTATGGGACGAACTGAGACATTTCCATGCAGACAATACCACGCCATGGCTCATTGGTGGAGATTTCAATACATTTCGTACGTTAGAGGAACACCTCGGCAGGTCAAATCCATCATTGCGTACATTACAAGATTTCAATGATGTCGTCCAACATTGTCAATTACAAGAAATCCCATACCAAGGATCAAAATTCATGTGGTTTGATGGACGAGGATTAGGACGAATATGGCGGCGCCTTGACAGATTCTTGAGTTCCACCTTATTTTCTGATATCTTTTCATACACGCAATTCATCATCTATCTCGTGCGACTTCTGATCATGCCCCTTTATTGTTGATTTGTGATAATGACACACCAAGACCACCATCTCTTTTCCGGTATTTAGATGTGTGGACAACACACGCTGATTTTGATAATTTTGTATCGCACAGATGGCAATCATACTCAACAGTTAGAGGAATGTGGGTTTTGCATAGAAGCTATCTCTCCTGCGCAAAGACTTAAAACAATGGAATAAAGATATCTTTGGGAATATCTTTGATGCAGTAGCTCTTGCTGAATCTGAAGTCAAATTGGCGGAACAAGCCTATGATGTTAATCCCACGGATTCCTCTCAGGCACAGTATCATAAGTGCAAGGCGGAGTTAAATCTTGTTCATAAACGTGCGTATTTATATTGGAAACAAAAGGCAAATGTCAAGTGGTTAAAAGAGGGCGATGCCAACACGTCCTTTTTTCATCAAACAGTTAAAAATAAGAGATGCCACCAGCTAATTCGCAGCATATATAAACCGGATGACACTCAACTTGACCAGCCTGCTGACATCAAAGAGGAAGCTATTCGATACTTTTCCACACTTTTCGCCACAGAACCAATTTCCTACTGTGACCTAATTTTACACCATATACCTCCCTTGATCACAGTAGACGATAACAGTGCTTTAAAGGAGATTCCATTGTTACCCGAAGTTAAAGCAGCTGTTTGGGACCTAAACCCTTCAAGTGCAGCGGGCCCGGATGGATTCCCAGGATCCTTCTACAAGCATTTTTGGCATTTGATTCAGCACGATGTTCATAAGCCAGTACAAGAGTTTTATTTGGGTATTCGCATGCCAAGAACAGTCGCAGCGGCATCTCTCATCCTCATCCCAAAAGTGAGCAATCCTCAAACGTTTGCAGATTATCGTCCAATCTGTCTTACCAATTTTATTTCCAAAACTATTACGCGCTTACTAGCATCGAGGCTGGGCAAAATTTTACCAAAAATAATCTCGCCAGAACAGACGGGTTTCATGAAAGGCAGGGACATTACAGAACATGTACTTTTCGCGCAAGAAATGACTCATGTTTTAGATAAAAGAACAAGAGGTGGCCAAGCTATTATTAACTTGACATAGACAAGGCATTTGACCGTGTTAGTTGGAGCTATTTGCAGCAACTGCTTTGCTGCATGGGCATGGATGCACAACTAGTTCGCATCATCATCAACTATCTGAGTGCTACAAGGTGCTCTATTCTTCTCAACGGATGTCTAACAGATTCTTTTTCAATTGGTAGAGGAGTCAAACAAGGAGACCCATTATCGCCCCTCTTATTCATACTATCATCTGAAGGCTTTTCAAGAGGCCTTAATTACCAAGTCAGTACCGGTAACATTATTGGGTTCAAAGCTGGTCGCACCCCATGCGTTTCACATCTGGCTTTTGCAGATGACTTGTTAATTTTCCTTAATGGCGCACCACGTAACTTGGGGAAATTTCGTAAATTTCTTGATACATATCAGAGAGCTTTTGGTCAATTGGTTAATTACCATAAAAGTCAGTTTGTTGCGGGCCAAGGTGTTTCCATTTCAGCATCCACAGCAGCCTTAGGCATGAGATCGACGTCCTTACCCATTAAATAGCTGGGATCGTTTCTGTATAAGGGAATAAATAAAGCGCGGTATTGCTCTTCACTACTCAATCATTTTGATTCAAAATTATCATCGTGGTCGTCTGCATTTTTATCTATGGCAGGGAGGCTTGTTCTCATCAAGCACGTCCTCAATACATTGCCAACACACTTAATTGCAATCTCTAAACTGCCAAAAGGCGTCATTCACATATTGAGCCGTAAAATGGCTTCTTTTCTTTGGAAAGGAAGACATCACTGGCAAGCTTGGACTTCAGTGTGTCGTCCCATTGAAGCTGGAGGGCTAGGAATTCATCATCTTTCTTATGTGCAAAAAGCGTATGATTGCCTATTATGGTGGAAATATTTCCACTCTTCTAGGATTTGGGCAGAATATTGTCGGACAAAGTATGGCCAACGTCAATCACTATATTCGCATATATATGACTCTCCAATGTGGAAAAGAATTTGTCGCATCAACGAATATATGGAGATGCATACCCACACCTCTCACAACATGCTTCATTGGACTCTGGATGAAAATGGCCAGTTATTTATTCGCTCGGCTTATGAGACTATCAATCCTCATGCAGAAACGAAGCGAGAAACAAAGTTTATTTGGTAGAAAACAGCTCCTACTGGTCAAAAAATATTCCTGTGAAGGCTTTGGACGCGTTCTCTTCCGATGATTGATAACTTTCGCGGTTGGCTGATGGTTTTCCCATCACAGTGCGCGTTTTGTCGTCATAGTCATGACTTACAAGACCATATATTCTTGCATTGCTCCGTCATACGTCGACTTTGGGTGGAAATTTCAATAACCTTCTCAGGTCCGATGCCACAATCTGGGACAATACGAGCTCACTTGCTACGATGGTGGTATACCTCTTCACAAGCAACTATGTTGGGACAACTCAAGTCAATTGTTCCTTCCATTGTAGTATGGGAAATATGGAAAACTTATGCAGCATGCAGATTTGGTGAGGAACGTTTTGATTATGATATTTTATACAGGAGAGTCAAAGAGTCGATCTACACATGGTGCTGCTCAATAAATGGGAAAAAGTATGCGCAAACAATCCCACATTTGGTGGTTCAACACTTCTCTCCATCACTCCGAATGAAAAGACTTTCTATAGTCCGCTGGCAATTCCCGCCATCTGGTAAGTTGAAACTTAATGTAGATGCAGCTATTGGCAAACGCCTCTCAGCAGGGGGAGCTATTCTTAGGTCTCATCAAGGAGATTTTGTCTCGGCCATTTGCTTCCCGCTGCCTTCCTTACGACCATTGCGTGCGGAAATCCATCCGATGACAATGGCGCTCATGTTCTATGCACAACTTTATGACAGCCTTGTAATGGAGACTGACTGTCAAGCTATGCTTACTCTGCTGGCTGACGCTACACGAATCACAGGATCTTTAGCCTCGGATGTCGCAAGAGCAGCACAATTTCTTTGTCTTAATCACTCAACCATACAATATTGTCCAAGGGAAGCAAACTCGGAAGCCCATCGTTTAGCAAGATACGGCTATCATTCTGTGGGACTGACAGTCTATGGCATTCATCAAGCATTACCGTGTGAAGTGAGGCACAATATACACGGATCATCAGCTGCCGGTTTTCCGTAATTAATACATGCTGCCTTTATTCCGCTACTGTTGTCTGTGTAACGTAACACAGACAACGTGGGAGGCTAGAAGAATATCTAATATTGGGTCACTCCTTGCTCCCAGAGGCGTTTATTTTATTTTGTCGTCTTGGCTCAATCGGTGCCAAGACGACATCGGTATGTTCTAGAACTTTTATGCCTACTTTTATTTCTTATTCTGATGATACTCTTAATTGTTTCTTTCCTCCTTTCTGATCCACGATCCATATTAACGGAGGAGGCTATGAGGATTGCATATACTATTGGGACGCGCTCAACATCCAGTGCCACTTATCATATTTTGTCATCTTGGCTCAACTTATGCCAAGACGACATTGGTATGTTCCGGACTCCATTATGCGTATATCTAACTCTTTCTATTGTGATACTCTTAACTACTTCTTTCTTCTTTCATGAGGTGATATGGGGGACAATATTTTCCTGGAGTCTATGCACTACCTCCATGACATTGGTTGTGCCTACAAGTTCTACAATAGACTGCGCCACTTCCACAACATCACATCGGACATATCTTCCACTCTTGAATCCAACACGCCATCGGCCAGGGGACATGAACTTCTTTACCCACTTGGTGTTGATTTTGCTCATCTTCCGCAATTATTATCTGTACATATTATCATCTTCAAATGTATCAGTTCATCGCTCCAATCATATAAATATGCATGCTTTTTCTTTCGCCAAGGTTTTATCCACAAGGATGGTTTTACTTGGGAAGGTTTTAATGCGACATATCATATATGATTGGAGGTTGACACTCCTTAGCTCGCTTCATCATTTATTTTCTTATGCAGACTAATTGTAATATGATTTTCCTCCACCATAAATGAGGATATTTCAATAAAAATTTTCTTAACAATATATATATATATATCATATTTATTGTCTTCGGCATTTTCACGCCTTCCTCACACAATATGAAACAGCTTCTGGACAAAAGGTTAATTTTCAAAAAAGCAGTATGATTCCTTCTACTAATATATCTCCACGGCAGCGACGTAATTTTGAGGATATCATTACCATGCGATGTTCTACCTTGCCCTTCAGATACCTCGGCTCCTACTTGCACAAAGGTATTTCCCGAGCCAGATATTGTGTTCCTCTATTGCAGCATATTGATGATAGGCTTCACGGATGGCACTCTAGATTACTTTCCTCTGCTGGTCGTTTAGTTTTGTTACGTTCTGTCATAGCGGCATTACCATTACACATCCTCGCATCTGGTGGGCTACCTAAATCGGTTATTCAAGGTCATCCATAGAAAGATGGCATCCTTTTATTGGGGCCGTCGACATCACTGGGTCTCTTGGAATACTATCTGCGCGCCTCAGGAAGAAGGAGGCTTGGGGATTCGAGACCTCAACAAGTTGCAGCAAGCTTATCACTGCCATATTTGGTGGGCATATCAACAACATTCCACGCTTTGGAATAAATATATGCACGCCAAATATGGTCACCGTGGAGATTATTTTCCGCGCAAAGTTATTTGCAGAATACATCCTTTATGTCTTTCTCAGACTACTGGCCAAGGTGTACATCTCACATGGTTACACACGCCAACAGGAGAATTTACTTTGTGAAGTGCTTATGATAATTGCCGCACGCCTCACCCGCATCTCCTTTCGGCAAAGTTCATTTGGTTTAAACACCATTTCCCAGTTATTCAGATGTTCTTATGGCGACTCTTCCATTCTGCAGTACCATTGGAGGATTATATTGGTAGGTACACTACATCTCGCCCTACGCGATGTCTATGCTGTAAAAGAGCATCGGCTATAGTAGATCATGTTTTCTTACATTATTCACATGTGCGGCCATTATGGCATTATTATGTTGGGGAATTACACTGTCCTCCACCATCGTCGTTGCAGCTGCGTCAGTATATACTCGCTTAGTGGTATCGTTCATCATTTTTGTCTCTTCCTAGGGTTTTTAAAATTATAATTCCAGCGATTATAGTGTACAACATATGGCGTGGCTATACCTCCATAGTCTACAGGCAGCAAACTAACATTACAATCACATCACTTCGGGCCTCCATACGCTATGACATTACTATTTGGTGCAAAAAAAACCAAGAACTAAACTTGCAGTTGGCCCTAGACGATATTTTTCTTGGCTACCGTCGTTGCTGCTCCCACAGCCTTATCTGATTCGTTGGATAACTCCACCGCCAGGTCGATTAAAATTGAATATAGATGCGGCAGTTGGCAGACAGTATGCAGCAGGGGGTGCTATATTGCGCGATCATATGGGATTTTGTGTGGGAGCAATTTCATTTAGACTGCCTCCAAGTACGCCGCTAAAAGCAGAGATTCAGACCGCATTATTTGGCCTTTTGTATTTTCTTCCACTACATCGTGGAATCATATTGGAATCTGATTGTGCCCAGATGATATCTCGGTTGGCCCGCCCACAACTAGTCCATGGCAACTATTACTCCGATTACTTCACACGCTCGTTCATCTCCAACGTCTTGACTATCATCATATCTATCGTGAGCCAAATATGGCAGAACATTATTTATCTCAACACGCTATGTTGGACCCCATCACACAATATTATGCATCTTGTACTCTTCCTTCATTAGTGCGCGCTTCTATCTCATTGGATCTTTCCTCCATTCAATTGCGTGTCCCTTGATAATTTAGAGTCTTCCACATGGATTGGCGTTTTATCAATCTCACTGCCTGTATCCTAAGGGATCCAGGCAGGCTTGGTATGTGTTGCTATCTTTTGGCCTGGCTTTTAATCTGTTTCATAATCATTAATGACTTGCTCTTTTTGCTTGCCTGGGCATGGCTTGGATTATATATTTTGGTGGCGAGAATTTTATATCATGCACTGGCGGACTCTGCGACTACGACCCGTCTGGCGCGTCACATCGTAACATCGTCGCCTTGGCACAAATTTAGCCAAGGCGACTTCGGTATGTGTTTGACTTCTCTGTTTTATCTTCTTTCGATTCTCTCTATCATCGGAATAACTTCTCCCTGGAAATCTTCCGAGGTACCGCTCTTCCAGGATACGTCAAGCCCAAGTAGCGCATTCTACAACACACTCTGGGAATAGTGTTCGCACAAACTTCGGCAGCAAGCATACCTTTGTACTCAATTTTCGATTCATTTCATATCAATTACAGCCGTATAAATATGTATGCTTTTTCCTTCGCCAAGGTTTTATCCACAAGGGTGGTTTTACTTGGCAAGGTTTTAATGCGGCATATCATATACGACTGGAGATATGTTATTATTTGTTCGTTATTTCATTTATTCGCATACTCTGAAGATTGTAATATGGTTTTCCTCCGCCAAAAGTGAGATTCGTCATTAATACAAGTTTTCGCTTAAAAAAATGTCATATTTATAGATTTTGGCTTATGACGTAATAGTGGCCTAACGGATTTTAGTTCCATGAAAATTGTATTTAAAGGATAATAGTTGAAAATACACTTTAAACATGCATATATGTATAGTGTATGTAAATTAAGATAGGAAAGTGGGTAAGCGATGATCATTGATAAAATGCAATAGAATTGAACTCATATATGTATAAGTGCACACACTTATACTTTTGGCCATGATTCCTTATTGAGCAAATAATAGTTTCAAGACTCTTCATGCAACCCTAAAAAGATAAACCATGGTTAGGCCTTAAATGAGTACAATAATGATGTCCATGCACATGAGGAATCTTCTCCTTCTCTCATAAAGAAGCCGCCGGCCACCCTCGTAATCAAGAGACTTCTTCCTTCTTCCTTTAATAAGGAACCTCTTAAACCATCTTTACCCTAAGGAATCACCAAATAGCAAGAGTCTTTTGTTTTCCCTCTCTTTTCCTTAAGACCCACGACCAAATGAGTTAAGAAGATTCAAGACTCATCCAAGTTCAAACTTGGTCTAGGTGAGTATCCTCTAAACTCCTTAAGAGGATATTATGTTTTACATGGTGAAGCTCACAAAGATATCCTTTTTTCTTGTGAGAACCGTGACCTTCAAGGAGTCACTAGGAGAAGAGTTTTGAAGTGCTAAGAAAGATTTGCTTTTGGTGGGTTAGAATCATGTCAACCTCCAAGAATCACTTTCGTAAGACCATCTAAGCCCCAAGCTAAGCTATATGTGTAATTAAATAGTGGCTAACAAGGATCCCTACCCCTACAACCGTGTATGGTAGGAAAAGGGTGGAAGGAAGCATTTCTTGTTCAACAAAGTTTCAAGCAAGGTCTAAGACCCAAGAAGGAAAGTACACTATAAATATTCTTGACTTGTGTGTGAAAGTATATGCCTGAGTGTCTAGTTATTACTAAGATTTAATCTTAGATGGAAAATATTAAGCTTAAAGCATGAAAGTTTCGGATCTCTTAAGAAAAGTGAGTTGCATGTATGAGATTCCTTCAAAGATGATTTCTTTGTCTCCTTAGAATGTGAATGAGTGTATGTCTAAGATAAAGGTGGAAAATTTATCCTTGTTACCATGAAAGGAGGACGGATGAACAAGGTAGTATGATGAACAATGATTTTTGAGAAAGAATATGGATTGTGAGGTAAAGGTTACATAGAAGGTGTATGGTTATGTGTTTTTATGATTTAGACGTTTTATGTTCATGGTAAAAAATAAGGTATGAACCCTTACATGCGGGCTGAATTTGGGGGTAAAGAGTATACCAATTAGACATGCCAAGAATAGACTTGATTATGTACAAAATTTGCATTATCGAAGTGTGCTTTATGTAATTTCCAAAACTGTTTTGAGAGGAATTTTATATGGATTTAAGAGTATATTAGAACTTGTATGTTTTGTTAAGAAGTTTATGTGAAGCTTAGTAAGCCATCCTTGAATAATAATCTTTGTCCGAACATTTTATCAAGAAAAGTGACAAAATGGAAATTACTGGAACATGGCAGAATAATATGACGTTTTGTATGACTTGAAAAGGGACCTTAGAGGTATTCAATTAAGCTAATTTTTGGCATGACATTAGCCCTATGTATGTAGTAAATATGGGAGTTGGAATCTTGGTAAAAGAAGCTATGGTTTGTCCTTAGTGGAATTTTTGGTAAAACTGGTTAGGCTGAAATTACTGGACTGGACACAATTTAAGTGATGTACTGATTGACGTGAAAATGGACCTTAGAAAATGCAAATGGGCTGATTTTTGATAGGATGCTATCCTTATGTGTTTACTAAGTCTATGAGTTGGAATTTTCGAAAAATGACTTACGGTTGTGTCACAATAAAATTTGTAGTAAAACTGGCCACTCCATAATCAACATGTACCCGTTTTTGGAAAAGTGAGTAGATGATCTCTTAAAAGTTATTATATTACTCCGGATGTTGTACCCCAACGACCATGTACTTGAAACCGTGATTAAGTGATGTAATGAAAACGATGATTCTTTCAATTACATGTTACTTAAGTCAAAGTAGCACTACTTTACTTAATTACTTTTGGAATTGATACTGAATAATTATATAAGGGGATGTCACAAGGTATTGTGATACCTTATGAAATTCGGCCAAGAGGCCTTGATCAACCATAAAACAATTTCATTTCATAAGAATGCAATTCTAATTGATCCCCATAAAGCAAAATTAAAATCATATGAGATAAAATAAATAATAGTATAAATTATGTAAATGTAGGTAGGATAAATGTGAAATGACCAAAACATCCCCAAGAGCCCAAAATTTCAGCCAAGTCTTGGGAGGATCTAGAATTCTCTACATCCTTCCAAATAAATTTTAAATAACAAATTACATAATAATTGAAAATATAAAATAGCCAAATTGCATGCAAAAAGAAATATTAAATTAAGAAAAAGAGGCTTAGGGTGTAAGAAAAAGTGAAGTTAGGCCCTCTTTCCCCATCCCCCATGCACGCCGGTTTCACCCTCCCCTTACACCCCTAGTTCTTTTTATTTTGCAAGGCAACATCATTTCCCTCTTATCTTGAACATTTCTCTAAGAAAGCCTCTACACCAACACTTAAGAAAATTTCCATCTCCCTCCACCCCAAAAACTTTCGGCCAACACATCCAAGATAGGAGATTCAATTTCATCTTCTTCTTCAAGCTCAAGGATCCCCTAGGTAAGACTCATTTCAAAGTTCCTAAGTAGATATTTCATACAAAATGATGAAGCTCACATGTGAATTCTTTTTCTCCACCCCAAATCGCGGCCTCCATGTCCAAGTAGGTGAAAGCCTTCAACTCTCTTAGGTGGTTCCATCTTGTTACACTTGAAGCTCCATTCCAAGACTACTTTGGTAAGATGTTTTAGCCTCAATTAAAACTCTATTTTCACTTTTGAAGGAAGACTAACCTTTCCCCTCCCTCATCTTCAAAACAGTATGTCAAGGGTGAAGGAAGAGGAGGATCCCAACTCAACTCACTCCATAACCAAGCTAAGACAAGAACTTTAGCTTGAAGAGGCAAGTATACACTATTCTCTCATGATTTATTTAAAGAATTAGTAGCTTGAATGGTTAGAAGTTCTTAAGATATGATCTTTAGTTGAATATCTTAAGTTTAAGATTATATCTTAGTGATTTCTTAAGAATAATGCTTTGCATGTGATTTATTCCTCCAAAGATGGAGTCTTTTCCTACATGCAATATGGATTGAGGCTGATTTAGAGTTAAATAAGGTTCACCTAAGTAAGTCTAGACAAGATTAACTCATGGATGTAACATGAAAGGTCCTAGGAAAGCATGCATGTGAAAGATAGGAGTTTTATGAAGTTGTTTGTAGGATTAGATTAAGATGACTCTTGAATGTGATTGCATTCTTGAAAATGTGTTGTACAATGTGGTCAAGGCATCCCATATGTTTCAGCCTAAAGGATGAAAAAGAAGGTGAATATTGATTTAAAGAAGAACACTTGTTTTGGTGCATACATGGTACTTGCCTTGTTTGCTATCTACATACTGTTTGGTACAAGGCAAAAGTGACCTTATAATGAGCATGAAATCTGGATATCCATGTTACAAAGAAGTGTAAGTGGAAACCAATAATCTATTTCATAAGAACAAGAGGTGTAGTGGATATTTGACTTGAATAAAAGATAAAACATCAAACTACTGGAACCGGGCAGAATGGAGTAATGTATTCATTGGCTTAAAAGAGGACCTTTCAGACCTCCAATAAATCTTATTTTTGGTACAAAGCTAGCCTTATGAGTGTAGTACACGTGAGAGCTGGAATTTCGGTAAAATGAGCTACGGATTATATTTAAGAAATTATGTGGTGAAACTGCTCCAGTTGAAAATTCTGAAGCTGAGCAGAATTGAACACTGGATTCAATGGCTTAAAAGAGGATCTTGTAGACCTTAAATAAATCTGATTTTTGGCAAAACGCTATCCCCATGTGTATATCAGAAATGAGAGTTGGAATTTGGGTAAAATAAACTATGGTTAATTTTTAATAAAATATTTAGTAAGACTGCTCAGACTGAAAAGTCTGAAGCAGAGCAGAACTGTACCTCCTTTGGATTGGCTTAAAAAGGGACTTTGTAGATGTTACATAAAGTTGATTTTTGGCATGATAACAATCCTAGGCTTGCAGTGAGTACTCAAGCTGGAATTTGGGCAAAACAAGTTGTGGATTATTTTTAATGATTTAAGAAGTAACACCGCTCAATTTAACTTGCTGGAAGAGAGCAGAAATTAAGTGACGAGTTAAGGGACTCAAAAATAAATCTTAGGAACATGAAAATAGGCTAATTTTTGGTATGACGCTAGTCTTACGTGTTTATGACTTGGGTGGAGTTGGAATTTCTGAAACAAAAGTTATGGTTTTGCCACAAGTGAATTTTTAGTAAAATGGATCAGTCCAGTTTCAGCATATGACACATTTCAGAAAAATGAGTAAATGGACCCTTTAAAGTCGCTAGATTGATCCAAAAATTTTATCGTAATCATTTAAGACCTAAAGGAGTAAAACCATATAAATTAATCCGGTTGGTCTTAACGTTTTGAATAGTAATTACGAATATAAATTGGATGTACTAAAACAGAAAATTGGGCTGAACAGAGGATTAATTTAAGAAGGCTCAATTTGGAGGATATGGACCTCTATATACGGTTTTGGCTTATAAGGGTTAAGACTTAGGGTGTTTTTCAGGTTATGACCCAAATAATGAAGATTTTAAGGTCTCATAAGCCTAGGTAGCCGCCCACAAGCATAAAACAGGTAATTTGGAAATTCTTAATTTCAAAATCATGCTTGTGACAAGTTATGAGAATGCTTACGATTATTCACGTCATGACTTGTATTGCATATCATTCCATGTATCATGCATGTCCATATGTCACATGAATTTGATTTTATGAATTTTATGCAAGCAATTCTTTCAAGTAAAAATATGTTTTTCGCTATGCATGAAAAGTTTTTGTGGTCCCATGTTTTAAAGAAAGTTTCATGATTTCCTTTGCCGGCTAAGCATGCGCCTAACCCGACTCCAGACCCGGGGTTAATTGGTCTGATACCTGTTCTGGAACCGTTCATATCTAGGGTTAATTGATCTGATACATGTTTTGGACCCGTTCAGATCTGGAGTTAATTGATCTGATACATGTTCTGGACCCGCTCAGATTCGGGGTAATTGATCTGATACATGTTCTGGACGCGCTTAGATCCGGGATTAATTGGTTTGACACTCTGTTTTTACGATATGTTATTTATGGGACCAAAAGGATGTTTTGACACGGCATGACATCATGCATTGCATTGTGCATAATCCATGAGCACGTTAACATGTGGTATGTTACGGTTAATGACTATTAAGACATTATTGGTATAGTCTATCTAAATTTGGACTGAGTCTATATCATCAAGCCAATTCAGGAATGAAGATCAGGTATAAGTTATTATTTTAGGCCTTTGGGTTATTACATTCTTGTTATAATTCTTTCTGTATTTCATGGTAGTTTATTGTATTCTTCCTGGGTGATTTTTATCACTCACACTTTTATATTTCCCCAGAGACAGATAATGCTAAGATAGAGTGGATCGAGGATGAACCGAGGGTACCGTATCCATAGGCAAGGAAATCTGAAGGGAGCAAAGCTTATGGACTTTCGTGCAACCAAGACGTTGTATTATGAACAATGTTTGATCTTTCTTAATTTCGATTATGTTATTTTGTTGGAGTGCTACTTTTGGAGACTTAGTATTTCGTAATACATGTTTATTTTGAAAAGTTTTAATTCTGCCTAATTTTTACTGCCATGTTAATATTAGCATGGGAGTCCATGGCTTATGTTATGGATTTTCGCATGTTATGCATGACGCTTTGTACTCTCCCTAGTGAAGTACGGCGGATGCACCATATTCGGACGAGGTCCGGGTGCGGGGCGCTACACTGGAAATTTTATGACAACTACTTAGAACATAGATGAGTATGTCCATGTAAATTAATCATCTTGAAATTATTATTTTAAGGGGTAACCACTGAAATTAAATGAACACTACGAAAATGGGAAACTGGGCGGAATTACGAATCTAGTTGGAAGACTTCGTTCTTGCGGTGTAGACTTGTTTGAACAACTTGGGCTTATGAACATTAATTATTGGTATGGTTGCAGTATTTTCCAGGTTTTGGCCCAAATTAAATAAGACTTCTTGGGCTTGAAAGAAAGGTAAAAGAGGGGTATTGCACTGCTGAATTCAGCAGTACCCTATTTAGTAATTTAATTGCTTAAGGGTCTTACATATCTTGAAACGTTATGAAACTTTTATGGCAAGTAGAAAAGACACCCTTATCCATACGTATGTCAAGGAATCATGATAATGGGCCTAAAATATGAGGTTTTGAGGCCATGCAAACAGAACGATAATTCTGGAAAATTTTCCAGCCTGAAGAATAAGATCGTACCTGTACGTATGTGATGCATTATGTCACGAATTGCATGGTATATGTCATACATTGCATCATCGTCACTTACATGATTCATGAAACTGATTTTATGACAAAGAATGATGAAAAGCGTTTTTAAAGAAAAGATTCGGTTTTGAAAAGAACGCTTTCCATTGGTACCATTTATTTCTGGCCAGCTTAACCCATTTCAGATCTGGGGTTAATTGATCTGATGATTACGACCGTACAGGACCGGAGAGAATAGAACTGATTACGATGATTATGACCGTATAGGCCCGGAGAGAATAGGCCTGATGACTATGATTGATGATGTGATCGTTTTCAGATCCAGAAATAATGGATTCGAAAGGAAGAATATGACCGCCTCAGATTCGGATAGAATAGATCTAAATACTCTCTTGTTTTTATTGACGATGATGTTTTGAAAGAAAGAAAGAAAAGAAGAATTTATCCTCATGTTTATCACGATGCATCACATGTGCATACTCATGCATGTTGCATTTAATGGTTAGCCGAATAATTGTTACACTGTTACCTAGGCTAAGATGTTATGACTTGATATCTCCTAAGTTATGATTTTTAATAAGTTATGAGCTGGTTACTTACGGATATTGGATGGAAGGTCAGGTATGTTACTAAACCAGAATTGTTGGGGTTCGGTTCTTGTATGTACTTTCTATTTAATTCATGATTATTTATGGTTTACGTTCTAGTGACGTTGTCACTCACCCCTTATTTTTTCCTCCTAGAACCCATAGGAAATAAGATCGAATGGATCGAGGACGAGCCCAGGGTTCCTTATCTGTAGAAGAGCGAAAAGAGGATGACATAAGGGTTTTTGTCGTGATGGTCATGATGGATGAACTTTTTATGATCTTATGTTGAAAACATTGAATTTTGGATTTCCGCATTTTGTGAACATGTTTGTAAGACTATGATGGATGGTTAGACGCTTTTACTTTAAAAGTTTTTATTCTGCCTCGGTTTCGCTTACTTGTTAAAGTGTAAGCATGAAGGTCTACATATTTTGTTATGGACCAAGATATGTTATGGATTGACGCCTGATACTCTTCGTAGTGAAATACGGCCGGCGCATCGTATCCGGCTAGGCCAGGGTGCAGGGCGCTACAGGGGTATCAGAGCCGAGGCTCTAGATCCGAGCAGAATATAGAATTAAGCTATGATTTTAGAAATCTAAGTTTGATCTTAGATCTAAGTCATAATCCTAGATGTGAGTTGACCTTAGACTAGGATGACTTAGACTGGAAATTAGGGTTTTGATCTGATGATAGAGCCTTAGTCGATGACATTTTATAGAATTTAATTCATAACGTATCTACTTGCATGTCCGCTGGATTACGAATTAAATTTTGTCGCTTATCTCGATATATCAACCACGAGTAACAATTTCTGACACTATGTGGTGCTGATGACATCATAGCCCGGTAAACTGACATCATCACTGTCACCCCCGGGAAGCAGTGGATTTTATTATCGGCAGCTTTTTAAAACACAAGTTCCGAGATTTGGCGGGGAGTCTAGCCCGAAGGAAGCAGAGCAATGGTTGAACGAAGTCGAGACTAACCTTTTGTGGGTACGGGTGCCTGATGAGATACGGGCACGAATTGTCCGGCCATTTTTGATTGGTAACGCCAGCTAGTAGTGGAGGACGAGTATCCAGCCACTACCTCGACCGATAGCTTGGACAAAATTTCTAGAAGAATTTTGTGGGACTTTCCTCTCCCTGGACTTGATCATAAAGAGGATTGAAGAATTTGATACGCTAAAACAGGAACCGAACACCACTGTCTCAGAGTATGCCCGTCAATTCATTACATTAGGACGGTATGCTCCCCAGATTGCGAAAGATGAAAAGTATAAAGTGACCAGATTTATGCACGGTTTAAGCTTTCAGATTAAGACTCGGCTAATCAAGGCATATTCAAGGACTTTTGATGAACTGTTAGAGGACTCTTATAGAGCGGAGCGCAATAATAAGATAATGGGAGAACGAAATAAGAGACTCAATGAGCGTATTAAGAAAAGAAGTAGAAGGTGGAGCCATATTCATATAGAGCTAACAACAAGACAACCAGGAACACCAGGCTGGACCGAAGAATGATTGATCCAGAGATTCCAGAAACATCCAAACCGTAAACAAGCACACCGGACTATCCAACTTAAAATATAAAGTACCTATGTTCTACTTGTTTATTTCCCAAGTATGAATAATCATAGAGCGATGCGATAAGGAACCTTGAGGAAAGATTTTTACATAATCAGTGGTAAGTGGACAAAGAAGAAAACTAGAATAGCACAACTAGAGCATGGAAACTAGAATACGTTACAAAGTCTTGGGTCCTCAACAATCAATTAAGTACCTGGATAAATAGCTACTTAAGATCGATGATTTATTTGACCCACTGCAGGTAAACAACTAACGAGTTGTATACAAACCGAGAGACATGTAATTGTTAGCCATTCTGCATGTAGGTATTTCTTAAGAGTGAATTCATAGAAATGATGTAAGATAATGAAATATGTGGGAAGGAAGCATCACAAGGCCGTTGGAGAGGTCGGGTGTGATATTTATGATATGATTGGGTGTTGGTCCAGAATTATAAGTGGGGATTATCCAACACACTCTATAATAAATGTACTTGCTGAATTCTGCTGTATAATAACCAGCATTACCTTAACTTTTGAGACCTTAAAAAACCTTAATTATTTGGACCACAACCTTGAAAATATAATAAACTCCCTAAGGACCAACTTTCATGAGCCCAAACCGTGTATATAGGTCCAAATCCATAAGATTATGCCTCTTAATTTATTCCCCTGTGCTGTCCAATTTTTCAGCTTTGGTACATTAACTTTAAATCCACAATTACCCATCCAAAGGATAATACCAAGTTGATTAATTTACGTGGTCATGCTCCTCTATATCTTAGGTGATTAACATAAAATTTCCAGAACAATCTAATAACTTTAAAGGGTTCATTTAATTATTTATCCAAAATAGGTCACATGCTGTTACTGGACTAACCACTTTTACTAAAAATTCTGTTGTGGTAAAACCATAATTCTTTATCCCAAAACTTCCACTCACAGACGTCATAAACATACCGAACTAGCATCCCACTGAAATTTAACCGATTTTCATTTTTGTAAGTTCCATTTTTGGGTCAAGCAACTCGTTACTCATTTCTGTCCTGTTCTAGTGATTTCAGCTAGAACAGTTTTACCAAATAATTCCTTAAAATAATCCATAAATTATTTTACCAAAATTCCAAATTTCATATTTACTACACACCTAAGGTTGTCACCACACCAAAAATCAGCTTTATTGAACATCTACAAGATCCAATTTTTTAAGCCATTCAAAACGTTATACAATTCCGCCAAGTTCTAGAATTTTCAGCCTGAGCAATTTCACCAAATATCTTATTAAACATATTTCACAACTTATTTTACCAAAATTCCAACTCTCACGCTTGCTACACACATAGGGCTATCATCATGCCAAAAATAAAATTGTTTGCACGTTAGTAAGGCCCAATTTGAGGTCTCAAAACACACTGCTCAATTCTGTCCAGGTCCGGTAATTTTGTGTTTTGTCATCTTTTCATGTCAAGTGACCACTAAATATCTTGTGCTTATGAAATAACTTATTAGTCACCACATACACCTTTTTCCCATGAATATCCGTCAAGACTCACCATCACATTCACCTCTTTGGCCAAAAGTTATGAGGTGTCATACACAAATTTTACAACATTTATTTGGACATGTAACATATTCACATGCTAGTTCTTTTTTTTATCCTACCAAGTAACCTTGTAAAATTACGTCTAGCACTTGCATGTCATCTTGATGCTTCCTAAGTTTCATCCAAGAGCTATTCTTGCCTAGGGTCACTTGGTTGAACCTTACTCCATCCTAAATCAGCCTCATATCACTTTACATGTAAGAAAAGATTTCATCTTTGAAGGATTTAATCACATGCAAGACATTGTTTTTAGGGAATCACTAATATATGGTCTTAAAATTTAGTGTATACAACTAAAGTTCACATCTTAGACACATCTAGCCATTCAAGTCACTAATTCTTCAAATACATCATGAGAGTCTAGTGTATACTTGCCTCTTCAAGCTAAAGCTTTTTTCTTAGCTTGGATATTGGATGAGTTGAACTGAGATCTTCCTCCTCCTTCACACTTGAGCATACGGTTGGTTTGAAGGAATGAGGGAAGAATGTTAGTCATCATTCTGTAGGTTCTGCAAGGCACCACTAGAAGGGGGGAGGTTTAATAGTGGGTGTAGAAAATTGGGTTTTTAAAATTGTTTTGAACCAAAAACCCAACTTCTGAAAACAGTTTCTGTTTTTAGGACCAGTTTTAAAACATTTTGAAAACTAGGTTGCAGGTCTTCAAAAATTCTGAAATTTGGGGAGAACTTAGCCTCAGATGTTATGAGTGTCTCCTCCAAATTGCAGATTTAAGTTCAACCTCTAACCCCTTGAAACTTGGTTGGTTGTCAGATTGCGCAAATCTGCCAAAACTGGTAGTCTGTTTTAAAAAATTAATTCCTGTTTGTCCTTAACTCCAAATGCTCTGAAAATTTAATGACTAACCCCTTATAAGTTTTATTTAAACGGGTTGAAACAGGTTTGAAAAATTATTTTGGAAAGTTAGTCAAATACGATCAAAGTCTCAACCTTTGCAAGCCTGAAAATCAGACTGCACTAGTCTCAAAACTTTGGACGTTTGAATAACTTATACTTGTCCAAAAGATTGAAACTTGCGCCAAAATAACCTTAAGACGTGTGGCTATGTTTCCTGAAAATTTCGTAATTTTTAAAATTCGTTTACTATTTTTACAAACATGATCAAAAACAATAATCAGTGCTGAAACTGAAAGTAAGTGCTGAAAGTAAATGACACCAAAAATTTTATACTGGTTAGGTTATAAAAAACCAACTCCAGTCTTCGAGGACACCTTCCTCGGTTCTCACTAATCACACAACACAAAAACACCTTACCACAGGGTTTATGGAGTTACACACAAACTCCAACCCTTTACAAACCTTGTATGTGAATACAATGAACACGAACACCACCACCTTGCAAGTCTAAGATTGATCACACCTTGATCAATCTTTTACAATGATAAAGAGAATATGGTGGTATGTAAGAAGCCTATTCAAGATGTATGAATATGAATAAAATAGGCTTTTAGAGAAAAGAAAGAAAGAAAGGTAGAAGAAGAAAGCTAGAACATGTTTTTGATATTTTAAATTGCAAGGCTTGTTCTTGTTTTTGTTTTGCACTTCTTCCTTCCTTTTTAACTTGAGTTGGCCACCCCCTATGCTCTTCTTTCCTTCTTTAAAATTATCTTCTAAGTCCTTGGAAGAGTATATGGCATCATTGTGACATGTCTTTGCTTACTTGGCATCTTCTCATTGGATGATCATTAAGCTCTTGCTGACTTGACACTCATTGATTGGTTGGATGTTGTCATCACTTGATGACTAGAAAAATCTGAGAATAACACTTAAAACATGTGCCAAAATCATCATAAAAACTTTGACAAATATCTCATAATCAATCCGAACTAATTTGGAAAAACAATTGCCACATTAAACACTACAAAAATCAGCCATGCACATCTTACACATGCTGAAATTTCAGCATGTGTAACATTCACCTTTTGTTCAAAATATTTCCTATTTTTCATTGATTTAATCCAAGAAATCAAAGGATAATTCAATCACCATTTAGTATGCAATATTCTCATCTTTTATGGAATAAATATTAGACAACAATGTGGCCAATATTTCAGCAAACATTCATCCACACATGCTGAAATTTTCAGCATGTGTGATATTTGAGAATATCACCTTATTTGTTTCCATAGAATATTCAAAACACTTCCAAATTATCTCCCAATTATTCACATGTTTCAAGACAACAAAATATACCTCATTATGACATAGATTTCGGCCATACATTAGCACACATGCTGAATTTTCAGCATGTGTCACAATTGTGACAAAATTTGAAACATTACTTTGTGTAGCTCCATCCTTTATGTCATCAACATTGTATGATTCCTTCTTGACCAATCAATATGCCAACAAGGTTCCACATAAGCTCCAACAAGCTGGTTTGGGCGTGTGACATAGAGTTGCGCATGTGCTGAATTTTATTTTTGCAAACTTTGTAAAATAGTGCACATATAATAATACACACATGGTATATTCCAATCAGACCTTAATTGAATTTTCTAGAAAACTTTGAGATGTATGAAATATGTAAAAATTGTCTAGATACATGTTGTATGATGTGCCAAAAACGTTCCATGTGTCGTGTACGTAGAAAACCGAATTTTCGATGTTTATCGATTACCCGATTTTTCTCTAATTAAATTCCAACTTTTTGCACATGTTATATATATTATGTTACTCAAAATATACATAAATTAAACTTTAATATTCAGCTCATAAGGCTGATTAAAGTGGCTCCTAGACATGTAACAAAATTGAAATTGGAATCTCCACAATTTGGCCTTAATGTGGGGTGATTTGTGTGTGCCAACATGAAATGATTTTATGACTGCACATACCATGTAAGCCACGAAATGTATGGCTAATTTTGAAGTGTAGGGGCTGCCCATCTATTTATGGCAAGTACGTGACACGTTGGCGAAGTTTCGGTATTCGCCCGATACGACAATTTTTGGTTTAGAACCTTTTAATGTGTCGTATTTAATTTGTCATCGCCATGGCTTATCTCATATGATATAAGACCTGAATATACTCATAAATATGAGTTAAGTATGGTGGTGTGACGTTAACGTACGTATGTAAAATATATAACGTGTCGGTAGTGCGTTGGAATAAATGTGTATGTGCCTTTTTCAAAAATCTAAAAATATATATAAATATATATAAATAGGCGTGTGAATTTGTGTGGAGAGGGAGTGGAAGACTTTCCTTTCTTCAACTTGTTGCCTTGGTGCCTTTTCCAAATATTGCTTCCTTTAATGAACTACTCAGTTTAATCAAATAAGTACTTCACTTAATGAACTAGTTTAGTTCATTAATTATGCCACCTGAAAATAGTTCAAACACAACAAATGTTTGCCATTTGATGTAAGCTTTAAAGCTTCATGGCTCTTTAGTACGGCAACAATATATATGAACTATATAAGGCAAGTTTCATGCAACAATGTGTCATGTTATAAAATATGTCATGCATTTCTTTGTAACACGTTATTTAAATAATGAATTTTGAAATCACTCAAACCCCTTTTTCTCAACATATTCTTTGACGAAAATAGAATTATTTTGAGGTTAGATCTTCCTACCAAAGTGAGACTTTGAATGGAGCTTCAAGTATCAAAGGATTGCACCACCTAAAAGAGTTGAATGTCTTGCACCTTGTGACCATGAAGGTCATAGTTTGGGGTGGAGAAAAAGGAACTCATGTGAGCTTCATTCTTTATAAAAATAAGAATCCACTTAAGGAGCTTGGAAAAAAACTTACCTAGATGTTTCTTGAGCCTTGAAGATGAGACTTGAGTTGGAACTCCTAGCTCAAAGATGAAGGGGCCTAAGGTTGTGTGGTTGGAAGGAGATGGAAGAAGCTTGCTAAGTGTTGGCTTGTCTCAGTGAAATGAAGTTGTATTGCAATATTTAAAAAAATCTAGGGGGCATGGGGGAAGGGAACCCGGCGGTGCATGGGGGAATGGAAAAAGGAAAACCTGGCTTGTACCCTCAAGCTTTTCTTCCATGCTAGCCTTCTTTTCATATTTTTTATTCTTTCTTTTTGTATGATTGTCTTGCATGCTTGGTTATTTAATTAATTATTTGAAATATAAGGATAATTTAGAAAAATCAAGATGATTCTAGAACACCTTGGGGTCTTTGGCCGAAAGTTGGGGGGTTTTTGGGGGTAGTTTTGTCTTTTCACATTTATCATATCCCATACTTATATAATTTATGATATTATTTATTTTATCTAGTTATGATATTAATCTTGCTTTGTGAGGATCATGTATGTTTGCATTCTTATAAAAAACGGAATTATTCCAAGATCCTCCAAGGCCCTATGACCGAATTTACAATGTCTTGGAGGGCTAAATGGTCATTTCATGCGCTCCACAACATCCATTTGTATAATTATATCGCATCCATCTCAAAGGAAATCTAGATACAGACTCACTAAGGTAGCTTAATAAAATGCAACTTGGAGAACTTCTTTATTACGTCGCATCAAACGAGTTCTGGTATAGTACGATTTTCGCGGGGTATAACATCCTCCCCCCTTATTAAATGTTTCGTCCTCGAAACTTAAGAGCACGGGTCAAAGAGATGTGGTATATCTCCTTTCATGCTTTCATCGATTCCCGAGTCCACCCCACTAAAGTGGAGATCGACATTTTCTTCCATACAGTGTTTTGTAAGGCCACCGAATGGCGAACTCCGTCAGACGATCGACTTATACTCAACTAGTAACATATCCATTCTTTTTCCTTGACACGTTAGTCATGAAATCTGTAGTGACACGATTCCATTTTCTCTTGGAACTTGAATGGGTTGGAACAATCTTGCGGGTCTTTGATGTCCCGTTCTTATCCTTTGGTAGGTAAGACAAAATATCGATCTGGTCCCCTTGCAACTGCTTTGTTCAGCCTATCTTAAAGGTTACGTCAGGACTTATCCTTTATTCTCTAAAGGCATTATCATAACCCACCTCATGTCTTAAGCACCTCCAATCTCGATACTATGTATCGATGAGGATATTCCTTCCAGGGTCAATAAGGATGTACACAACATGACATGTAATATTAAGATTTCCTTCTTTTCGTTAAATCTGCAGAACATGATAGAGGTCCTTACTTCCAGACTGTAAATCATGCGCTTTCCTTCTGTAAACATCTTTGTGTACACGCGTGTTAGCTATATTGCGTATATATATTCGTATCTATCGGTATTCGAGATTGCTCTCTTAAAGTACATGTTTGATGATTCGTACCTTTGTTTGAGAATGTACTTTCGTAGAGCGGTGAACCCCAAATCTTTCATCAAGTCCTACCCAACTCATCCGTTTTGTCGATATGCTATCCTTATAGTAATTGAATCTAGAATCGTAATTCTTTCTTTAAATCTTATGACATTCCAAGGGTTTCTTGTTCTTAAAAAAATTTCTATGTTTTCTTTTTCAAATCATAAAGGTATCCTTGTGTGCTTTGTTCATGTACATTATTTGGATCAACAAGCTATGCGAATTTCCGTTACATCATATCGTTACTGCTAGAGTGTGTTAGATACTCCCAACTTGTAATTTCTCATCCAACCATAAAGGTGTTATATCTCACGGAATTTCCCTTCTGCCTCTTTATATTAGTCAAAGAAGGAATTTAAACCAATCTTATCTAAATGCCCCTGAGATACTAGATTCATAAGATATATTAACGTAGCCAAACATTTGTCAACCCTAATGGTTTTGGGATGTCTATGATGCGTCCTATACATAGTTCATGTACATCCTCAATCTTGATTCTTTAGTTGGAATTATCCAATTTGCAACTCCGCTTTGTCATTGTTTGTGTTTCCCGAAGCAGGTCAGACAAATCATTGTTCCTAGATAACAGGTATTTACCCTTCATTGAAGCCTGGTTGAGTTTTGACCATCAGGGTGCTAATCTGACTGTTAAGAGCAAATTTAGTAACGTATTCTAACCTTCATGCTTTAGTTGTGCTACTCTAGTTATCTTCTTTGTTCATATATTAATGTCTATGTAGAAATCTTTCCTAAGGTTCTTTATCACGTTGCTCTAATTCGATCTTTAGCATGACCATTTATACTTGGATAATGAACAACATTGGTACTTCTTATTTAAAGGGGCGGTTAGACATACCTGTTACAGGTTTGATGTTTCAGGAATTGCTGAATCAGGCACTCTTTGATCCAGGTTAGTGTTCTTGGTTGCCTCTTTGTTGGCCCTATAGAGATACGACTGCCACCTCCTACTTCGTTTCTTAATACACTCATTAAGTCGTCTATTTCGTCCTTCTGTTATCTTACTATTGCATTCTACTCGGTAGCATTCTTCCAATAATTTGTCAAAAGTTCTTGAATATGCCTTAACTAGCCGAATTTTGATCCGTAAGTCTAAACCGCGCATGAATCTGATCACTTTATATTTTTCATCCTCCAAGACCAAAGGAATGTATCGACTCAAAATTGCAAACTGATGCGCGTATTATGAAACGGTGGTGCGTGGCCCTTGTCTTAATGCGTCAAATTCCTCAATCCTCCTCGTGATTAAGTCTTGAGAGAGGAAGGACTCACAAAACACCTTTAGAAATTTCGCCCAGGTTACTGGTCGGGGCAGTGACTGGATACAAGTCCTCCACCACTGGCTGGCCTTACCAACTAAAAAGGGCCGGACAATTCGTGCCCTTATTTCATCCGGCACTCGTATCAACAAGAGGCTACTTTTGACTTCATTTAACCATCTTTCAGCCTCCTCCGGATTAGCCTCTCCACCGAATCTTGGAATATGTGCTCTAACTAGCTGTCGATAGTAGAATCCGCTACTTCCCAGGGGTGATAGGGATAATGCTTGTTCATCAGTCCGTGATGCCATCTGCATTACGGAGTATCAGGATTTTATTCAATGCTAAAATAGCTAGATTGGCGATAAAATTTAATTTATAATCCAGTTCAATAAGATACGAATTAAATTCCATGACATGTACAACCTTCATTGACTAGGCTTTGTTACTAAATCATGACCCTAATTTCCAATCTAGATCGTCCTAGTCTAAATTCAACTTGTAGCGCCCCGCACCCGGCCTCGTCCGGATACGGTGCACCCGCCGTACTTCACTAAGGAGAGTACAAAGCGTCATGCGTAACATGCGAAAATCCATAACATAAGTCGTGGACTCTCATGCTAACATTCAACATGGTAGTAAAATTTAGGCAGAATTAAAAACTTTTACATAGATCATTCTATACATCCGACATAAGTTTTACAACCACATTCATTACATCAGTAATTTTGCAATCATTGCTTCCAACATAAATCCGTCATATTATGAATCCATCATAATAGAATCCCTAGCTATCATCCACTCGCATTCTCACGGGTGTGGGATCCTATGCTCGTCATCAATCCTTGTTACCCCGTTTCTTGTAAACTCTGGGAGGAAAAATAAAGGGGGTGAGTGACAATGTCACCAGCAAGTACACCATAAACAATCGTGCATTAAACGGAAAGTACATACAAGAACCGAACCCCCAAATTTTGGTCTCTTACCATCATACCTGTCTTTCCATTCAAATGCCACCAAGGTAATAGAATCATCACTTGATCATAAAGGAAATAAGATTATAGCTTACATAACAACAACAATAAGATCGTAACTTAGGGAACGAAAGATAGCTAAGTCATGACCTAAGTAACATTACGTCTAGCATTTAGCTAGCATTTCATCCCTTCCGTCAATAGCCACTAAGGCCATAAAATCATAACTTAGTCATGTAGCACGTAAAGACACAACTCAGTGCACAGACTCGACATCATGCTCATGACCATATGCAACGTGTATGAGTATGCAAATGCAGTGCATAATGAAAACATGAAAATATTTTCTTTCATTCTTTCTTTCAAAACATCATCGTCAATAAAATCAAGAGAGTTCAGATCTATTATATCCGGATCTGAGGCGGTCATATCCATCCCTTCGAATCTACTATTTCCGGATTCGAAAACGGTCACATCATCAATCATAGTCATCAGGTCTATTCTCTTCGGGCCTGAACGGTCATGATTCTTCAGATCTATCATATCCGGATCTGAAAATGGTCTTACTCATCAGGTATATCATCTCCGGGCCTGAACGGTCATGATCTTCAGATCTATAATATCCGGATCTGAAAACGGTCTTACTTGTCAGGTCTATCATATCCGGGCCTGAACGGTCATGATTCTTCAGATCTATCATATCCGGATCTGAAACGGTCTTACTTGTCAGGTCTATCATATCCGAGCCTGAACGGTCAAGATTCTTCAGATCTATCATATCCGGATCTGAAAACGGTCTTACTTGTCAGGTCTATCATATCTGGGCCTAAACGGTCATAATCATCATAATCAGATCTATTCTTTCCGGGCCTGAATGGTCATAATCATCAGATCAATTAACCCCGGATCTGGAGCGGGTTAAGCTGGCCAGAAATATATGGTACCATAGGAATCTTTTCACAATCGTAAACTTCTCTTTCAAAGATCTTTCTTTCAAAACTCAAAACTTCTTTTCAAAAGATCTTTCTCATCATTCTTTTTCATAAAATCAGTTTCGTGAACTGTATGAACATGGACAATGCGATGTATGATATACAACATGCGACTCGTGAACAAATACATCATAACACGCATATGCTGACTCGTCTCTTAAGCTGGAAAAACTGTCCAGCAATCATACTCTGTTCATACAGCCTCATGCTCATCAAATTGTGCTCATTTTCATCAACTCATGTCATACACATGCATAATGAAGTCTTAGACACATGCCATAAAAATTTCGTAACATTCCGAAATGTCTAACGACCTCAAAACATCAAGTATCATCAAAGGTACTGCTGAAATCAGCAGGGCAATACCGCCTTACCTCGTTTTCATGGATAATAAAACCTTAATCAATTTGACCCAACACCTGGAAAACATAGCTAACATACCACGGAACAATATTCCTAAGGCTAAACATCACATTTAAGCTTAAAAGAGCAAGATCGAAGCCTTACAACTAATGACGTCAAACTGTCCTGTTTTTCAGTTTTGTACCACTAACTTCAACTCAGTTGTTAACCATCAAAATGGTAGTTTTATGCTGATTTCTTTACATGAACATGTACATCTATACCTTAAGTAACTACCATAAAATTTCCAAGGCAATTCAATAAACTTAAAGGGGTTATCTAATTACTTTCCCAAAATGGATACATGCAGAAACTGGAATGACCAGTTGTATCACGAATTGAATTGTGACCAAACCACATATCCTTTTACAAAATTTCTAACTCACAGATGTCATAAACACATCAAGATATCATCCTACCAAAAATCAGCTCATTTTCACATTTCTAAGGTGCATTTTCGAGCTACACAACTTACTACTCAAAACTGTCCTGTTCCAGCGACTCTGTTTGAGCAGTTTTACCAAAAACTTCATTAAAAATAATCCACAACTCCTTTTACTAAAATTCCAACTCACACATTTCATAAGAATATAAGGCTATCATCATACCAAAAATTAGACCATTTGAACACTCCTAAGGCCCCTTTTCAGGTCGTACAACAGGCAACATAAATCTGTCCAGCTCCAGTAATTCTGTTTGACCAACTCTTACTAAGCATTTCATTTAGGACAAACCACAACTCCTTTTAATGAGATTCCAACTCACACATTTCATAAACATACAAATCTATCACCATACCAAAAATTAGCCAATTTTCGCCTTCCTAAGGTTTGTTTTCAGGTCGTTCAACATGACACATAAAACTGCTCAGCTCCAGTGCTTCTGTTTGACCACTTCTTACTAAACACTTCATTAAGGACAAACCACAACTCCTTTCATTGAAATTCCAACTCACACATTTCACATACATATGAGGCTAACATCACACCAAAAATTAGCCAATTTAAATACTCCTAAGATTCATTTTCAGGTCACGCAAGACGTCACACTGTTCTGCCCAGTTCCAGTAATTGCTTCTTGAGCAGTTTTACCAAACGATTTATTAAAAATAAACCATAACTCTTTTTACTGCAACTCCAAATCTCACTTGGACTACACACACGGAGCTAGTGTTATGTAAAAATTTAGCTTAATTGAACACTTCTAAGGTTTGTTCTCAAGTCACACAATCAGCAACACAAATCTGTCAGCTCCAGTAGTTTCAGCACTTCTTCACCTTTTTATTGTTCAAGCATTCTTCCACCAACTTCATTCATTAAGATGACTTACTATACATCAAATACACCTTTAAACGTAGTTATTTCAAGTCTCATAACTCATTTTAGGCTACACATAACTCATACCAACAGCCTTGCCATTTACACTTAGAACATGTCACTTTTCATACCAACACTTTTCTTTACATCAACTAAGTTCATGTCTTGTTCTTAGAATCTTCAACTAAGATTCATAACTTAAAAATGGCTAGTCATTCAAGCATGCACTTCACAAATAAGGCAAGATTGGCTAGAGTATACTTGCCTCTTAGCACCTTAGAGCTTTTCCTTAGCTTGAGCCTTGGTTGAAATGGAGTGAAGTCTTCCTCCAACTTCAACATGTGTAGCATGGTTTTGAGATGAGAAATGGTTGAACATTAGTTACTACCTTAAATGAAGAAACAAATATATTGAGGCTATGATTTTCTTACCAAAATGAAGCTTGAATGGAGCTTGAGATGGATTCTAACCACCAAGATGTTAGCTTCTCTTAAGTAGCTTGAAGGAACTTCACCTAGTGACCACTTTGGAGGTCACGTTTTTGGCATGAATAAGGGAGGTACCATGTGAGTTTCATCCTTTGAAATATAGAACTCATTTAGGAGATTCAACATGCACTTACCTAGATGTGTTCTTGGAGCTTGAAGATGAAGATAGCCTTGACACTCCTAGCTCCTACTATGGCCGAAATATATGATGATGATAGAGGAGTTGTCTAAGTGTTCAATGAGTCTTGAATGGTTTATTTAGGAGAGTTCTTGAGAGTGTTCAAGACTTAGAAGATGAAGCTTCTTAGTATGAACTTGAAGATGAAAGGGAGCTTCTTGGATAAGTTGAAGACATCTTCATGGGGGAAGAAGGGGATGGGGGTGGCACATAGGGGGTCAAGGGGACAAGGATTCCCATGCTTGCTTAGAAAGAAGAGAGTCTTCTTGAGTCTTGTATTTGACCAAACCTTGTCTCCCATGCTTAACTTTTCCTTTTTTTTCTCTTTTCTTTCTTATTTTATTCCAAGACAACTTATCTTGTCTTTTCTTTTGTTTATTTTATTTCATTTCTATAATAAGAATAGTATATATATATATATACTATGATGTATAATATGTATGTCACCTAAAACATGTATTATCATTTATGTGTATAACCATGTGTATATTTAATTTCTAATATTTGTATAATGCATTCCTACTATATATATATATATATATATATATATATATATATATCATCTCTGGCGATCTCTCCAGGCGGCGCTAGCCGTCGCTGATGCCGCTGCTGCCGGAAGCCTCTTTCTCTCGTCACTCCGCTTCCATCTCTTATTCACATCCGCTTTTCTGTTTTTTCCTGATTCTTCCTGCACTGATTGCAGTCCGGCTTCCACCCCTGTCGTAACGCACATGACAGCGGCACCGTCTTTCGCTGCGGTTGTCACTGGCGCCGCCCAATCCGGCAACATCCACATTGCACCGAAAATGGTTTCTAGACACAAAGGCCTTCCATTGGTTTCCTTTCTCGATGATGAAATTGACGCATTGGCTGAACCCTACAGGTATTCTTTGGTTGGCACTTTTTGGTATGGCAGGCCACCTCTGAAAGTTATATGAGAGGTGTTCGAAAAAATCGGTTTCCATCAAGATTTACGTATTACATTGCTTGATAAGTCGCATATCCTTTTAACGTTCCGCAATGAAGCGGATTATTTGCGTTGCTTCTATCGCCGATCATGGCAGATCTCTGGTTGTCATATGCAGATTACAAAGTGGACTGTCGATTTTGACCCCAGCGCTGATGTTCCTATTGTTCCTATCTGGGTTGCACTGCCGTCTTTGCCGATACATCTTCATCATCGGGCGGCACTATTTGAAGTGGTTAAGCCGATTGGTACCCCCTTGAAATTAGATGTCGCCACTTCGGATGGTCTGCGTCCATCAGTGGCTCGCGTTTGTGTCGAAGTTGATGTATCACAAGAATTGCCTCAAAAAATTTATCTGCAAGCGAAAGGACGAATGATCTTGCAATCCATAGTATATGAGGATCTCCCACTCTTTTGCACATCATGCCGCCGATTAGGTCATGCAACAGCTGCATGTCCATCAACAGTAAGTGGTACGGCTCCTCCACCGCCACCTCCTCCACCGCCACCACCCCCTCCAAAGTCGGTCCGCCCTCCGCGCCAGCGATGGACTCCAATCAAAAAGCGTGCGACGGTGTCGGAGTTGCCTCAGCCCGTTTTTGCTGAGCCTACTACCGCTATTGATAACTCCTCTCCTAGGTCGGCGTCCCATCCGAATTTGGCCCCTGCCATGCAGACCGAGGTTGACGATCCTCAAATGCCTTCACCACGTCATGACGTTGCGGCTAATCTTCTTGAAGAGGAATTTTGCGATGCTGCGGATCAACAACTGCCTGTCGAGCCAACGCAAGTCGAAACAGGTCACTCTTCAGACACAGATTTACCCTTAGAGGGGTCGATAGACGAGATTTTAGATGTTCCGGAAGATATTGCCCGTAGATTGCAATCTATACCGCCATCGCCGGATGAAGATATTCTGATATCACGTCTAACGGATACTGAGACTGCGACAGAATTTATACCGGTAGTGCCAAGACGCAAACGACGCACGCGTAAGGACTTGCCACCTCTCCCGCCTTCCACGATCTTAACTCGGAGCGCATCTCACGTCGTCCAGGGAAGTACCTCTCTTACTCAATGAATAGCCTAGTTTGGAATATTCGGGGCATGCGTGCCTCATTACCTAGATTAAAACAATTAATTTCAGAGCATCGGTTGCACTTATTAGCTTTACTAGAGCCCAAACACACACCTTCAAGCATCTGTCGATTCATGTTGCAGCTTGGTTTTACACACTCTTATGCTTCACAGTCACATCGTATGTGGTTTTTTTGGCGTGATGCTGAGTTTCGATTACTTGCTACTCAGGATCAGGGTCAAGTGGTGCATTTTACACTTCAATCCATTTCATTGCAATGGACGTTTGTATTTTCGGTTGTCTATGCCAACACGACGCCTATCCAGCGCCGTCCTCTTTGGCAAGCCTTGGGTGATTTTGCTGCTTCGTGTCATTTACCTTGGCTGGTTGGTGGTGATTTTAACACATTTCGCTCATTAGAAGATCATCGTGGTCGGTCGGCTCCATCATTAGCAGCATTACAAGACTTTAATGACTGCATTGAACAGTGCTCTCTTATGGCTCCTCCTCACCAGGGCTCAAGATTTACTTGGGCAGATGGGAGAGGTCTTGGTCGTGTAAGTCGCAGATTAGATTGGCTGTTTATTAATTCTACATTTCAAGATAGCTTTGAGGCGCTACAGTTGTCACATTTACCGAGGGTTGCTTCTGATCACATGCCATTATTGTTCTTATGTCGCCGACATGGGGGTAATAGCCGGCGCACATTCAGATTTTTAGATGCATGGTTGCATCATTCAGACTTTCATACTTATATGAAGCAGGTGTGGCAATCTTATCCTACTACTGGTGGTATGTATGGTTTCTATAGAAAATTATGCTCATTCAAAAAAGATATTCAACGGTGGAATATTGACATCTTTGGCAATATTTTTAATAACCTTAAGTATGTGGAGACTCAATTAAATTATGCTGAGGCAGCCTTAGATGCTCAGCCTACAGAGGAAACACGGGCCGCATATCATAAGTCTAAGGCCGAATATTTGCAAGCATCTGCCGCGGAATTACGTTTCTGGAAGCAAAAAGCTAGAGTGAAATGGCTTCAGGAGGGTGATGCTAATACACAATACTTCCATTCTATTGTTAAGGGGAAGCGGACATACTTAAGTATTCAGCACATACATGATGCTGAGGGCCATTTGCTAACGGAGCCATCGGACATCATGGCAGCTGCGGTTTCTTTTTACACCGATTTGTTTGCTCCAGCTTCTACGCAGAATCATTCGGCTATATTATCTTACATTCCTCGGCTGGTCTCAGATGAGGACAATACACGGTTGACCATGCTTCCTACTGCAGCCAAAATCAAGGATGCTGTATGGCATCTGGATCCTCACAGTGCTGCTAGGTCCGGATGGTTTTCACGGTATGTTCTATCGTTCATGTTGGTCGGTCATACATTCTGATGTGGAAAAAGCAGTGCAGGAATTCTTTCTGGGTATTCCGCAGCCGTCGATTATGGCAAGTGCAGTTATTACTTTGATACCCAAAACATCATCACCGCAGTCTTTCAGTGATTTCCGACCAATCTGTTTGACGAATTTCTTAAGTAAGGTATGTACCCGCATTATAGCCACGCGTTTGGGCCTGCTTCTCCCTAAGTTGATTTCTCCAGGAACAAACAGGTTTTCTTCCAGGGTATGATATCTCCACACAAGTTTTATTGGCACGAGAAATGGTTCATATGTTGGATAATGGCACTTCACATTTATGCCTGAAATTGGATATGATGAAAGCTTTTGACCGAGTCAGTTGGGATTATTTGGAACGTCTTTTGTTGCGCTTTGGCTTTTCAGGTTTTTTCACTAGGATTATCCTCAATCATCTCCGAGCTACTACATTATCAGTTTTGATCAATGGTAAACCATCTCCAGCTTTTCGCCCACATCGGGGGGTGAAACAGGGGGATCCTTTATCTCCTCTGCTTTTCATTCTGTCATCTGAGGGGTTCAGCCGCGGCTTATCATCTTTAGTGGTAGCAGGCAATATTCATCCATTCAGGCTTGGTCGTATCCCATTTGCCATATCTCATTTGGCGTATGCCGATGATCTCCTTGTTTTCCTGCAAGGTACACAGCATAATATCCGACAGTTTAAAAAGTTCTTAACGAACTATGAAACTGCGTCTGGACAAAAGGTCAATTTTCAAA
>AP025052.1:13663794-13696062 GCA_036186865.1 Eustoma russellianum
ACTATGAAACTGCGTCTGGACAAAAGGTCAATTTTCAAAAGAGTAGCATTATTCCATCGGCTCGCCTTTCTATGCGTCGGGTTCGCAATTTGCAGGAGATACTTGGGATGCGACTTTCGACATTGCCTTTCCGTTATTTGGGTTCTTATCTTCACAAAGGTATCAACCGTTCTCGCTATTGTACTACTCTTTTACAACATTTCGATGACAGATTGCAAGGGTGGCATTCCAGGCTTTTATCTTCTGCGGGTCGTTTAGTCTTATTGAGTTCTGTGATTTCTGCGCTCCCTCTTCATGTCATGGCGGCAGGTGGGCTGCCAAAGTCAGTCATTAAAATGATTCATCGAAAAATGGCTACTTTTTATTGGGGGAATCGACACCACTGGGTTGCATGGTCCAATATTACATTGCCTATTGAGGAGGGCGGATTGGGCCTGCGGGATCTTAATTCGTTACAGCAGGCATATCATTGCAGAATATGGTGGCTATATCATAAGCAAGACACATTATGGAGTCGGTATATGCAGGCAAAATATGGACGTAGGGGAGATTTTCGACCACGTCTGCCGGATTCGCCAGTTTGGAAGCTTATTTGTCGCATTAATAATATTTGTGTAACGCACACAGCAGGGACGAATAGCTTTCTCACGTGGCAGCCCTCGGCCTCGGGGGAATTCACTTTAAAATCTGCTTACAATATATGTCGATCATCTAGACCCACATTGCTCTCAGCTAAGTTCATTTGGTTTAAACACCATTCGCCATCCATCAGATTATTACTCTGGCGTTTGTTCCATGCGGCTTTACCATTTGAAGACTATATAGGTCCTTATTTGACAGCACGTCCTACGCAGTGCCCGTTTTGCAAGCAGCATTCCTCCTCAGTTGATCATGTATTGTTGTATTGTTCGACAATCCGACGCTTGTGGATGTTCTTTGCAGCAGAATTGCAGGGCGTTTCTCCAACTACTCTATCTCTCCGACAGTATTTATTGGCTTGGTGGTACAGATCTTCCTCTTCTTCAATCGATGGGGTGCTCAAAATTGTTGTCCCTGGCATTTTGGTGCATAATATATGGCGTTGCTATGCTAATATGGTGTATGGCGATCAGGCATCCTTTTCTATATCTGCACTTCGGGCTACAATCCATTTTGATATTCATATGTGGGTTCATACACTCCATGGTTCCAAGCTTGCAGCCGGACCTGCCCCGTCGTTATCATGGCTTCCAACGCTTCGCACTCCGCGTCTACAAGTGATTAAATGGCTTACTCCTCCATCAGGTCGATTTAAACTCAATGTTGACGCAGCTGTTGGACGCCTCAATGCTGCAGGAGGTATCATTTTACGTGACTCTTGTGGCGCTTGTGTGCGTGCCGTAGCATTCCGCCTCCCTCCGTGTCCACCATTGCAGGCTGAAATTCAGGCAGCTTTGTTTGGCTTGCTATATTTTCTGCCATTATACAGGTCTCTTATTCTAGAGACTGACTGTGCACAGCTACTGCAACGTCTACGTCAACAGCAACCCGTGTTCGGAAACTTCCATCTCAAATTACTAAAGCTGTTGATCATTCGACATAACTTGGAAATTAAGCACGTATACAGAGAGGCAAATATGCCAGCACATTACTTGGCTCAGCATGCAATGCTGTCGCCGTGCACTTCATTCTTTACATCCTCCAGCCTGCCATCAATGGTTCGTGCTGCAGTTTCGTTGGACCTCACGTCAGCTATCTTGCGTAGGCGGTCAACATAACGTCTTCCGAATGGATTGGCACACTCGTTTTTTCCTGCCTGTACTCGATTGAGTGCAGGCAGACAGGGTATGTTGACTGTCCTTTTTCAATTACTTATCATTGGCATTCGCACTGCTTATACACATATTGTTTTTCCATGTACATGGTTTATACTTGGCGAGGACGCTCAATCTGTTTTTGTACATGCCGCGGTCAGTGATATCAAGGTCTTTCGCATTGATTGGCAAAGGTGTACTGTTGCTGCCTGTGCTTTTCTCGGTGCAGGCAGCCTTGGTGAGCTAAACATCTTGTTGGTCTATTTTCTTGGGCTGGATTTGCTATGCATACGTGCTGTATATTTTGATTTTGCTGCTGCATGGGTATTTGAATGTCTACAACCTTGGATGATCGCTTTTCTCTGGAGCTGCTATCTGGCTGGGTTCTCATTTCGCGCAATCGACTATGCCTTGATGGACGCTAATATGGCACGTTGGAGTCCTATGCCTCCGATTGTCTTCCACAAGGATTGGCGTTTTCTGACACATCCTGCCTGTCTCCTAAGGGATCCAGGCAGGCTCGGTATGTCTGATTATATATTGGCCTGCATTTTATATTTTTTCTTTCTGTATCATAACTACCGTTCTGTGCCTGCTCTTTCATGTCTTGGATTATATCCGGCGCTAGCAAGCGATGGTTTTTTCACATTGGCGGACTTAACGATCATTGACATGCCTACACCTTGGTTTTACTCGAAGGGACTACTGGAGGTGACAATATTGTGCCACATTCGACATACGCACCGAGCCTGCAGAATATAAACATTTGTACTCAGATTTCGCCTCTATGCATTTCAATGATGGTCGTATAAATATGTACGCTTTTTCCTTCGCTAGGGTTTTGTCCACAAGGGTGGTTTTTCCTAGCAAGGTTTTAATGCGGCATATCGTATACGACTGGAGATATGTTATTATTAGTTCGTTATTTCATTTATTTGCCTACTCTGAACTGATGTAATATGGTTTTCCTCCGCCATAAGCGAGGCTTTCTTTTAATCAAATAAATGTTTAATTAAAAAATATATATATATATATATATATATATATATATATATATATATATATATATATATATATATATATATATATCATATTACTACTTACACATATATCATCCGTATGTGGTATGTATCGTGTACCTATATATATATATATATTACATTTTCTTATCTTAACATACATACCATTTATGTATATATATATATATACCTTTCATGTACCCATGCATATATATACATCTACATCTACATACACCTATATACACATATACATTATGTACACGCACATATATATACCTATATACACGCATATACATATCACATACATACATATATACACTTTTATATACACGTATATACATGTTATATACGTACATATGTATATCATACAAAAGATCCTTCTTTGTTAAAAACGTACATGCTGAACATTGCAAAAATCCATATAGTGTCTAAGAAAAATACTTGCCTTTGTTCTTGGATGATTAATTCTTAGTGACTCGTATAATAAGAGTCGGCGGTATAGACGAATTCCCGTGGGGTATAACATTGTTCCCTCCTTAAACCGCTTTATACGATTCTCAGTATATACCGATTTTCACGGGGTATAACATTCTCCCCTCCTTATAAAAAGTTTCGTCCTCGAAACTTAAGGGTACTTAGTCAACACAATGGGGCGTCTACTCCTCATGTTGCCTTCCGTTTCCCATGTGGTTTCTTCTTTTGGGTAAATAAGATCGCATAAAGCGTCTATTTAGTTCCCTCGGAACTGCTTTGTTCTATTCATCTTAGAGGTTTCATCAGAACTTATCCTTATTCTCTAGAGGTGTTGTAACCTATCTCATATCAAGCACTTGCAACCTTGATACTACGTATTTGATAACGAAATCCATTCCGTGTAATCATGATCATAGTAGGCTTATAGTTTCCTTTTTCATAAAATATGAAAAAAAACTTGGCAGAGGTCATTAACTCTGGGATATAGACCATCAGCCCCTTTCTTGTAAACATCCTTTCAGTGATTAGGTAACGGTTATTCTACGTACAAAATAGCTTCTAAAGGCACCCGGAATAATTCCTATAAGGTTCACATACAAAGCTCTTCGTAAGGTATGTGCCACATTCAACCGTCTTGCTGATCACCTTATTACGTAATAACTTTTACCCCTTTTTGCGATTATTTCATAAAATCGAACCAGAGGTTGTGGGTTCTCCTTTGAAACTTATGTTCCCTTTATGACATTTCAATTCGTCCTAAGGTGGCCTGTTCTCTTAAAACATGGTTTTCATAATCATGACCTATTTCCCGTATAATGCAATAAAATGTGTACACGTGCTAATAGTAACGCATCATGACAAGGACCCCAAGTCCCATACACAGTGTCATACTTAGCCATGTTATCACTAATAATCTCACTTGCTTACTTGTGGTCTACTCATCATAGCTTAAAGAAAACTATTATAATCACTCATACTTGGTTAATAGGAAGTAGAGCAGAGGACATAGGTACTTCACACTTATTAGGCGTATCTTGGTTGTTTCTTTGTCATATACATAAACTAGCCTTATATGGATATGGTTTCCACCTTCTATTTTGTTTGTTTGTTAAGTCGTTTCTTTCATTCTTTCGTTCCCTTACTATCGCATTCCGCTCCGTAGCGGCCCTCCAATAGTTCACCAAAGATCCTTGAATACGACTTAACTTAGCCAAATTTGATCTACAAATCTGATTACCTTGAACTTTTCATCTTTCATAATCAAAGGAACATACTGTTCCAAAGTAATAAATGAGTACGGAGATGCTTGACCCCTGTCTTAGTGCGTCAAATTCCTCAACCCTTCTCGTGACTAAGTCCTGAGAAGAAGAACTCACAAAACTCCTCTTAGAACCTTGCCCTTATCTTATCCAATACCAGTATCAGCATGGAGTTACTTTCAACTTTACTTAACCATCTTTCTGCCTACTATGTACTAAATTCCCTGCCAAACTTTGGAATACGTGTTCTTACTAACTATTGTTAGTAATGTTTACTGCCTCCTGGGGTGACAGTGATGATGTCATCTTACTGAATTGTGGTGCCATCCGCACCACGAGGTGTCAGTGTCTTACTTAAGGTATAAATATTCAGAATAAACGACACCGTTTAATTCGTAATCCCTATACGATCTTATGGTCATGCAAATAGTCATGATTACATTCCATAGATGGCCATCGACTAGGGCTTTATCATATGGTCAAAACCCTAATTTCCAGTCTAAATCATCCTGGTCTAAGGTCAACTCTCATCTAAGATCAGAACTCAGGTCTAAGATCAAACTTAGTTTACTATAATCATAACTTAGTTCGACATTCTGCCCGGATCTGGAGCCTTAACTCTGATACCACCTGTAGCGCCCCGCACCCGGCCTCGTCCGGATACGGTGCACCCACCGTACTTCACTAAGGAGAGTACAAAGCGTCATGCGTAACATGCGAAAATCCATAACATAAGTCGTGGACTCCCATGCTAACATTCAACATGGTAGTAAAATTTAGGCAGAATTAAAAACTTTTACATAGATCATTCTATACATCCGACATAAGTTTTACAACCACATTCATTACATCAGTAATTCTGCAATCATTGCTTCCAACATAAATCCGTCATATTATGAATCCATCATAATAGAATCCCTAGCTGTCATCCACTCGCATTCTCACGGGTGTGGGATCCTATGCTCGTCATCAATCCTTGTTACCCCATTTCCTATAAACTCTGGGAGGAAAAATAAGGGGGGTGAGTGACAATGTCACCATCAAGTACACCATAAACAATCGTGCATTAAACGGAAAGTACATACAAGAACCGAACCCCCAAATTTTGGTCTCTTACCATCATACCTGTCTTTCCATTCAAATGCCACCAAGGTAATAGAATCATCACTTGATCATAAAGGGAATAAGATCATAACTTACATAACAACAACAATAAGATCGTAACTTAGGGAACGAAAGATAGCTAAGTCATGACCTAAGTAACATTACGTCTAGCATTTAGCTAGCATTTCATCCCTTCCGTCAATAGCCACTAATGCCATAAAATCATAACTTAGTCATGTAGCACGTAAACACACAACTCAGTGCACAGACTCGACATCATGCTCATGACCATATGCAACGTGTATGAGTATGCAAATGCAGTGCATAATGAAAACATGAAAATATTTTCTTTCATTCTTTCTTTCAAAACATCATCGTCAATAAAATCAAGAGAGTTCAGATCTATTATATCCGGATCTGAGGCGGTCATATCCATCCCTTCGAATCTATTATTTTCGGATCCGAAAACGGTCACATCATCAATCATAGTCATCAGGTCTATTCTCTCCGGGCCTGAACGGTCATGATTCTTCAGATCTATCATATCCGGATCTGAAAACGGTCTTACTCATCAGGTCTATCATCTCCGGGCCTGAACGGTCATGATCTTCAGATCTATCATATCTGGATCTTAAAATGGTCTTACTTGTTAGGTCTATCATATCCGGGCATGAACGGTCATGATTCTTCAGATCTATCATATCCGGATCTGAAAACGGTCTTACTTGTCAGGTCTATCATATCCGAGCCTGAAAGGTCAAGATTCTTCAGATCTATCATATCCGGATCTGAAAACGGTCTTACTTGTCAGGTCTATCATATCCGGGCCTGAACGGTCATAATCATCATAATCAGGTCTATTCTTTCCGGGCCTGAACGGTCATAATCATCAGATCAATTAACCCCGGATCTGGAGCGGGTTAAGCTGGCCAGAAATATATGGTACCATAGGAATCTTTTCGCAATCGTAAACTTCTCTTTCAAAGATCTTTCTTTCAAAACTCAAAACTTCTTTTCAAAAGATCTTTCTCATCATTCTTTTTCATAAAATCAGTTTCGTGAACTGTATGAACATGGACAATGCGATGTATGATATACAACATGCGACTCGTGAACAAATACATCATAACACGCATATGCTGACTCGTCTATTAAGCTGAAAAAACTGTCCAGCAATCATACTCTGTTCATACAGCCTCATGCTCATCAATTCGTGCTCATTTTCATCAACTCATGTCATACACATGCATAATGAAGTCTTAGACACATGCCATAAAAATTTCGTAACATTCCGAAATGTCTAACGACCTCAAAACATCAAGTATCATCAAAGGTACTGCTGAAATCAGCAGGGCAATACCGCCTTACCTCGTTTTCATGGATCATAAAACCTTAATCAATTTGACCCAACACCTGGAAAACATAGCTAACATACCACTGAACAATATTCCTAAGGCTAA
This sequence comes from Eustoma russellianum, assembly GCA_036186865.1. Taxonomy (NCBI): domain Eukaryota; kingdom Viridiplantae; phylum Streptophyta; class Magnoliopsida; order Gentianales; family Gentianaceae; genus Eustoma; species Eustoma russellianum. The sequence goes on from AP025052.1 coordinate 13,670,904, forward strand.
ACATCACATTTAAGCTTAAAAGATCAAGATCGAAGCCTTACAACTTATGACATCAAACTGTCCTGTTTTCCAGTTTTGTACCACTAACTTCAACTCAGTTGTTAACCATCAAAATGGTAGTTTTATGCTGATTTCTTTACATGAACATGTACATCTATGCCTTAAGTAACTACCATAAAATTTCCAAGTCAATCCAATAAACTTAAAGGGGTTATCTAATTACTTTCCCAAAATGGGTACATGCAGAAACTGGAATGACCAGTTGTATCACGAAATGAATTGTGACCAAACCACATATCCTTTTACCAAAATTCTAACTCACAGATGTCATAAACACATCAAGATATCATCCTACCTAAACTCAGCTCATTTGCACATTTCTAAGGTGCATTTTCGAGCCACACAACTTACTACTCAAAACTGTCCTGTTCCAGCGACTCTGTTTGAGCAGTTTTACCAAAAACTTCATTAAAAATAATCCACAACTCCTTTTACTAAAATTCCAACTCACACATTTCATAAAAATATAAGGCTATCATCATACCAGAAATTAGCCCAATTGAACACTCCTAAGGCCCCTTTTCAGGTCGTACAGCAGGTAACATAAATCTGTCCAGCTCCAGTAATTCTGTTTGACCAACTCTTACTAAGCATTTCATTTAGGACAAACCACAACTCCTTTTAATGAGATTCCAACTCACACATTTCATAAACATACAAATCTATCAGCATACCAAAAATTAGCCAATTTTCTCCTTCCTAAGGTTCGTTTTCAGGTCGTTCAACATGACACATAAAACTGCTCAGCTCCAGTGCTTCTGTTTGACCACTTCTTACTAAACACTTCATTAAGGACAAACCACAACTCCTTTCATTGAAATTCCAACTCACACATTTCACATACATATGAGGCTAACATCACACCAAAAATTAGCCTATTTAAATACTCCTAAGATTCATTTTCAGGTCACGCAAAACGTCACACTGTTCTGCCCAGTTCCAGTAATTTCTTCTTGAGCAGTTTTACCAAACGATTTATTAAAAATAAACCATAACTCTTTTTACTGCAATTCCAAATCTCACTTGGACTACACACACAGATCTAGTGTTATGTCAAAATTTAGCTTAATTGAACACTTCTAAGGTTTGTTCTCAAGTCACACAATCAGCAACACAAATCTGTCAGCTCCAGTAGTTTCAGCACTTCTTCACCTTTTTATTGTTCAAGCATTCTTCCACCAACTTCATTCATTAAGATGACTTACTATACATCAAATACACCTTTAAACGTAGTTATTTCAAGTCTCATAACTCATTTTAGGCTACACATAACTCATACCAACAGCCTTGCCATTTACACTTAGAACATGTCACTTTTCATACCAACACTTTTCTTTACATCAACTAAGTTCATGTCTTGTTCTTAGAATCTTCAACTAAGATTCATAACTTAAAAATGGCTAGTCATTCAAGCATGCACTTCACAAATAAGGCAAGATTGGCTAGATTATACTTGCCTCTTTGCACCTTAGAGCTTTTCCTTAGCTTGAGCCTTGGTTGAAATGGAGTGAAGTCTTCCTCCAACTTCAACATGTGTAGCACGGTTTTGAGATGAGAAAAGGTTGAACATTAGTTACTACCTTAAATGAAGAAACAACTATATTGAGGCTATGATTTTCTTACCAAAATGAAGCTTGAATGGAGCTTGAGATGGATTCTAACCACCAAGATGTTAGCTTCTCCTAAGTAGCTTGAAGGAACTTCACCTAGTGACCACTTTGGAGGTCACGTTTTTGGCATGAATAAGGGAGGTACCATGTGAGTTTCATCCTTTGAAATATAGAACTCATTTAGGAGATTCAACATGCACTTACCTAGATGTGTTCTTGGAGCTTGAAGATGAAGATAGCCTTGACACTCCTAGCTCCTACTATGGCCGAAATATATGATGATGATAGAGGAGTTGTCTAAGTGTTCAATGAGTCTTCAATGGTTTATTTAGGAGAGTTCTTGAGAGTGTTCAAGACTTAGAAGATGAAGCTTCTTAGTATGAACTTGAAGATGAAAGGGAGCTTCTTGGATAAGTTGAAGACATCTTCATGGGGGGAAGAAGGGGATGGGGGCGGCACATAGGGGGTCAAGGGGACAAGGATTCCCATGCTTGCTTAGAAAGAAGAGAGTCTTCTTGAGTCTTGTATTTGACCAAACCTTGTCTCCCATGCTTAGCTTTTCCTTTTTTCTTTTCTTTCTTATTTTATTCCAAGACAACTTATCTTGTCTTTTCTTTTGTTTATTTTATTTCATTTCTATAATAAGAATAGTATATATATATATATACTATGATGTATAATATGTATGTCACCTAAAACATGTATTATCATTTATGTGTATAACCATGTGTATATTTAATTTCTAATATTTGTATAATGCATTCCTACTATATATATATATATATATATATATCATATTACTACATACACATATATCATCCGTATGTGGTATGTATCGTGTACCTATATATATATTACATTTTCTTATCTTAACATACATACCATTTATGTATATATATATATACCTTTCATGTACCCATGCATATATATACATCTACATCTACATACACCTATATACACATATACATTATGTACACGCACATATATATACCTATATACACGCATATACATATCACATACATACATATATACACTTTTATATACACGTATATACATGTTATATACGTACATATGTATATCATACAAAAGATCCTTCTTTGTTAAAAACGTACATGCTGAACATTGCAAAAATCCATATAGTGTCTAAGAAAAATACTTGCCTTTGTTCTTGGATGATTAATTCTTAGTGACTCGTATAATAAGAGTCGGCGGTATAGACGAATTCCCGTGGGGTATAACATTATTCCCTCCTTAAACCGCTTTATACGATTCTCAATATATACCGATTTTCACGGGGTATAACACAACTCTCGTCTAAAATCATGACTTATGTCTAAGATCAAACTTAGATTGCTAAGATCATAACTTAGTTCTACGTTCTACCTGAAATCTAGAGCCTGGGCTCTGATACCAGCTGTAGCGCCCCACACCCGGACCTCGTCCGAATACGGTGCACCCGCCGTACTTCACTAAGGAGAGTATAAAGCATCATGCATAACGTGCGAAAATCCATAACTTAAGCCATGGACTCCCATGCTAACATTTAACATGGTAGTAAAATTTAGGCATAATTAGCATGGGAGTCCTTGTTTTATGTTATGGATTTTCGCATGTTATGCATGACGCTTTGTACTCTCCCTAGTGAAGTACGGCGGGTGCACCGTATTCGGACAAGGTCCGGGTGCGGGGCGCTACACCGGAAATTTTATGACAACTACTTAGAACAAAGATGAGTATGTCCATGTAAATTAATCATCTTGAAATTATTATTTTAAGGGGTAACCACTGAAATTAAATGAACACTACGAAAATGGGAAACTGGGCCGAATTACGAATCTAGTTGGAAGACTTCGTTCTTGTGGTGTAGACTTGTTTGAACAACTTGGGCTTATGAACATTAATTACTGGTATGGTTGCAGTATTTTCCAGGTTTTGGCCCAAATTTAATAAGACTTCTTGGGCTTGAAAGAATGGTAAAAGAGGGGTATTGCACTGCTGAATTCAGCAGTACCCTATTTAGTAATTTAATTGCTTAAGGGTCTTACATGTCTTGAAACGTTATGAAACTTTTATGGCAAGTAGAAAAGACACCTTTATCCATATGTATGTCAAGGAATCATGATAATGGGCCTAAAATATGAGGTTTTGAGGTCGTGCAAACAGAGCGATAATTCTGGAAATTTTTCCAGCCTGAAGAATAAGATCGTACTTGTACGTATGTGATGCATTATGTCACGAATTGCATGGTACATGTCATACATTGCATCATCATCACTTACATGATTCATGAAACTGATTTTATGACAAAGAATGATGAAAAGCGTTTTTAAAGAAAAGATTCGGTTTTGAAAAGAACGCTTTCCATTGGTACCATTTATTTCTGGCCAGCTTAACCCATTTCAGATCTGGGGTTAATTGATATGATGATTACGACCGTACAGGCCCGGAGAGAATAGACCTGATTACGATGATTATGACCGTATAGGCCCGGAGAGAATAGGCCTGATGTCTATGATTGATGATGTGATCGTTTTCGGATCCAGAAATAATAGATTCGAAAGGAAGAATATGACCGCCTCATATTCTGATAGAATAGATCTGAATACTCTCTTGTTTTTATTGACGATGATGTTTTGAAAGAAAGAAAGAAAAGAAGAATTTATCCTCATGTTTATCACGATGCATCACATGTGCATACTCATGCATGTTGCATTTAATGGTTAGCCGAATAATTGTTACACTGTTACCTAGGCTAAGCTGTTATGACTTGATATCTCCTAAGTTTTGATTTTTAATAAGTTATGAGCTGGTTACTTACGGATATTGGATGGAAGGTCAGGTATGTTACTAAACCAGAATTTTTGGGGTTCGGTTCTTGTATGTACTTTCTATTTAATTCATGATTATTTATGGTTTACTTGCTAGTGACGTTGTCACTCACCCCTTATTTTTTCCTCCCAGAACCCATAGGAAATAAGGTCGAATGGATCGAGGACGAGCCCAGGGTTCCTTATCCGTAGAAGAGCGAAAAGAGGATGACTTAAGGGTTTTTGTCGTGATGGTCATGATGGATGAACTTTTTATGATCTTATGTTGAAAACATTGACTTTTGGATTTCCGCATTTTGTGAACATGTTTGTAAGACTATGATGGATGGTTAGACGCTTTGACATTAAAAGTGTTTATTCTGCCTCGGTTTCGCTTACTTGTTAAAGTGTAAGCATGAAGGTCTAATATTTTGTTATGGACCAAGATATGTTATGGATTGACGCCTGATACTCTCCGTAGTGAAGTACGGCCGGCGTATCGTATCCGGCTAGGCCAGAGCTGAGGCTCTAGATCCGGGCAGAATATAGAATTAAGCTATGATTTTAGAAATCTGAGTTTGATCTTAGATCTAAGTCATAATCCTAGATGTGAGTTGACCTTAGACTAGGATGACTTAGACTCGAAATTAGGGTTTCGATCTGATGATAGAGCCCTAGTCGATGACATTTTATAGAATTTAATTCATAACGTATCTACTTGCATGTCTGCTGGATTACGAATTAAATTTTGTCGCTTATCTCGATATATCAACCACGAGTAACAATTTCTGACACTACGTGGTGCAGATGACATCATAGCCCGGTAAACTGACATCATCACAGTCACCCCCGGGAAGCAGTGGATTTTATTATCGGCAGCTTGTTAAAACACAAGTTCCGAGATTTGGCGGGGAGTCTAGCCTGGAGGAAGCAGAGCAATGGTTGAACGAAGTCGAGACTAACGTTTTGTGGGTACGGGTGCCTGATGAGATACGTGCATGAATTGTTCGGCCATTTTTGATTGGTAACGTCAGCCAGTAGTGGAGGACGAGTATCCAGCCACTACCTCGACCGATAGCTTGGACAAAATTTCTAGAAGAATTTTGTGGGACTTTCCTCTCCCTGGACTTGATCATAAAGAGGATTGAAGAATTTGATACGCTAAAACAGGAACCGGACACCACTGTCTCAGAGTATGCCCGTCAATTCATTACATTAGGATGGTATGCTCCCCTGATTGCGAAAGATGAAAAGTATAAAGTGACCAGATTTATGCGCGGTTTAAGCTTTCAGATTAAGACTCGGCTAATCAAGGCATATTCAAGGAGTTTTGATGAACTGTTAGAGGACTGTTATAGAGCGGAGCGCAATGATAAGATAATGGGAGAACGAAATAAGAGACTCAATGAGCGTATTAAGAAAAGAAGTAGAAGGTGGAGCCATATTCATATAGAGCTAACAATAAGACAACCAGGAACACCAGGCTGGACCGAAGAATGATTGATCCAGGGATTCCAGAAACATCCAAACCGTAAACAAGCACACCGGACTATCCAACTTAAAATATAAAGTACCTATGTTATACTTGTTTATTTCCCAAGTATGAATAATCATAGAGCGATGCGATAAGGAACCTTGAGGAAAGATTTTTACATAATAAATGGTAAGTGGACAAAGAAGAAAACTAGAATAGCACAACTAGAGCATGGAAACTAGAATACGTTACAAAGTCTTGGGTCCTCAACAATCAGTTAAGTACCTGGATAAATAGCTACTTAAGATCGATGATTTATTTGACCCACTGCGGTTTAAACAACTAACGAGTTGTATACAAACCGGGAGACATGTAATTGTTAGCCATTCTGCATGTAGGTATTTCTTAAGAGTGAATTCATAGAAATGATGTAAGATAATGAAATATGTGGGAAGGAAGCATCACAAGGCCGTTGGAGAGGTCGGGTGTGATATTTATGATATGATTGGGCGTTGGGCCAGAATTATAAGTGGGGATTATCCAACACACTCTATAATAAGTGTACTTGCTGAATTCTGTTGTATAATAACCAGCATTACCTTAACTTTTGAGACCTTAAAAAACCTTAATTATTTGGACCACAACCTTGAAAATATAATAAACTCCCTAAGGACCAACTTTCATGAGCCCAAACCGTGTATATAGGTCCAAATCCATAAGATTATGCCTCTTAATTTATTCCCCTGTGCTGTCCAATTTTCCAGCTTTGGTACATTAACTTTAAATCCACAATTACCCATCCAAAGGATAATACCAAGTTGATTAATTTACGTGGTCATGCTCCTTTATATCTTAGGTGATTAACATAAAATTTCCAGAACAATCTAATAACTTTAAAGGGTTGATTTAATTATTTTTCCAAAATAGGTCACATGCTGTTACTGGACTGACCACTTTTACTAAAAATTCTATTGTAGTAAAACCATAATTCTTTTTCCCAAAATTTCCACTCACAGACGTCATAAACATACCGAACTAGCATCCCACTGAAATTTAGCCGATTTTCATTTTTGTAAGTTCCATTTTTGGGTCAAGCAACTCGTTACTCATTTATGCCCTATTCTAGTGGTTTCAGCTAGAACAGTTTTACCAACTAATTCCTTAAAAATAATCCATAACTTATTTTACCGAAATTCCAAATTTCATATTTACTACACACCTAAGGTTGTCAACACACCAAAAATCAGCTTTATTGAACATCTACAAGATCTATTTTTTCAAGCCATTCAAAACGTTATACAATTCCGCCAAGTTCCAGAATTTCCAGCCTGAGCAGTTTCACCAAATATCTTATTAAAATTATTCCACAACTTATTTTACCAAAATTCCAACTCTCACGCTTGCTACACACATAGGGCTATCATCATGCCAAAAATAAAATTGTTTGCACGTTAGTAAGGCCCAATTTGAGGTCTCAAAACACACTGCTCAATTCTGTCCAGGTCCGGTAATTTTGTGTTTTGTCATCTTTTCATGTCAAGTGACCACTAAATATCTTGTACTTATGAAATAACTTATTAGTCACCACATACACCTTTTTCCCGTGAATATCCAGATTTCATTCTTTTTATTGAGTCATCTTTGCATCATACCAAAATAGTTTGTAGTTTGTACGCAACAAGTATCATATTTGCTCTAAACAAGTGTTCTTTCTTGAAGTCAAGACTCACCATCACATTCACCTCTTTGGCCAAAAGTTATGAGGTGTCATACACAAATTTTACAACATTTATTTGGACATGTAACACATTCACATGCTAGTTCTTTTTTTTATCCTACCAAGTAACCTTGTAAAATTACGTCTAGCACTTGCATGTCATCTTGATGCTTCCTAAGTTTCATCCAAGAGCTATTCTTGCCTAGGGTCACTTGGTTGAACCTTACTCCATCCTAAATCAGCCTCATATCACTTTGCATGTAAGAAAACATTTCATCTTTGAAGGATTTAATCACATGCAAGACATTGTTTTTAGGGAATCACTAATATATGATCTTAAAATTTAGTGTATACAACTAAAGTTCACATCTTAGACACATCTAGCCATTCAAGTCACTAAATCATGAGAGTCTAGTGTATACTTGCCTCTTCAAGCTAAAGCTTTTTTCTTAGCTTGGATATTGGATGAGTTGAGCTGAGATCTTCCTCCTCCTTCACACTTGAGCATACGGTTGGTTTGAAGGAATGAGGGAAGAATTTTAGTCATCATTCTGTAGGTTCTGCAAGGCACCACTAGAGAGGGGGTTGTGAGTGTCTCCTAAAAATTTCATATTTAAATTCAACCTCTAATCCCTTGAAAATTCGTTGGTGGTCAGATTGCAAAAATCTGCCAGAACTGGTAGTCTGTATTAAAAAATTAATTCATATTTGTCCTTAACTCCAAATGTTCTAAAAATTTAATGAATAACCCCTTATAAGTTGTATTTAAAGGGTTGAAACAGTTTTGAAAAATTCTTTTGGGAAGTTAGTCAAATACGATCAAAGTCTCAACCTTTGCAAGCCTGAAAATCAGACTGCACTAGTCTCAGAACTTTGGACGTTTTAATGACTTATACTTGTCCAAAATGGTTGAAACTTGCTCCAAAAGAACCTTAAACGTGTGGCTATGTTTCCTGAAAATTTCGTAATTTTTGAAATTCGTTTACTATTTTTACGAACGTGATCAAAAACAATAATCAGTGCTGAAACTGAACGTAAGTGCTGAAAGTAAATGACACCAAGAATTTTATACTGGTTCGGTTATAAACAACCTACTCCAGTCTTTGAGGACACCTTTATCTGTTCATACTAATCACACAACACAAAAACACCTTACCACAGGGTTGATGGAGTTACACACCAACTCCAACCCTTTACAAACATTGTATGTGAATACAATGCACACGGACACCACCACCTTGCAAGTCTAAGATTGATCACACCTTGATCAATCTTTTACAATGATAAAGAGAATATGGTGGTATGTAAGAAGCCTATTCAAGATGTATGAATATGAATACAATAGGCTTTTAGAGAAAAGAAAGAAAGAAAGGTAGAAAATGAAAGCTAGAACACGTTTTTGATATTTTAAATTGCAAGGCTTGTTCTTGTTTTTGTTTTGCTCTTCTTCCTTCCTTTCTAACTTGAGTTGGCCGCCCCCTATGCTCTTCTTTCCTTCTTGAAAATTATCTTTTAAGTCCTTGGAAAAGTATATGGCATCATTGTGACATGTCTTTGCTTACTTGGCATCTTCTCATTGGATGATCATTAAGCTCTTGCTTACTTGGCACTCATTGATTGGTTGGATGTTGTCATCACTTGATGACCAGAGAAATCTGAGAATAACACTTAAAACATGTGCCAAAATCATCATAAAAACTTTTCCAAATATCTCACAATCAATTCCAACTAATTTGGAAAACACATTGCCACATTAAACACTACAAAAATCGGCCATGCACATCTTGCGCATGCTCAACATGTGTAACATTCACCTTTTGTTAAAAATATTTCCTATTTTGCATTGATTTAATCCAAGAAATGAAAGGATAATTCAATCAACATTTATTATGTAATATTCTCATCTTTTATGGAATAAAAATTAGGCAACAATGTGGCCAATATTTCGGCCAACATTCATCCACACATGCTGAAATTTTCAGCATGTGTGATATTTGAGAATATCACCTTATTTGTTTCCATAGAATATTCAAAACATTTCCAAATTATCTCCCAATTATTCACATGTTTCAAGACAACAAAATATACCTCATTATGACATAGAAATCGGCCATACATTAGCACACATGCTGAATTTTCAGCATGTATCACAATTGTGACAAAATTTGAAACATTACCATGTGTAGCTCCTTCCTTTATGTCATCAACATTGTATGCTTCATTCTTGACCAATCAATATGCCAACAAGGCTTCCCATCAGCTCCAACAAGCTGGTTTGGGCGTGTGACATCGAGTTGTGCATGTGCTGAATTTTATTTTTACAAACTTTGTAAAATAGTGCACATTTAATAATACACACATGGTATATTCCAATCAGCCCTTAATTGAATTTTATATAACACTTTGAGATGTATGAAATATGTAAAAATTGTCTAGATACATGTTGTATGATGTGCCAAAAACGTTCCATGTGTCGTGTACGTAGAAAACCGAATTTTCGATGTTTATCGATTACCCGATTTTTCTCTAATTAAATTCCAACTTTTTGCGCATGTTATATATATATTATGTTACTCATAATATACATAAATTAAACTTTAATATTCAGCACATAAGGCTGATTAAGGTGGCGCCTAGACATGTGACAAAATTGAAATTGGAATCTCCACAATTTGGCCTTAATGTGGGATGATTTGTGCATGCCAAAATGGAATGATTTTATTCAACACTTTGAAAATGTCCTTTTTGGTACCCAAATTTGGTTGACCTTTCTAGGTCTTCCAAAAGGTAAGAAAGTTGATGAAAACGCAACATAATATACGTTAAGTGCAAATGCGTTTGGCCTTTGCCAAGAACTCTTTTATACGCATTATATGTACGATGTTTTTGATATGTCCTTGTGTTAGTGTGCGTAGTGTGTGATCTAGATGGATGAGATGAATGTCATGCATGCATCACTTGTTTCTTCTTATATCTATAAGGTACAAAATTGTATTTTGAAGAAGAAGTATGATGAGATGTGGAGAGAGGGGGTCTTTGCGTCATCTTAGACGCTGTATTTGGTTTTGGAGTGTCTACTTTCTTAGACACTACAAACTTGGTTGGTTTAATGGATACATCATTTGTTTCAATGTATCCAAAACCCGTTTTATCACTATCATGCTTTTGTGAAGAAATAATGTGATCTAGCATGTTTGTTCCCGTATCAAATTTCTTCACCATTTTCTCTAAATTCGCATTCCTTGATTTCAAGTTTGAAATCTCGGATTTCATTTCATTATTGTGCGTGGTCAATGATGAAACCTGTGATTTTAATGCATTAATGATGCATGACGACTATTCTTTTGAATCGTTTAATTGAGAAACAAGGTTCATGTTAGAAGATTCTAACAACTTCTTGTCTTCAATTAATCGTTTCTTTTCTTTTGCAAGAGTCTTTCAGAACTTATGCAACTCTAAATATTGTTTGAATAAATCATCATAAGAATATTCAGAATCAGAATCAGAGTCAGAAGATAACTAATTTGATGATTTAGATGTAAAGCATACTTGTGCCTTTTGTTCTTCCGTATCATCAGTCTCAGAGTCGGATGTGTCAGATGTTATGAGTGTCTCCTAAAAATTGCAGATTTAAGTTCAACATCTAACCCCTTGAAAATTGGTTGGTCGCCAGATTGCGCAAATCTGCCAAAACTGGTAGTCTGTTTTAAAAAATTAATTCATGTTTGTCCTTATCTCCAAATGCTCTGAAAATTTAATGACTAACCCCTTATAAGTTTTATTTAAACGGGCTGAAACAGGTTTGAAAAATGTTTTTGGGAAGTTAGTCAAATACGATCAAAGTCTCAACCTTTGCAAGCCTGAAAATCAGACTGCACTAGTCTCAGAACTTTGGACGTTTGAATAACTTATACTTGTCCAAAAGGTTGAAACTTGCGCCAAAAGAACCTTAAGACGTGTGGCTATGTTTCCTGAAAAGTTCGTAATTTTTAAAATTCGTTTACTATTTTTACAAACATGATCAAAAAAAATAATCAGTGCTGAAACTGAAAGTAAGTGCTGAAAGTAAATGACACCAAGAATTTTATACTGGTTAGGTTATAAACAACCAACTCTAGTCTTCGAGGACACCTTCCTCGGTTCACACTAATCACACAACACAAAAACACCTTACCACAGGGTTGATGGAGTTACACACCAACTCCAACCCTTTACAAACCTTGTATGTGAATACAATGCACACGAACACCACCACCTTGCAAGTCTAAGATTGATCACACCTTGATCAATCTTTTACAATGATAAAGAGAATATGGTTGTATGTAAGAAGCCTATTCAAGATGTATGAATATGAATACAATAGGCTTTTAGAGAAAAGAAAGAAAGAAAGGTAGAAGAAGAAAGCTAGAACACGTTCTTAATATTTTAAATTGCAAGGCTTGTTCTTGTTTTTGTTTTGCACTTCTTCCTTACTTTTTAACTTTAGTTGGCCACCCCCTATGCTCTTCTTTCCTTCTTGAAAATTATCTTCTAAGTCCTTGGAAGAGTATATGGCATCATTGTGACATGTCTTTTCTTACTTGGCATCTTCTCATTGGATGATCATTAAGCTCTTGCTTACTTGGCACTTATTGATTGGTTGGATGTTGTCATCACTTGATGACTAGAAAAATCTGAGAATAACACTTAAAACATGTGCCAAAATCATCATAAAAACTTTGACAAATATCTCATAATCAATCCCAACTAATTTGGAAAAAAAATTGCCACATTAAACACTACAAAAATCGGCCATGCGCATCTTACACATGCTGAAATTTCAGCATGTGTAACATTCACATTTTGTTCAAAATATTTCCTATTTTGCATTGATTTAATCAAAGAAATCAAAGGATAATTCAATCACCATTTAGTATGCAATATTCTCATCTTTTATGGAATAAATATTAGACAACAATGTGGCCAATATTTCGGCAAACATTCATCCACACATGCTGAAATTTTCAACATGTGTGATATTTGAGAAAATCACCTTATTTGTTTCCATAGAATATTCAAAACATTTTCAAATTATCTCCCAATTATTCACATGTTTCAAGACAACAAAATATACCTCATTATGACATAGAAATCGGCCATACATTAGCACACATGCTGAATTTTCAGCATGTGTCACAATTGTGACAAAATTTGAAACATTACTTTGTGTAGCTCCATCCTTTATGTCATCAACATTGTATGCTTCCTTCTTGACCAATCAATATGCCAACAAGGTTCCACATAAGCTCCAACAAGCTGGTTTGGGCGTGTGACATAGAGTTGTGCATGTGCTGAATTTTATTTTTGCAAACTTTGTAAAATAGTGCACATTTAATAATACACACATGGTATATTCCAATCAGACCTTAATTGAATTTTCTAGAAAACTTTTAGATGTATGAAATATGTAAAAATTATCTAGATACATGTTGTATGATGTGCCAAAAACGTTCCATGAGTCGTGTACATAGAAAACCGAATTTTCGATGTTTATCGATTACCCGATTTTTCTCTAATTAAATTCCAAATTTTTGCACATGTTATATATATTATGTTACTCATAATATACATAAATTAAACTTTAATATGCAGCTCATAAGGCTGATTAAAGTGTCTCCTAGACATGTAACAAAATTGAAATTGGAATCTCCACAATTTGGCCTTAATATGGGGTGATTTGTGTGTGCCAACATGAAATGATTTTATGGCTGCACATACCATGTAAGCCACGAAATTTATGGCTAATTTTGAAGTGTAGGGGCTGCCCATCTATTTATGGCAAGTACGTGACACGTTGGCGAAGTTTCGGTATTCGCCCGATACGACAATTTTCGGTTTAGAACCTTTTAACGTGTCGTATTTAATTTGTCATCGCCATGCCTTATCTCATATGATATAAGACCTGAATATACACATAAATATGAGTTAAGTATGGTGGTGTGACATTAACGTACGTATTTAAAATATATAACATGTCGGTAGTACGTTGGAATAAATGTGTATGTGCCTTTTTCAAAAATCTGAATATATATATAAATATATATAAATACGCGTGTGAATTTGTGTGGAGAGGGAGTGGAAGACTTTCCTTTCTTCAACTTGTTGCCTTGGTGCCTTTTCCAAATATTGCTTCCTTTAATGAACTACTCAGTTTAATCAAATAAGTACTTCACTCAATGAACTAGTTTAGTTCATTAATTATGGAACCTGAAAATAGTTCAAACACAACAAATGTTTGCCATTTGATGTAAGCTTTAAAGCTTCATGGCTCCTTAGTACGGCAACAATATATATGAACTATATAAGGCAAGTTTCATGCAACAACGTGTCATGTCATAAAATATGTCATGCATTTCTTTGTAACATGTTATTTAAATCATGCATTTTGAAATCACTCAAACCCCTTTTTCTCAACAATCTCCCCCTTTTGATGATTTTCAAAATAACCTACATTCATGATTTAAATCGTATCACTCCCCCTTCAATCGTGCATAAATTCAACTTTTGAATTTCAAATTTCAAATCCGCTCTCCCTTGATTCATGCAATTAATCTTTCTCTCTCCCCCTTAAATCATGCATTCTCTCCCCCTTTATTTTTGAAAGACAATCAAAAGCGCATGTAGAGATGAAAAAGAAATCATGCATTTTATAATATCAAATTACGTTCGTAAGGTTTATTTATTCAACACTTTGAAAATGTCCCTTTTGGTACCTAAATTTGGTTGACCTTTCTAGGTCTTCCAAAAGGTAAGAAAGTTGATGAAAACGCAACATAATATACGTTAGGTGCAAATGCGTTTGGCCTTTGCCAAGAACTCTTTTATACGCATTATATGTAGGACGTTTTTGATATGTCCTTGTGTTAGTGTGCGTAGTGTGTGATCTAGATGGATGGGATGAATGTCGTGTATGCATCACTTGTTTCTTCTTATATCTATATGGTACAAAATTGTATTTTGAAGAAGAAGTATGAAGAGATGTGGAGAGAGGGGTCTTTGCGTCATCTTAGACGCCGTATTTAGTTTTGGAGTGTCTACTTTCTTAGACACTACAAACTTGGTTGGTTTAATGGATACTTCATTTTTTTCAATGTATCCTAAACCCGTTTTATCACTATCATGCTTTTGTGAAGAAATAATGTGATCTAGCTTGTTTGTTCTCGTATCAAATTTCTTCACCATTTTCTCTAAATTCGCATTCCTTGATTTCAAGTTTGAAATCTCGGATTTCATTTCATTATTGTGCGTGGTCAATGATGAAACCTGTGATTTTAATGCATTAATGATGTATGACGACTCTTCTTTTGAATAGTTTAATTGTGAAACAAGGTTCATGTTAGAAGATTCTAACAACTTCTTGTCTTCAATTAATCCTCTCTTTTCTTTTGCAAGAGTCTTTCAGAACTTATGCAACTCTAAATATTGTTTGAATAAATCACCATAAGAATATTCAGAATCAGAATCAGAGTCAGAAGATACCTAATTTGATGCTTTAGATGTAAAGCATACTTGTGCCTTTTGTTCTTCCGTATCATCAGTCTCAGAGTCGGATGTGTCACTCCAAGTGGAGGCTTTGAAGGCTCTTCTTCTTTGTTTAGATTCTGAGACGAGTCTAGTTTTTGTCCAATCCTTATCAGGGTATTTATTCGTTTGTTTGTCCTTGTTTGGACAGTCATATGACAAGTGTCCAGGTTGTCCACATTCATAGCACTTTATTTCCTTATTTTTATTTTTATGATCCTTAGATGAGGTAGACTTCTGTTTAATCGATTTTCTCAAGATTTTTCTTAATCTTTTAGCCATCGTGATTAAGTCCTCATCATCGAAATCTATATCACTATCATCTACGATGTATTCATTTGATTTAAATGCTATAGCCTTATCATTATTGGAAATAGACTCGGAATGTCTTAAAGTGAGTTTGTTTTCATATACCTTAAGTGATCCAATTAGTTCTTCCATCTTAATCGATTTAGTTTCTTTGCTTTCTTCTATGGCAATTACTTTAGGGTCCCATTCGGATGGAAGGCTTCACAAGACCTTTTGTACCTTTTCCTGCATAGAGAAGGCTTTGTCAAGAGACTCAAGAGAATTGTAAATGTTAGTCAAGCGAAGATCCATATCAACGATAGATTCATTTGGCAATAATTTAAATGACTCGAGTGTGGACATAAGCGTGTTGATTTTAGACTCTTTTACTTGACGGGTGCCTTCGGTTTTCATTTCAAGAATTTTCCACATCTCTTGAGCACTCGAACAATTACACACGTAACTAGACTCACTTTTACTTAGACCGTTTAAAATTAGTTGCATGGCTTTAGCATTCATACTCAATTTCCATTTTTCATCACTGGTGTATTCTTGTTTCGTCTTTGAAACCTCTAGTGTGACACCATCAACAATAGACAACTTGGAAGGAACAAATGGACCGTCTTCTATGATGGACCATAGATCAATATCAATAGACATAATAAAAAGTTTCATTCTTAATTTCCATTGAAAAAAGGACTCACCATCAAAGAGAGGAGGCCTTACAGTTGACATTCCTTCATGCACGGGAGTGGAAGACTTTTTCAAAAATCTGAATATATATATATATATATATAAATAGGCATGTGCTGCTGATCATCCACTACCAGCGGAACCCATGCATGGCGACATAGGACACTCTTCGGATACTGATTTACCCCTAGAAGACTCCATGGCGGATGATTTCGATGTTACGGACGATGTTACCCGTAAATTACAATCGATACCACCACCCCCCGATGACGATGTTTTGCTATCGCGCTTAACAGAAACTCAGTCAGCGACAGATTTTATACAAGTCGTCCCAAGACCTAAGAGGCGCACACGAAAGGATCTACCACCTCTCCCGCCTTCTACGATCTTAACTCGGAGCGCATCTCACGTGGTTCAGGGAAGTACCTCTCTTACTCAATGAATTTTTTAATCTGGAATATTCGAGGCATGAGTGCCTCATTACCTCGGTTAAAACAGTTAATTACGGAACATAGACTACACTTACTAGCTTTATTGGAACCAAAACATGCACCTTCAAGTATTTGTCGATTTATGTTGCAACTTGGTTTTACACATTCATATGCCTCTAATTCACAGCGAATTTGGTTTTTTTGGCGTGATGCTGAATTTCAATTACTTGATACTCAGGATCAGGGTCAGGTCGTCCATTTTACTCTTCAATCCATTGCCTTACAATGGAAATTTGTCTTCTCGGTGGTGTATGCACATACGACGCCTACTCTACGTCGTCCACTTTGGCAAGCTTTGTGTGATTTTGCTGGTTTGAATACTTTACCTTGGCTAGTTGGTGGTGATTTTAACACTTTTCGGGCGTTAGAAGATCATCGTGGTCGATCGGTTCCATCCTTGTCAGCATTACAGGATTTTAATGATTGTATCGAGCAATGTTATCTTATGGCCCCTCCTCATCAAGGATCCAGATTTACATGGGCGGATGGGCGGGGACTTGGTCGTATCTGTCGTCGACTTGATTGGTTATTTCTCAATTCTAATTTTCAAGATCACTTTACACTGTTACAGCTGTCTCATTTACCAAGAGTTGCTTCAGACCACATGCCACTATTGTTCCTATGTCGGCGTCAAGAGGGTCCTTCTCGACGCATATTCAGATTCTTAGATCCGTGGTTGCATCACTCAGATTTTCATAATTATATGCGGCAAGCATGGCTATCTTATCCCACAACGGGTGGTATGTATGGTTTTTATACCAAGCTACGCTCTTTCAAGCAAGATCTACAACGGTGGAATATTGACATCTTTGGCAATATCTTTAATAATCTAAAGTATGCAGAGACCCAATTAAATCGTGCAGAAACCACTCTCGATGATCATCCAACTGCGGAAAACCGTGCCGCCTATCATAAGGCTAAGGCGGAATATCTGCAAGCCTCAGCCGCGGAGTTACGTTTCTGGAAACAAAAGGCAAGGGTAAAATGGCTCCAAGAGGGTGATGCTAATACTCAATATTTCCACTCTATTGTTAAGGGGAAGCGGACACAATTACGTATTCAGCGAATACAGGATTCTGAGGGTCATTTGCTTACGGAGCAAACGGACATCAAGGCGGCTGCGGTTACTTTTTACAAAGACCTGTTTGCTTCGTCTGCAACACAAAATCATGAGGCCATATTATCATATATTCCTCGCTTGGTTACAGAGGAGGATAATACACGCTTGACCATCATTCCAACTGCATCGGAGATTAAGGAGGCAGTCTGGCATTTGGATCCTCACAGTGCTGCTGGCCCAGATGGTTTTCATGGTACGTTTTATCGCTCATGTTGGTCAATTATACATTCTGATGTAGAAAAGGCCGTACAGGAGTTCTTCCTTGGTATTCCACAACCTTCGATTATGGCAAGCGCAGTGATTACTTTGATCCCCAAAACAACCTCACCACAGTCGTTCGGTGATTTCCGTCCAATCTGCTTGACAAATTTCCTCAGTAAAGTATGTACTCGTATTATTGCGACGAGATTGGGTCTACTTCTCCCTAAGCTGATTTCTCCGGAGCAAACAGGCTTTCTCCCAGGATATGATATCTCTACCCAAATTTTACTAGCCAGAGAAATGATTCATATGTTAGATAATGGTTCATCACATTTATGTTTAAAATTGGATATGATGAAAGCTTTTGATCGAGTCAGTTGGGATTATTTGGAGAGACTCTTGCTGCGTTTCGGTTTTTCAGGTTTTTTCACCAGGTTGATCCTTAATCATCTACGGGCTACAACATTGTCAGTACTGATCAATGGCGAGCCAACTTCATCTTTCCGCCCATATCGAGGGGTCAAGCAGGGAGATCCTTTATCTCCTTTGCTTTTCATTCTGTCTTCTGAGGGATTCAGCCGAGGCTTATCGTCATTAGTGTCAGCAGGCAATATTAAATCGTTCGGCCTTGGGCGTATCCCCTTTGCTATCTCTCATTTGGCATATGCTGATGATCTCCTTGTTTTCCTACAAGGTACACAACGTAATTTACGACGTTTTAAGAAGTTCTTAACAGATTATGAAACAGTTTCTGGACAAAAGGTCAATTTCCACAAAAGTAGTATGATTCCATCGGGGAACCTGTCTGTGCGCCGAGTTAGAGACTTACAAGATATCCTTGGGATGCGGCTTTCAGCGCTACCTTTTCGCTATTTGGGTTCTTATCTTCACAAGGGTATTAACCGCTCTCGCTACTGTGCTACTCTGTTACAGCATTTTGATGACAAGTTACATGGGTGGCATTCTAAACTGTTGTCTTCGGCGGGCCGATTAGTTTTATTACGTTCTGTGCTTTCTGCACTTCCACTGCATATTATGGCAGCAGGAGGACTACCAAAGTCAGTCATCAAGATGATTCAAAGGAAAATGGCTACTTTTTATTGGGGGACTCGCCACCATTGGGTTACATGGTCTAATATTACATTACCTACTGAGGAGGGTGGTTTGGGACTTCGAGATCTTCATTCATTACAACAAGCATATCATTGCAGAATCTGGTGGCTATATCATAAACAAGATACACTATGGAGCCAGTATATGCATGCCAAGTATGGAAGGAGGGGAGATTTCCGGATACGGTTGCCGGATTCACCAGTTTGGAAGCTTATTTGTCGCATCCATCAAGTTTGTGTAACGCAGACAACAGGAACGAATAATTTTCTCACTTGGCAGCCCTCGCCATCAGGAGAATTTACACTTAAATCTGCTTACAATATATGTCGCATAGCCAGGCCCACCTTGATCTCGGCAAAATTCATTTGGTTCAAACATCATTCACCTTGCATCAGATTATTTCTCTGGCGTTTATTTCATGCGGCATTACCTTTTCAGGACTTTATAGGATCTTATCTGACTGCACGTCCTACGCAGTGCCCGTTTTGTAAACAACATTCTTCTACGGTTGATCATGTATTCTTGTATTGTTCGACAATCCAGTCCCTGTGGAGGTTCTATGCAATGGAACTACAGGGCGTGTCTCCATCAACGTTATCTCTGCGGCAGTTATTATTAGCCTGGTGGTATCGCTCATCTTCTTCTTCATTTGAGGGGGTGCTCAGGATAGTGGTACCTGGTATCATCGTCTATAATATATGGCGCTGCTATGCCTCTATGATCTATGGTGAACAGACAACTTTTTCTATATCTTCACTACGAAATATGATCCGTTTCGATCTTCATACGTGGGTGATTTCCATCCAGGATACTAAAATAGCGGCCACCCCCATGATGCCACGGTCATGGCTTCCAGTGCCTCGCCCTCCGCGTCTACAAGTGATCAAATGGCTTACTCCCCCATCAGGCAGATTTAAACTTAATGTAGATGCCGCGGTTGGACGGTCTCATGCGGCAGGAGGTATCATTTTACGTGATTCAACTGGCACATGTGTGCGTGCGGTAACATTTCGCCTCCCACCTTGTACACCATTGCAGGCAGAAATTCAGGCAGCACTATTTGGTTTGCTATATTTCTTGCCATTATATAGATCCCTGATTATAGAGACCGACTGTGCACAACTTTTTCAACGACTGCGCCAACAACAACCTGTGTTTGGCAATTTTCATCTCAAATTCCTACAGCTATTGATCACCCGTCATAATTTGGCCATTCAGCACGTATTCAGAGAGGCAAATATGCCAGCGCATTATTTGGCACAACATGCAATGCTTTCGCCAATCACTTCGTTCTTTACGCAGTCAAGCTTGCCATCAATAGTTCGTGCTGCATCTTTGTTAGACCTCACGTCAACTGCTTTGCGTAGGCAGGCAACATAAAGTCTTCTATATGGATTGGCACACTCACAGTTTTTCTGCCTGTGCTCGTTGGGGCACAGGCAGACAAGGTATGTTGGCTGTCCTTTTTCTTACATTTCTTATCTATATACGTCAATCCTACACAGCTATTGCTTTTCTATGTATGTTTGGCGAGGGCACTCGAAATGGTTCTTTCTATGCTTTGGACGGTACTTACATGGCTGTATGGGCTCATTGGCAATGGTGTACTGTTGCTGCCTGTGCTTGTCTTGAGGCAGGCAGCCTTGGTGGGTTTCATATCTTTTCCATTTATTTTCTTGGGCTGGTTTGCCGATGCATATATGATACATACTTTGATTTGGATGCTGCATGTATTTTTCTGTGCTGGCACTCATGGATGCTTGATATCTTCGGGAGTTTCAATCGGCCTGTATACTCATCTCGTACAATTCTCTATGGTTTCATGAGCACGCACTGGGCAAATGGACATTGGCGTTGGTTATCTCCTTATGTCTCCCACTGGGATTGGCGTTTTCTGACACATCCTGCCTGTTTCCTAAGGGACTCAGGCAGGTTCGGTATGTCTACTCATTTATTACTATGGATTTTATGTTTTTCCTCACTGTGTCATAACTTCGGTTTGATGCCTGCACTTTCATGTCTTGGATCATACCTGCCGCCGCCAACTGAGTCTCTATCCTCTTTGGCGAACCACATGCGCATCGACAACGACAAATTATGGTCTGACACTCTGGCGATACGGGAGACACCATGGTGGATTCATATTTCAACATTTTGTCAACATTTACAACAACTAGACACATATACATATTTGTACACAGCTTCTCATTTTATACATTTCGATGAGAGTCATATAAATATGTACGCTTTTTCCTTCGCTAGGGTTTTATCCACAAGGGTGGTTTTTCCTAGCAAGGTTTTAATGCGGCATATCATATATGACTGGAGATATGTCATTCTTACTTCGTTATTTCATTTGTTCGTCTACTCTGAACTGTTGTAATATGGTTTTCCTCCGCCATAAGTGAGGTTTTCATTTTAATCAAATAAAACTTTTTATTAAAAAAAAAAAAAAAAATAAATAGGCATGTGAATTTGTGTGGAGAGGGAGTGGAAGACTTTCCTTTCTTCAACTTGTTGCCTTAGTGTCTTTTCCAAATATTGCTTCCTTTAATGAACTACTCAGTTTAATCAAATAAGTACTTCACTTAATGAACTAGTTTAGTTCATTAATTATGCCACCTGAAAATAGTTCAAACACAACAAATGTTTTCCATTTGATGTAAGCTTTAAAGCTTCATGGCTCTTTAGTACGGCAACAATATATACGAACTATATAAGGCAAGTTTCATGCAACAACGTGTCATGTCATAAAATATGTCATGCATTTCTTTGTAACACGTTATTTAAACCATGAATTTTGAAATCACTCAAACCCCTTTTTCTCAACATATTATTTGACAAAAATAGAATTATTTTGAGGTTAGATCTTCTTACCAAAGTGGGACTTTGAATGGAGCTTCAAGTATCAAAGGATTGCACCACCTAAAAGAGTTGAATGTCTTGCACCTTGTGACCATGAAGGTCATAGTTTGGGGTGGAGAAAAAGGAACTCATGTGAGCTTCATTCTTTATAAAAATAAGAATCCACTTAAGGAGCTTGGAACAAAACTTACCTAGATGTTTCTTGAGTCTTGAAGATGAGACTTGAGTTGGAACTCCTAGCTCAAAGATGAAGGGGCTGAAGGTTGTGTGGTTGGAAGGAGATGGAAGAAACTTGCTAAGTGTTGGCTTGTCTCAGTGAAATGAGGTTGTATTGCAATATTTAAAAAAATCTAAGGGCATGGGGGAAGGGAACCCGGCGGTGCATGGGGGAATGGAAAAAGGAGAACCTAGCTTGTAGCCTCAAGCTTTTCTTCCATGCTACCTTCTTTTCTTATTTTTTATTCTTTCTTTTTGCATGATTGTCTTGCATGCTTGGTTATTTAATTAATTATTTGAAATATAAGGATAATTTAGAAAAATCAAGACGATTCTAGAACCCCTTGGGGTCTTTGGCCGAAAGTTGGGGGGTTTTTGGGGGTAGTTTTGTCTTTTCACATTTATCATATCCCATACTTATATAATTTATGATATTATTTATTTTATCTAATTATGATATTAATCTTGCTTTGTGAGGATCATGTATGCTTGCATTCTTATAAAAAACGGAATTATTCCAAGATCCTCCAAGGCCCTATGACCGAATTTACAATGTCTTCGAGGGCTAAATGGTCATTTCACGCGCTCCACAACATCCATTTGTATAATTATATCGCATCCATCTCAAAGGAAATCTAGATACAGACTCACTAAGGTAGCTTAATAAAATGCAACTTGGAGAACTTCTTTATTACGTCGCATCAAACGAGTTCTAGTATAGTACGATTTTCGCGGGGTACAACATCCTCCCCCCTTATTAAATGTTTCGTCCTTGAAACTTAAGAGCACGGGTCAAAGGGATTTGGTATATCTCCTTTCATGATTTCATCGATTCCCGAGTCCACCCCACTAAAGTGGAGATCGACATTTTCTTCCATGCAGTGTTTTGTCAGGCCACAGAATGGCGAACTCCGTCAGACGATCGACTTATACTCAACTAGTAACATATCCATTCTTTGTCCTTGACACGTTAGTCATGAAATCTGTAGTGACACGATTCCATTTTCTTTGTGAACTTGAATGGGTTGGAACAATCTTACGGGTCTTTCATGTCCCGTTCTTATCCTTTGGTAGGTAAGACAAAATATCGATCTGGTCCCCTTGCAACTGCTTTGTTCAGCCTATCTTAGAGGTTACGTCAGGACTTATCCTTTATTCTCTAAAGGCATTATCATAACCCACCTCATGTCTTAAGCACCTCCAATCTCGATACTATGTATCGATGATGATATTCCTTCCAGGGTCAATAAGGATGTACACAACATGACATGTAATATTAAGATTTCCTTCTTTTCGTTAAATCTGCAGAACATGATAGAGGTCCTTACTTCCAGACTGTAAATCATGCGCTTTCCTTCTGTAAACATCTTTGTGTACACGCGTGTTAGCTATATTGCGTATATATATTCGTATCTATCAGTATTCGAGATTGCTCTCTTAAAGTACATGTTCGATGATTCGTACCTTAGTTTGAGAATGTACTTTCGTAGAGCGGTGAACCCCAAATCTTTCATCAAGTCCTACCCAACTCATCCGTTTTGTCGATATGCTATCCTTATAGTAATTGAATCTAGAATCGTAATTCTTTCTTTAAATCTTATGACATTCCATGGGTTTCTTGTTCTTAAAAAAAATTTCTATGTTTTATTTTTCAAATCATAAAGGTATCCTTGTGTGCTTTGTTCACGTACATTATTTGGATCAACAAGCTATGCGAATTTCCGTTACATCATATCGTTACTGCTAGAGTGTGTTAGATACTCCCAACTTGTAATTTCTCATCCAACCATAAAGGTGTTAAACCAATCTTATCTAAATGCCCCTGAGATACTAGATTCATAAGATCTATTAACGTAGCCAAACATTTGTCAACCCTAATGGTTTTGGGATGTCTATGATGCGTCCCATACATAGTTCTTGATTCTTCAGTTGGAATTATCCAATTTGCAACTCCGCTTTGTCATTGTTTGTGTTTCCCGAAGCAGGTCAGACAAATCATTGTTCCTAGATAACCGGTATTTACCCTTCATTGAAGCCTGGTTGAGTTCCGACCATCAGTGTGCTAATCTGACTGTTAAGAGCAAATTTGGTAACGTATTCTAACCTTCATGCTTCAGTTGTGCTACTGTAGTTATTTTCTTTGTTCATATATTAATGTCTATGTAGAAATCTTTCCTAAGGTTCTTTATCACGTTGCTCTAATTCGATCTTTAGCATGACCATTTATACTTGGATAATGAACAACATAGGTACTTCTTATTTAAAGGGGCAGTTAGACATACCTGTTACAGGTTTGATGTTTCCGGAATTGCTGAATCAGGCACTCTTTGATCCAGGTTAGTGTTCTTGGTTGCCTATTTTTTGGCCCTATAGAGATACGACTGCCATCTCCTACTCTGTTTCTTAATACACTCATTAAGTCGTCTATTTCGTCCTTCCGTTATCTTACTATTGCGTTCTACTCGGTAGCATTCTTCCAATAATTTGTCAAAAGTTCTTGAATACGCCTTAACTAGCCGAATTTTGATCCGTAAGTCTAAACCGCGCATGAATCTGATCACTTTATATTTTTCATCCTCCAAGACCAAAGGAATGTATCGACTCAAAATAGCAAACTGATGCGCGTATTCTGAAACCGTGGTGCCTGGCCCTTGTCTTAATGCGTCAAATTCCTCAATCCTCCTCGTAATTAAGTCTTGAGAGAGGAAGGACTCACAAAACTCCATTAGAAACTTCGCCCAGGTTACTGGTCGGGGCAGTGGCTGGATACAAGTCCTCCACCAGTGGCTGGCCTTACCAACTAAAAAGGGCCGGACAATTCGTGCCCTTATTTCATCCGGCACTCGTATCAACAAGAGGCTACTTTTGACTTCATTTAACCATCTTTCAGCCTCCTCCGGATTAGCCTCTCCACCGAATCTTGGAATATGTGCTCTAACTAGCT
>AP025052.1:13696072-13782786 GCA_036186865.1 Eustoma russellianum
GTGCTCTAACTAGCTGTCGATAGTAGAATCCGCTACTTCCCGGGGGTGATAGGGATAATGCTTGTTCATCAGTCCGTGATGCCATCTGTATTATGGAGTATCAGGATTTTATTCAATGCTAAAATAGCTAGATTGGCGATAAAATTTAATTTATAATCCAGTTCAATAAGATACGAATTAAATTCCATGACATGTACAACCTTCATTGACTAGGCTTTGTTATTAAATCATGACCCTAATTTCCCATCTAGATCGTCCTAGTCTAAAGTCAACTCTCGTCTAAAATCATGACTTAGGTCTAAGATCAAACTTAGATTGCTAAGATCATAACTTAGTTCTACGTTCTACCCGAAATCTAGAGCCTGGGCTCTGATACCAGCTGTAGCGCCCCGCACCCGGACCTCGTCCGAATACGGTGCACCCGCCGTACTTCACTAAGGAGAGTACAAAGCGTCATGCATAACATGCGAAAATCCATAACTTAAGCCATGGACTCCCATGCTAACATTTAATATGGTAGTGAAATTTAGGCATAATTAAAACTTTTTAAAATAAACATGCATTCCGAAAATATTAAGTCCCCAACAGTAATAGTCCACAAACAACATCACCAAAATCCAAAGAGTTTAACATAGATCATAGTATATCATTATCCCAGCACAAAAGTCCTTAAGCATAGCCTCCTCCCGACATCCTCGCCTACGGTTATGGCACTCTCGGCTCATCCTCGATCCACTCAATCTTAGCATTGTCTGGCTCTGGGGAAAAATAAAAGTGTGAGTGATAAAATCACCCAGCAAGAATAAAATAAACCTCTTTGAAATAAATAAAGAATTACAACCTGAATGTAATACCCCAAGAACCTCAAATATTAATTCATACCAGATCTTTAATCCTGGATTTGCTTGACGATATAGCCTAAGCATAATTTTAGGTAGTGCTATACCAACCATATCTTACTACAATTAACTGTAACATGCAACATGTCCACGTGCTCATGAGTTATGCAAAATGCAATGCATGATATCATGTCGTGTCAAACATCATTTTTGTCCCATAAAATAACGTGTCAGAAAAACAGAATGTCAGATCAATTAACCCCGGATCTGAGCGGGTCTAGAACATATCAACAGACCAATTAACCCCGGGTCTGGGACGGGTCCATAACATGTATCAGATCAATTAACCCCAGATCTGAACGGGTCTAGAACATGTATCAGATAAGTTAACCCCGGATCTGAACGGGTCCAGAACATGTATCAGATCAATTTACCCTAGATCTGAACGGGTCCAGAACATATCATGTCAGCAGACCAATTAACCTTAGATCTGGGACAGGTTAGTCGCATGCTTGGCCAGCAAGGGAATCATAAAGCTTTCTTTAAAACATGGGACAATAAAAACTTTCATGCATAGCGAAAAACATAGTTACTTGGAAAGACTTGCTTGCATACGTAAAATTCATAAAAATCAGATTCATGTGGCATATGATCATGCATGATACATGAAGTGATATACAATGCAAGCCATGACGTGAATAATCGTAAGCATTCCTTATAACATGTCAACAAGCATGGTTTCGGAAACTAAGTATTTCCAGATTTTTCTTCATGTTCATGGGACGGCTAAATTAACCAACAGGACCATTTTCATAATCTTATGTCCTACATGTGTTTAGTGGGGTCTTATTTACATGTCATAAAATTTTCGTAACTTCCTAAGACGAATAAAGCCCTTAAATCATCAAATCATTATCAAGTGTACTTGCTGAATTCTGCGGTATAATAACTAACATTACCTTAACTTTTGAGACCTTAAAACCTTAATTATTTGGACCACAACCTGGAAAATATAATAAACTCCCTAAGGACCAACATTCATGAGCCCAAACCGTGTATATATGTAGCGCCCCGGCCCGATACTGGTATTGTAACAAGTGCACCTGCCGTAGTCTACTATGAGAACTACGAAGCGTCAAAGCAGATCAAGCGTACATCATTCATGACGTAAGATAAATCAGCGGAAACATCATAAAATTTAAAACTTCACCATCATTAATGTAGCCAGAAAATACAACGGAAATAAAAGGTGTTCGATCAACTGTCTAACATATCCTCCAGTACAGCATAATAAACATCAAGTTTTCCAACTTAAAGAAAGTAATCAAACATCTATCTACTTCCATGTCCATCATCCCATTGAGCCCACTCGCCATCGTCCTCGACAAATATCATTTCGTATTCTGGCTCACCTGAAAAGGAAATAGAGTATCTGTTCTGAGCGAAAATATCGCCAGCAAGTAACCCGTCTATACACCTTACGAAATCACACACGACGAGTAACCAGTGTATAAGTCATTGCCCAAAATAAGGTGCTCGGGTTAGCAAATAGCATCTTTATAAGAATTCCACAAAAAAGATAAATCGCATAAATGATACGCGGATACGAGAACAAACATGTACTAAAACAACATATCACATAAACAAGACATAAACTAGTCACATTTCTTGCATGTCAAATCTTGTGCTTCGTGTATCATGATGCATGTACTTCTTTAAAACCGCACACAACACCCATGCATGTCTTCTTTTATAAACATGTCATGCGTGTCATTTCACAAAACATTTCATAACTCTTCTTATCATATTCTTCGCGTAGCAGAACTTTATACCCTGTGGGTGACCAGTCCACAGCAAACAAAACTTTATACCCCGTGCTGAAAGGTCCACGGCCCCATAACATATAACTTTATACCCCATGCTGAAAGGTCCACGACCCCATTACATATATCATATATCCGTGCTGATAAGTCCACGGCCCCATTACATATATCATATATCCGTGCTGATAGGTCCACGACCCCATACAATATTTTATACCCTGCTGTTGATTCACAGGTCACGCTTTTATACCCTGCTTTCGCAGGCGTGACTTTTATACCCTGCGATCAACCAGCAGCCATAGTTTGCCTTTCGAAAACTTTTATCCTTTCTTGTAAACACATGTTCTTTCGCAAAGCTATCCTCAAGTCAAATGCAAGTGCTCATGTCATGATGCAGGATGCTCATGTAACTTTGTATCAAACATGTAACACACACACATCTTACATATCAAGTATACGGTCTTGCATCTCAACCATTCCATGTTCGTATCTTTCCAAGTCCGTTCGTCTCACTAATTCACTTGGGATTCAATTTTTTTCTTACTTAGTCAAACTTACCATCTATCCCTCAATGACACCTCAATTACCCTTGCATTTTAAGTTCAAAAGAAGTGTATAAAGTTACTACACATACATAGGGCGCCGAAAGGGTCAAAAAGACTTCCAGTATACTTGGAACGCCACATGAGGCGCCTAAAGGGGACATGAGGCGCCTATTCTAGGCGTTCGTAAGTGTTCTGGAATGTGCCGTATACATCGAACGCCTACATGAAGTGCCTTATGTGACATCGAACGCCTTTGGAGGTGTTCCAAGTGTTCTGGAATGTGCTGTGACACATCGAATGCCTACATGAAGCGCCTTATGTGACATGAAGCACCTAATGCAGGTGTTCGAAGTGTACGGAGATGCACTAGGACACATTGAACGCCTACATTAGGCGCCTAATGTGGCTTGAAGCGCCTAATGTAGGTGTTCGAAGTGTTCTGATGGTTCAGAACTGTAGTTTTTCTGCAGTAACTCCTTCCTATCACCTTCCTCCTTCAATCCTTTCATGTTTACACTTCAAGATCCATCTTAGCACCTAGATTAATCATGCCTAACACACAACTAACATGAGTTGATTCTTACATCTATCGGTTTGCATCAACCTTAAACCTTGTATTGTTCACATCTCTAATGAATCATCAATCTTCTAACCTACACTCTTTGCAGCAAGACACCTTCTTCACCCTCAACCTTTCTCCATTCATCTTAAATCATCTAAGACAAAAGTTGAAAAACGCATTAACCTATCATAAAACAATATTTACACCAAAGATCACAGTTTAAGGGCATGTTTGTCAAGAAAGATCACAACATAATCTTTTTCAGAATTTGGCCCAAAGAACATGATTTACACCATCAACAACAACAATTACATATAGTAAAGCATTTAACATCAACAAATCCAAGTTACTAATGTGTGATCTGAATTTTCTCTTTATAAGAACATAGGGCCTATAGAATCAAAACTTGCGTAAAGCGTATAGAAAAATTACTTGCCTTTGTTTCTAGATAGCCTTACGAGTGTGCGGAAGGATTTCGGAAAAGGTTGAACCTAGATTGGCCGCTCTTTCTTCCTTCTCTTCTTCTCTTCTTCTCCTTTCTCTTTTCTCTTCCTTTCTCCTCCTTTTCTTAGATGTTTTCCCCCTCTCTTTTGTGTTGTAACTGGCGGTTTCATGGCCTTAATGGGGAGTTGTGCATGATTTGTGCAACTCCCTCAACATTTAATTGGGGAGAGGGGTAATTTTGGCAATTTTCCAACTTTTGACTATTTATCCACTTATATTTTATTTCACTAGCCCTCATAAACATACATAATTATTATAGTTGTATTTTAAGTTGTTTTAAATTTATTTGACATTGGACTCGAAAATCACGGGGTATGACATTCCACCCCCCTTACAAAAAGTTTCGTCCCCGAAACTTACATACCTTAGGTGAAGAGTTGAGGATACTTCTCCCAAATCTGTTCTTTAAGTTCCCAAGTAGTTTCCAGTTCCGTGTGATTTCTCCACTGTACCTTCACATAGGGGATTACCCGTTTCCTCAACACTTCTTCTTTCGGGTCTACAATCCTTACCGATACATCTTCATAGATAACATCACTATTGAGTTCCAAAGGTCGTGTTTTGAGTACATTGGTTGGATCCGTCACATACTTCCTTAACTGTGACACATTAAATACGTTGTGGACTTGCGCCAATATCGGAGCTAATGCCAACTCATATGCCAAAACTCCCTCCTTCTCAAGTATCTCATAAGGACCAATAGAACGGGGACTTAACTTGTCTTTCACTCCAAATGTTATAATACCCTTTTGTAGGTGATACTCTCAAATAAACCTTCCCCCTACATTAAACTCCCAAGACTGCCGTTTAGAATCCACCCAACTCCTGAGCTGACTTGAGTCTTTCTCGAATGACTCTCACCCTTCCTAATGTCTTCTCGAGCAGTTCAGGTTCGGTGATAGTCCTCACACCGACTTTATCACGATAATCTGGGGACCCGCACTTTTGCCCACACGCGCTTCGAAGGGAGCCATATAAATTGCACTGTGGTGACTGCTATTATAAGAGAACCCCATTAACTTCACCATTCCATCTCAACTCCATTTGAAACTAGGACACAAGCTTTTAACATATCCTCAACAGTCTGAATAGCCCCCTCAGACTATCCATCTGTCAGAGGGTGATAGGGTGTACTCATCCTTGATTTTTAATTTTTTTTGTACCCATGGCTCTCCAAAATATTGTCCAGAGCTTGAGAGTAAATTGTGGATCTTGGTCAGACACTATACTCACTGGAATACTATGTAGGCAGACAATATTATCCATATATAAATGTACTAACTTGTCAAGAGATATATTGCTTAAGACATGTAGAAAGTGTGCAACCTTGGTTAACCAATCCACAATCACCAAAATCATGTTATATCCACTTATTTTTCCTCGGTAAACCAGCCACAAAGTCCTTTGTGATATGTTCCTATTTCTACTCTGGATTCTCCAACGACATCAATAATCCACCAGGTCATTGGTGTTCATCCTCAACTTGCTGACACACCAGACATCTCTCAATGAACACCGGAATATGCTTCTTCGATAACCTCGAACTGTGAGCCTCCTACAACTTTCTTTCCTTAGCTCATCTAAATTAGGTACCCACATTTTTCTTCTAAACCGTAAGCTCCCGTCCTCATTGACCTGAAATCCATCAACCTGACTATACCTCAGTTTCCCAGCAATATCACCCACAATCTTATTCTTCTTTTGAGCTTCTTTCACCCAATCCATCAAACTCGGGGTGACGGTCAATAATGTGAAAACATTAACTATAGGGTCAACTATATCCAAAGCCAAATTCTTCTATTTCTCTCTCACGTGGTGACTGTCGCGCATGGTTAGATTTTTTGCTTAATACATCGGCCACTTTATCAACTTTTCCTGGATGGTAATTAATGGTTAAGTCGTAGTCCTTTTGTAATTCCAAACATCTTCGCTGCCTCATGTTTAGCTGTTTCAAGGCATACGTGATAACTCGTTCGTGTTGCATCAAAACACAGCCTACAAGTGAAGTATCAACTAAACTCAATTCGGATGGAAGATCATAACTTACGGTACAGTTTACGTACCTAGACCATTTTTCGACTCATCAATATTTACCGCAAACCCGTCAGTACCGGAGGATTGAGCCAATACTGGAGTTGTGGTTAACCTCCTCGTAAGCTCCGTTAAACTTTTCCCACATTCCGCAGTTCACTCAAACTTGGACTTCTTTTGAGTAAAGCGATTGAGAAACATCGCTATTGTCGAGAATCCCTCGACAAACTTCCTATAATAACTAGCTTGACCCAAGAAACGCCGCACTTCAGTGTCATTCATGGGTCTAGACCATTCGGTAATAACTTCAACTTCCTTCGAATCAACAGCAATCCCCTTGGAAGGTTATATCTTTTATCTCAGAATTCTTAACTGTCACTTGTTTTAATCGATAGTCAATGTTGATGTGGAATCATAATTTGGTCTCGGACGCTTGGACACAGTACAGAGTCTCCAACTATTCTGGTGAACCACAAAGGCGCTTAACGAATCCCTTTGCCACGAAAGAGTGGTTCATGCTGCTATGGAAAAGTACATTGGTCAATATCTTATTCACTAAAGTTGTACCTCATACCACGTTGGTGACTTTCTAAATATCCGTGTTAGTCATGAAATTGATGCGGACATTCATCCTCGGCTTTGCCTTCGGCTGCTGAGCCGCTTCTCCCGAAGCATTCTTCTATATCTTTGGCCAATCCCTAATAAGGTTGCCCACCTGTTCGTATCGATAACATACTCCTGCCACCTTCCCACATTCACTGTTATGGCTCTTATTACAATGCAGCAAACTCCTACATCCTGGTGTACAACTGGACTCTGTGACGGGGGTCTCTGAAAACTACTCGATTGGGCCTCTTTTCTGAATCTTAATCCAACGTCCACGCCTATCACCAAATCCTATCTCCTCCCTTGGCCTCTTATCTCTGTCAGATTATCTTGCACCAGCCTCTCTTGCAGCTATTCTGCAGAAATCCCTCTTAACGTGAAAGTACATGTCCAGCGTGTCTTAGTAGGTTCTCATCTCCGCATTTACAATTGTCGACTGAATTCTCGAATCCAAACCTCGCTCAAACTTTGTTATCCTTAAGCGATTATCAGACATAATCGCAGGAACGAGTTTACTCAAAGCATGAAAATGGTCGGCATACTCCGACCCTGTCATCCGACCCTATTTGAGCCTGTCGAATGCCTTATCTTGTCTAAGATTGCTGCCTCAGGCACGTAACACTTCAGAAAGGCAGCACAGAATTGTGTCCAAGAGATCAGCGGGGTCTGAAATTTAAATTATTATAGAAATGCAAATGATATACGCGCTTGCACACACCCAACCCAGATCATACTTATACTCTAGGAAATCATCAATTATACCTAAGGGTCAAACTTAAGGGAAAATCACATCTTAATTTGCTATAAGATCATGAACCTAAGTTTCCGAGATAGATCTGAAGCCTAGGCTCTGATACCACCTGTAGCGCCCCGGCCCGATACTGGTATCAGAACCAGTGCACCCGCCGTAGTCTACTATGAGAACTACGAAGCGTCAAAGCAGATCAAGCGTACATCATTCAGGACGTAAGATAAATCAGCAGAAACGTCGTAAAATTTAAAACTTCACCATCATTAATGTAGCCAGAAAATACAGGGGAAATAAAAGGTGTTCGATCAACTATCTAACATATCCTCCAGTACAGCATAATAAACATCAAGTTTTCCAATTTAAAGAAAGTAATCAAACATCTATCTACTTCCATGTCCATCATCCCATTGAGCCCACTCGCCATCGTCCTCGACAAATATCATTTCGTATTATGGCTCACCTGAAAAGGAAATAGATTATCCGTTCTTAGCGAAAATATCGCCAGCAAGTAACCCGTCTATACACCTTACAGAATCACACACGATGAGTAACCAGTGTATAAGTCATTGCCCAAAATAAGGTGCTTGGTTTAGAAAATAGCATCTTTATAAGAATTCCTCAAAACAAATAAATGACGTAAATGATACGCGGATACGAGAACAAACATGTACTAAAACAACATATCACATAAACAAGACATAAACTAGTCACATTTGTTGCATGTCAAATCTTATGCTTCGTATATCATGATGCATGTACTTCTTTAAAACCACACACAACACCCATGCATATGTCTTCTTTCATAAACATGTCATGCGTGTCATTTCACTAAACATTTCATAACTCTTCTTATCATATTCTTCGCGTAGCAGAACTTTATACCCTGTGGGTGATCAGTCCATAGCAAACAAAACTTTATACCCCATGCTGAAAGGTCCACGGCCCCATAACATATAACTTTATACCCCGTGCTGAAAGGTCGACGGCCCCGTTACATATATCATATATCTGTGCTGATAGGTCCACGACCCCATTACATATATCATATATCCGTGCTGATAGGTCCACGGCCCCATAAAAATTTTATACCCTGCTGTTGATTCACAGGTCACGCTTTTATACCATGCTTTCGCAGGCGTGACTTTTATACCCTGCGATCAACCAGCAGCCATAGTTTGCCTTTCGAAAACTTTTATCTTTTCTTGTAAACACATGTTCTTTCACAAAGCTATCCTCAAGTCAAATGCAAGTGCTCATGTCATGATGCAGGATGCTCATGTAACTTTGTATCAAACATGTAACACACACACACATCTTAAATATCAAGTATACGGTCTTGCACCTCAACCATTCCATGTTCGTATCTTTCCAAGTCCGTTCGTCTCACTAATTCACTTGGGATTCAATCTTTTTCTTACTTAGTCAAACTTACCATCTATCCCTCAATGACACCTCAAATACCCTTGCATTTTATGTTCAAAAGAAGTGTATAGAGTTACTACACATACATAGGGCGCCTAAAGGGTCAAAAAGACTTCTAGTATACTTGGAACGCCACAGGAGGCGCCTAAAGGGGACATGAGGCGCCTATTCTAGGCGTTCGAAGTGTTCAGGAATGTGCCGTATGCATCGAACGCCTACATGAAGTGCCTTATGTGACATCGAACGCCTTTGGAGGTGTTCGAAGTGTTCTGGAATGTGCTGTGACACATCGAATGCCTACATGAAGCGCCTTATGTGACATGAAGCGCCTAATGTAGGTGTTCGAAGCATACGGAGATGCACTGGGACACATTGAACGCCTACATTAGGCGCCTAATGTGACTTGAAGCGCCTAATGTAGGTGTTCGAAGTGTTCTGTTGGTTCAGAACTGCAGTTTTTCTGCAGTAACTCCTTCCCATCACCTTCCTCCTTCAATCCTTTCATGTTTACACTTCAAGATCCATCTTAGCACCTAGATTCATTATGCCTAACACACAACTAACATGAGTTCATTCTTACATCTACCGGTTTGCATCAACCTTAAACCTTCTATTGTTCACATCTCTAATGAATCATCAATCTTCTAACCCACACTCTATTTGCATCAAGACACCTTCTTCACCCTCAAGCTTTCTCCATTCATCTTAAATCATCTAAGACAAAAGTTGACAACGCAGTAACCTATCATAAAACGAAATTTACACCAAAGATCACAGTTTAAGGGCATGTTTGTCAAGAAAGATCACAACATAATCATTTTCAGAATTTGGCCCAAAGAACATGATTTACTCCATCAACAACAACAATTACATATAGTATAGCAATTAACATCAACAAATCCAAGTTACTAATGTGTGATCCGAATTTTCTCTTTATAAGAACATAGGGCCTATAGAATCAAAACTTGCATAAAGCGTATAGAAAAATTACTTGCCTTTGTTTCTAGATAGCCTTACGAGTGTGCTACAGGATTTTGGAAAAGGTTGAACCTAGATTGGCCGCTCTTTCTTCCTTCTCTTCTTCTCTTCTTCTTTTTTCTCTTTTCTTTTCCTTTCTCCTCCTTTTCTTAGACGTTTTCCCCCTTTCTTTTGTGTTGTAACTGGCGGTTTCATGGCCTTAATGGGGAGTTGTGCATGATTTGTGCAACTCCCTCAACATTTAATTGGGGGAGAGGGGTGTTGAGAAATATGTTTGGATAATTTTCAAAGTCATGATTTTAAGTGGCGAATACTTAAAAATGTCATACATGGTGTTATATGTGTAAAAGTTGAAAAAATTGACATCGATCTCTCAGGTTGTTGCACATCGATCGATGTCTAGGGTTTTTAGAAATAATTTTCTAAAATGTGTTAAAATGATTGTTTTCATTTGTACATGATTTATACATGTTCATTATGTGATTATTATGTATTTTTGGTGATTATTTTTGTCTTGTGACTAACGTGCCTTGGAAGTTTCTACAACTTACCAAAAAGGGCAAAATTGGTATTTTGAGTTTTGTAGGAACATGATATGGTGGAAATATTTCAAGAGCATATTCTTATACTATTTATCATGACAAAGTTGATATCATGATTATTTATGACCATCCGGGACATTTCTGGAGTTTTCTCACACCAGGGGTATTTTGGTCATTTTACCCCCAAGGGTATTTTTGGTATTTTCACTCAAGGAATCTCTTGAGTATATTATTATCTTCATTCTGGAGCTGTGTTATTATTATTTTGAAGATAATATGGTGATCTTATATCTTATTCTCTCAACCGATGATATTATTGACTATAGCTGGATATGTGACGATTTGAGATGTCACATTCTATTTTTTCTTGAAGACCCTCTTATGTGTGTTATAAGAGGATATTTATCATCATTATTCAGAGATGTTAAAGGTGTCAAAGGTGTGGAAATGATCTTGATATATAAGAAGAAATATTGGGGAATTTCGGTGTTACACGTTGACATAATCTTGTCTAGTGTTATCTATTTATTTCTTCTTCAAAAATCTGAGTTGCTACACTTATATATATGTGGAAAAACGTGATTAATAAGGTGGATATGATGTGGAGTTCATTTTATGAGTTGGAGACAAGTGGACCAACCAAAAAGGAGCTAGTTGGCAAAATTGCCAACTTGGACTTTACTAAAAATAGCCAACGGCTATATTGTTTTATTGGTGAAATTTCAGCAGATTTTTGAAGTCAAATGAAGACTTCACATGTCCTATTATGATGCTTGAAGTTGGGGATAATTTGGTGGTATTATCCTTTCTTATTTTATTAAGAAAAAATCAACATATATTTTGGAAAATGGACTTAGTAGCCAACGGCTACTTACTAGACTTTTGAGCTGAATTTTTCAAGTTGAAATGGTAAATTCCACATGCCTATTATCTTGCCAAAGAGTTGAGAAGATGATGGAGTTGTTATGGTGCTATTATCTTCACATTTTCAAGATAATTCCAAGTCATCTTTGAGATTAAATTTTCGGCCACATGGAGTTGCCAAGGTGGACCAATCATTGTGTTTTATTTTGCCAAGTGTACAAGGCCAACCAATGATGAGAAGACATTTGGAGTTGATGATGAAGATGATGACACATTGGCATTCTTATCTTCAAGGCTCATCTCACACTATAAATAGAGGCATTGGTGAAGAAGATGAAAAACACACTTGAAGCTCACAAGCATTCTATAGCTTTCATATTCATCTTCTTGTTCTTGTTGTTGTATTTTGTTGTAGCAAAGGTGTTCTTGATATTTTTGTTGTGCTACAAGCCTCTTGAGCTTCATTTGTAAGATTGATTAGCCATCTTTATAAGGCTACATCAATAGGTGTTAGAGGAGTTGCAACTAAGTGTTGCTTAGAAGGTGATTATCCAAGTCTTGAATAGGGTTGGTGTATAACCCAAGGATCAAGCTCGGCTCTTGTTGTAAGGTGCTCATTTCATAGTGAAATCCAAGGAAAGGTGTTCCTTGGGACTGGAGTAGGTCACATTGACCGAACCAGGATAAATCCTCGGTGTTCTTCTCTTGTTTCTTTATTTCTGTTTTCTGCCCGTTTTTGACTGCATTTTTACTCAACTTCACGCAATTTGAAAAAATAGCTAAACATTTTCAAAATTCGTGATTTTTGGTGGAGTTATACTTCAGACTGTTAGCTTTCATTTGCAACAAGAATCACTTGATTTGAGCAAGGGAAAGTTAGTCTTTTAGTCTTTGCAAGATAACTGCTCCAATCTGGCTGCAATCTGACCAGTTTTGAGAAAACTTAAATTCTGTATTTTTCAAGAATTGTTTAAGGTCAGGGCCTTTTGGAAACTTCATCTACACATCCTAAGGAGTGTTTTGATATAAAGATCAACCTTTTTGGTTGAGTATTCAAAGAGAAACACTATTTTCAAAATCAGCAACATTCTGTCCAATTCTCTCCAGATTGACCATCTAAATCTTTTAATTTGTTTGAAGGGTCAAACGATCTTATTTTTGTCTGATTTTTGGACAGAGTCTTGTTAACTCATTGAAGTTTAATTCTGGAAAGTTTCATAATTTTTGGACTTGTGTACAATTATTTGTGAAGTTTTGAAAAACGGGTTCTGAATCTGAGTTGGTCTCAGATTCTGTTTTCAAGGGGATTTTAACAAAGGGTTGTAGTGTAATTTCCGCTAACCACTATTCACCCTCCCCTCTAGTGGTGTTCATTGCAGGTGCACGGTCCAACATTTGGTATCAGAGCCAGACCAACACCACTCAAAAGAAGCAAGATTCAACACCGTACGAACAATACAAGGCTAAGAAACAACAATTCATAATATACTGCTTGTCTCAAATCAAAGGTACATACTATGGCTATTGTTTCTCACAAAGGTGAGTTGGAAGGTATGTCCACACAACGCCCTCCTCTTTTTGATGGCAATAATTTTGTTCATTGGAAACTAAGAATGAGGCTATTCTTAATGGCTATAGACATCGATTTATGGTCTATAGTTGAAGATGGGCCGTACATTCCAATGAAAGTTGTACAAGTTAGTGGAGTAACTCAAGAGGTTGAAAAATATAAAAGTGAATGGTCATCAGATGATAAAAAGAAAATGTCCATGAATGCTAAAGCTATGCAATTACTTTTGAATGGACTTACAACTTCTGAAGCAGGATATGTGTCAAATTGCACAAGTGCACACGACATGTGGAAATCACTTGTATTAAAGCATGAAGGTACTAGTGGTGTTAAAGAGTCAAAAATAAACATGCTTATGACTGAATTAGAGACTTTCAAAATGTTGCCAAACGAATCCATAACATCTATGGATTTGAGGATTACTAATATTTTCAATGCCCTTGAAGCTTTAGGGAAGTCATTTTCGAACAATGAAAAGGTTCAAAAGGTGCTACGAAGTCTCCCTGCTGAATGGGATCCAAAGGTGACTGCAATCGAGGAGACAAAGTCAATCACCAAGATGGATGAATTGATCGGGTCTCTTAAAGTCTATGAGGTAAAACTGAACCAACGAAAGTCTGAATCGTCTAAGTCATCCAGTAAGTCAATAGCCTTCAAAACAACTGAAACACATGCTAATAACGATGATAGTAATAGTGATACTGAATTAGACGATGACTTGATATTGATTGCTAGAAAACTTAGAAAGTTTTTCAAACGCCCAAATAGGAATAGACAACATAATTCTTCTTCTTCTTCTTTTTCTCAATCTAAGAAAAATAACACAAACAAATGGTATAATAAAGAATTAAAGTGTTATGAATGCGGTCAAAAAGGACATATTTCATACGATTGTCCAACAAAGAAAAATAATAATAAAAACAACAATAATAAACAAGCCAAGGACAAGGAAGCTCAAACGTCAAAGACAAAGGAGTCTAAGGCAAGAAAAGGGAAACGGGCAATGAAGGTGAGCACATGGAGCGACTCATCCGACTCAGAATCCGAAACTGAGGAAGCTCAAGTGTGCTTCGTATCCAACGAGGTATGTTCTTCTTCTGATAGTGATTCTGATAGTGACATGACATTTGATTGAAATGTATGAAGAATTCCTACGAATGCATACTCACTGTAAGAGGCTCTCTAAAGAAAAGAAGAAACTAGTTGAAGAAAATGACAAGTTGAAGACGTCCAACTTGGAATTTTCCGATCAACTAGAATCTCTTAAACAAGAGTCTACTAATACTCTTGATTCTTTAGAGAACAAAATTGAATCATATAGGAAAGATGAACAAAAGTTACAAATGGAAAATAAAATGTTGAAATCCAAGTTAGAAAATTGTGAAAATGAAATAGTGCAACTTAAGTCTTCTAAATTTACCTTAGAAAAAATGATAGAACAATTTAAATCGGGTGCAAATATGTTAGATACACTTATCTCATCACAAAAGTATGGCAATGATAAAACCGGCCTAGGCTATAAAGAAGAAAACGAAAAAGTAAATGAAAAGACTAAGTTTGTTTCATCTAGTACAAAGTTGCCATATAATACAAAATCAACTTTGCCTGCTACATCTTCTTCTACACCTTCTTCTACTCATATCAAGGCAAAAATACAACACAAACCCACCAATATGCACACGCATAAACATACATCTAGGCCAAATTTTGCATCTAGACAACCTAGAAATCATGCCTACATGTATACAAATGCAACTAGACCAAATAAAATGCATCCAACTTTTTATGAACCTAAGCATAAGCAACTCTCAT
Source organism: Eustoma russellianum (assembly GCA_036186865.1). Classification (NCBI taxonomy): domain Eukaryota; kingdom Viridiplantae; phylum Streptophyta; class Magnoliopsida; order Gentianales; family Gentianaceae; genus Eustoma; species Eustoma russellianum. The sequence goes on from AP025052.1 coordinate 13,710,922, forward strand.
ACAAGTCTTATAGAAATACACATGAATATACATATAGAGCACCATATAAGAAACAAAATCGCATGCCTTATACACATTATAAGATTCGGTCATCCTATAATGATTATCAACCATGGCGCAACATGTATAACAATGCATCCTCACTTATGTGGAATAATCATCTATATGCTTATCCTTCTTACTTTAACCATGCTAAAAATGTGCCTAGAAAGTATATTCAAGTTTGGATACCTAAGGGTTATCTAAACAAGAATAATGCCCCTAACATTCAAGGACCCAAATAAAGGGTACCTAAAACTTTGTCTCCATTGTAGGAAAAATGCAAGGAATGCAAGAAAGAGGCAAAGTCAAAGAATCTAAAAACCAAATGGTTTTTAGATAGTGGATGTTCGAGGCATATGACGGGCAACTCCAATCTATTCACCGAACTTGAACATATTGATGGTGGAAAGGTAACATTCGGTGACAACAACAAAGGAAAAGTTGTTGGAAAAGGAACAATCGGGGACCCAAACACATTTCAAATACGAAATGTGTTGCTAGTAAGCAATCTCTCTTATAATTTACTTAGTATTTCTCAACTTATAGATTGTGGTTATAATGTCTCATTTCTTCCCAATTCTTGTGATATAATAAATGAAAAAGGAGAAACGGTTTTAAAAGGAAATAGAGATGGAAATATTTATACCCTTACCTTATATAACATGTTAAATGCTAAGGTTAAGTGTCTAATATCACATGACTTAGATGTGAATTTATGGCATAGAAGATTAGGCCATATAGGAATTTCAACCATTAGGAAATTATCTAAAAAGAATTTAATTAGAGGTATGCCTAAGTTAGACTTAGATAATTTTCAAATGTGTGAAACATGTATTAAGGGAAAACACATTAAAGAAACCTTAAAACCGAAACATGAAGTGAGTACTAGTCATGTACTAGAATTGCTTCACTTAGACTTATTTGGTCCAAGTAGGACAAGAAGTCTAGGTGGACACTACTATGTGTGTGTCATAGTAGACGATTACTCACGCTACACATGGACATTGTTCTTAACACACAAAGACGATGCTCCATTAGCAATCGAAACCCTTATCAAGCAACTTGAAAACATTTACGAAGAAAATGTCAAAAGAATTAGAAGTGATAGAGGTGGAGAATTTAAAAATAAAGACGTAATCAAATTTTGTGAACTTTATGGAATAAAACATGAATTCTCACCACCTAGAACACCACAACTCAATGGAGTTGTTGAACGTAAAAATAGAACGATTCAAGAAGTTGCAAGGACAATGCTGTGTGAAAATAAATTACCTAAGTATTTATGGGCTGAAGCTGTTAACTGTGCATGTTATATTATAAATAGGCTCACTATTAGAAAGAAATTAAATAAAACGCCTTATGAATTGCTAAACAATAGACAACCTAAAATAGATTATCTTAAAGTATTTGGATGTAAATGTTTGTGCTAAACACTAAGGATAATCTAGATAAATTTGAACAAAAGTCTATTGAATGTATATTTGTTGGATATTCAACTAACTCAAGAGCATATAGGTGTTATAATCCTGCATCTAGAAAAATAATTGAATCCATACATGTGAAATTCAATGAAAATGCATGCTTTGAAGTTAGTGATAAACATCAACATAAACAAGAAACAAATGTTGAAAATATGTTTGATGATGAAGTATTACTTGAGCCTGTACTTGATCATCTAGAACCAACTCCCCCTGAACAAGACATGCATGAACCCTTAGATGAAATGAATCAAGAAAATTTGCAATTGGAAGATGATACAACTAATGATCCAATTACATATGATAACATTCACACTAATGAAACTTTTGAACAAGATGAGGGTGAACCTAGTCAATCTAGGAATTGGTGGCACCCTAGAGAATTAATCATTGGGGATCCAAGTGTTGGGGTTAGAACACGTAGAAACATAAGTCAACTTGAAGGACATAGCTTAGTCTCACACATAGAACCTAAGAATGTTAAGGAAGCCTTAGGTGACATATCATGGATAGATGCTATGCATGAGGAATTAAATCAATTCACAAGGAACAACGTATGGGACTTAGTACCTAAACCTGAAGACAAGTCTATCATAGGAACTAAATGGGTCTTTAGGAATAAAATGGATGAACAAGGAAATATTACAAGAAATAAGGCTAGACTAGTCGCACAAGGTTATAATCAACAAGAAGGAATAGATTATGAGGAAACCTTTGCACCCGTTGCACGACTAGAAGCAATTAGATTGTTACTTGCGATTGCAAGTCTAAGTAACATTAAACTCTTCCAAATGGATGTCAAGAGTGCATTCTTAAATGGATACATCCAAGAAGAAGTGTTTGTCAAACAACCCCCTGGATTTGAAGATCCAAAGAATCCTAACCATGTTTACAAGCTTAAGAAAGCTTTATATGGTTTGAAACAAGCTCCAAGAGCTTGGTATGATAGATTTGCAAACTTTCTTATTGCGAATAATTATGAAAGGGGAACCATAGACAAAACATTATTCCTAAGAAGAAAAGGTAATGATTTGTTAATAGTTCAAATATACGTAGACGATATTATCTTTGGTTCAACTAACCCTACCTTAGTAAAAGACTTCGAAGAATGTATGAAGTCAGAGTTTGAAATGTCAATGGTAGGAGAGTTGAATTATTTCTTAGGACTCCAAATCAAACAAACCCCTCAAGGAATTCACATTAGCCAACTTAAGTATGTCAATGATATGATTAAGAAGTTTGGCTTTGAAGATTTGAAACCTACAACTACCCCCATGAGTGTTAGTACCAAACTCGATAAGGATGAAAATGGTAAATCTTTTGATGACACACTCTATAGGTCTATGATTGGCTCATTGTTATACTTAACTGCATCAAGACCTGATATCATGTTTAGTGTGTGTATGTGTGCTAGGTTTCAATCTTGTCCTAAGGTATCACATTACAATGCATTGAAAAAGATATTTAGATATCTTAAGCATACACCTCACTTAGGACTATGGTATGATAAAAATGCTAAGTTGGAATTACACGCATATAGTGATGCTAATTATGGTGGTTGCAAGTTAGATAGAAAATCCACTAGCGGCACATGTCAATTCATAGGAACCAATTTGATCTCTTGGTTTTCTAAAAAGCAAGCTAGTGTAGCTCTTTCTACCACTGAAGCCGAGTATATTGCTTTGAGTTTATGTACTACCCAAATACTTTGGCTTAAACAGCAACTTAGTGATTTTGGCATTAAAATGAAAAAGATTCCAATTTTCTGCGATAGCACAAGTGCAATCAATCTTTCCCGGAATCCGGTGCTTCATTCTAAGGCCAAACACATTGAGGTGCGATACCACTTTCTTCGCGATCATGTTCAAACTGAGGACATAGTGATAAACTATATAAGAACTGATCACCAAATCGCCGATATCTTTACCAAACCCCTTAATCAAGCCACGTTTGAAAACTTACGAGCCAAGTTAGGTATGATGACTTACGATACCATTGTATAGTTCTATCTTTTGCATGATTTGCAAAATAAAGGGGGAGATAGCATAAGCACATGATTTTAGATTTTAGTTGGTAAGTCATCATTTGGTATGAAATGATAAGTTTCAAATATAAGTTAAGAGTTAAGTATAGGTTAAGGGGGAGAGTATGAGTTGAGGGGGAGCAACATACTATTTAAAAGTTGAAAACATTTGGTTAAACTTTTTAAATTTTTGGTTATAAGTTGTGACATTAAAATCATGTTAGGTTATTTTGAAAATCATCCAAAAGGGGGAGAATGTTGAGAAATATGTTTGGATAATTTTCAAAGTCATGATTTTAAGTGGCGAATACTTAAAAATGTCATACATGGTGTTATATGTGTAAAAGTTGAAAAAATTGACATCGATCTCTCAGGTTGTTGCACATCGATCGATGTCTAGGGTTTTTAGAAATAATTTTCTAAAATGTGTTAAAATGATTGTTTTCATTTGTACATGATTTATACATGTTCATTATGTGATTATTATGTATTTTTGGTGATTATTTTTGTCTTGTGACTAACGTGCCTTGGAAGTTTCTACAACTTACCAAAAAGGGCAAAATTGGTATTTTGAGTTTTGTAGGAACATGATATGGTGGAAATATTTCAAGAGCATATTCTTATACTATTTATCATGACAAAGTTGATATCATGATTATTTATGACCATCCGGGACATTTCTGGAGTTTTCTCACACCAGGGGTATTTTGGTCATTTTACCCCCAAGGGTATTTTTGGTATTTTCACTCAAGGAATCTCTTGAGTATATTATTATCTTCATTCTGGAGCTGTGTTATTATTATTTTGAAGATAATATGGTGATCTTATATCTTATTCTCTCAACCGATGATATTATTGACTATAGCTGGATATGTGACGATTTGAGATGTCACATTCTATTTTTTCTTGAAGACCCTCTTATGTGTGTTATAAGAGGATATTTATCATCATTATTCAGAGATGTTAAAGGTGTCAAAGGTGTGGAAATGATCTTGATATATAAGAAGAAATATTGGGGAATTTCGGTGTTACACGTTGACATAATCTTGTCTAGTGTTATCTATTTATTTCTTCTTCAAAAATCTGAGTTGCTACACTTATATATATGTGGAAAAACGTGATTAATAAGGTGGATATGATGTGGAGTTCATTTTATGAGTTGGAGACAAGTGGACCAACCAAAAAGGAGCTAGTTGGCAAAATTGCCAACTTGGAATTTACTAAAAATAGCCAACGGCTATATTGTTTTATTGGTGAAATTTCAGCAGATTTTTGAAGTCAAATGAAGACTTCACATGTCCTATTATGATGCTTGAAGTTGGGGATAATTTGGTGGTATTATCCTTTCTTATTTTATTAAGAAAAAATCAACATATATTTTGGAAAATGGACTTAGTAGCCAACGGCTACTTACTAGACTTTTGAGCTGAATTTTTCAAGTTGAAATGGTAAATTCCACATGCCTATTATCTTGCCAAAGAGTTGAGAAGATGATGGAGTTGTTATGGTGCTATTATCTTCACATTTTCAAGATAATTCCAAGTCATCTTTGAGATTAAATTTTCGGCCACATGGAGTTGCCAAGGTGGACCAATCATTGTGTTTTATTTTGCCAAGTGTACAAGGCCAACCAATGATGAGAAGACATTTGGAGTTGATGATGAAGATGATGACACATTGGCATTCTTATCTTCAAGGCTCATCTCACACTATAAATAGAGGCATTGGTGAAGAAGATGAAAAACACACTTGAAGCTCACAAGCATTCTATAGCTTTCATATTCATCTTCTTGTTCTTGTTGTTGTATTTTGTTGTAGCAAAGGTGTTCTTGATATTTTTGTTGTGCTACAAGCCTCTTGAGCTTCATTTGTAAGATTGATTAGCCATCTTTATAAGGCTACATCAATAGGTGTTAGAGGAGTTGCAACTAAGTGTTGCTTAGAAGGTGATTATCCAAGTCTTGAATAGGGTTGGTGTATAACCCAAGGATCAAGCTCGGCTCTTGTTGTAAGGTGCTCATTTCATAGTGAAATCCAAGGAAAGGTGTTCCTTGGGACTGGAGTAGGTCACATTGACCGAACCAGGATAAATCCTTGGTGTTCTTCTCTTGTTTCTTTATTTCTGTTTTCTGCCCGTTTTGACTGCATTTTTACTCAACTTCACGCAATTTGAAAAAATAGCTAAACATTTTCAAAATTCGTGATTTTTGGTGGAGTTATACTTCAGACTGTTAGCTTTCATTTGCAACAAGAATCACTTGATTTGAGCAAGGGAAAGTTAGTCTTTTAGTCTTTGCAAGATAACTGCTCCAATCTGGCTGCAATCTGACCAGTTTTGAGAAAACTTAAATTCTGTATTTTTCAAGAATTGTTTAAGGTCAGGGCCTTTTGGAAACTTCATCTACACATCCTAAGGAGTGTTTTGATATAAAGATCAACCTTTTTGGTTGAGTATTCAAAGAGAAACACTATTTTCAAAATCAGCAACATTCTGTCCAATTCTCTCCAGATTGACCATCTAAATCTTTTAATTTGTTTGAAGGGTCAAATGATCTTATTTTTGTCTGATTTTTGGACAGAGTCTTGTTAACTCATTGAAGTTTAATTCTAGAAAGTTTCATAATTTTTGGACTTGTGTACAATTATTTGTGAAGTTTTGAAAAACGGGTTCTGAATCTGAGTTGGTCTCAGATTCTGTTTTCAAGGGGATTTTAACAAAGGGTTGTAGTGTAATTTCCGCTAACCACTATTCACCCCCCCCCCTCTAGTGGTGTTCATTTTGTAGGACCTCAGGCGCTACCATCTCTCCCAAAACCAATTGGTGACAGGAGATGCGCATACCCTAGCCTTATAGTGCATTCAGCACACAAGCGCCCACGGCATTCGACTGTGACTTGGCCCACACGGCCTACGCCCACCGGCCTACGCCACGGGACAATTGCTGCACCTAACAAGGGGCAATTTTGGCAATTTCCAACTTTTGACAATTTATCCACTTACATTTTATTTCACTAGTCCTCATAAACATACATTATTACTATAGTTGTATTTTAAGTTGTTTTAGATTTATTTGACATTGGACTCGAAAATCACGGGGTATGACAATATAGGTCCAAATCCATAAGATTAGGCCTCTTAATTTATTCCCCTGTGATGTCCAATTTTCCAGCTTTGGTACATTAACTTTAAATCCACAATTACCCGTCCAAACGATAATACCAAGTTGATTAATTTACATGGTCATGCTCCTCTATGTCTTAGATGATTAACATAAAATTTCCAGAACAATCCAATAACTTTAAAGGGTTCATTTAATTATTTCTCCAAAATAGGTCAAATGTTGTTACTAGATTGACCACTTTTACTAAAAATTATATTGTGGTAAAACCATAATTCGTTTTCCCAAAATTCCAACTCAAAGATGTCATAAACATACCGAACTAGCATACCACCGACATTTATTCCATTTGAATTTTTCTAAAATCTATTTTTGGGTCATGCAACTCGTTACTCATTTCTGCCCTGTTCCAGTGATTTCAGCTAGAACAGTTTTACCAAATAATTCCTTAAAAATAATCCATAACTTATTTTCCCAAAATTCCAACTTTCATATTTACTACACACCTAAGGTTGTCACCACACCAAAAATCAGCTTTATTGAACATCTACAAGATCTAATTTTTTAAGTCATTCAAAATGTTATACAATTCCGCCAAGTTCCAGAATTTCCAGCCTGAGCTGTTTCACCAAATATCTGATTAAAACTATTCCACAACTTATTTTATCAAAGTTCCAACTCTCACGCTTGCTACACACATAGGGATATCATCATGCCAAAAATCAAATTGTTTTCACGTTAGTAAGGCCCATTTTGAGGTCTCACAACACACTGCTCAATTCTATCCAGGTCCGATAATTTTGTATTTTGTTATCTTTTCATGTCAAGTGACCACTAAATATCTTGTGCTTATGAAATAACTTATTAGTCACCACATACACCTTTTTCACATGAATATCCAGATTTCATCCTTTTTATTGAGTCATCTTTGCATCATACCAAAACAGTTTGTAGTTTGTACACAACAAGTATCATATTTGCTCTAAACAAGTGTTCTTTCTTGAAGTCAAGACTCACCATCACATTCACCTCTTTGGCCGAAAGTTTCATACACAAATTTTAAAATATTTATTTGGACATGCAACACATTCACATGCTAGTTCTTTTTTTTATCCTACCAAGTAACATTGTAAAATTACGTCTAGCACTTGCATGTCATCTTGATGCTTCCTAAGTTTCATCCAAGAGCTATTCTTGCCTAGGGTCACTTGGTTGAACCTTACTCTATCCTAAATCAGACTCATATCACTTTGCATGTAAGAAAAGATTTCATCTTTGAAGGATTTAATCACATGCAAGACATTGTTCTTAGGGGATCACTAAGATATGGTCTTAAAACTTAGTGTATACAACTAAAGTTCACATCTTAGACAAATCTAGCCATTTAAGTCACTAATTCTTCAAATAAATCATGAGAGTCTAGTGTATACTTGCCTCTTCAAGCTAAAGCTCTTTTCTTAGCTTGGATATTGGATGAGTTGAGTTGAGATCTTCCTCCTCCTTCACCCTTGAGCATACGGTTGGTTTGAAGGAATGAGGGAAGAATGTTAGTCATCATTCTTTGATGAAAATAGAATTATTTTGAGGTTAGATCTTCTTATCAAAGTGGGACTTTGAATGGAGCTTCAAGTATCAAAGGATTGCACCACCTAAAAGAGTTGAATGTCTTGCACCTAGTGACCATGAAGGTCATGGTTTGGGGTGGAGAAAAAGGAAATCATCTGAGCTTCATTCCTTATAAAAATAAGAATACACTTAAGGAGCTTGGAACAAAACTTACCTAGATGTTTCTTGAGTCTTGAAGATGAGACTTCAGTTGGAAATCCTAGCTCCAAGATGAAGGGGTTGAAAGTTGTGTGGTTGGAAGGAGATGGAAGAAACTTGCTAAGTGTTGGCTTGTCTTAGTGAAATGAGGTTGTATTGCAACATTTAAAAAAATCTAGGGGCATGGGGGAAGGGAACCCGGCGGTGCATGGGGGAATGGAAAAAGGAGAACCTAGCTTGTAGCCTCAAGCTTTTCTTCCATGCTAGACTTCTTTTCTTATTTTTTATTCTTTCTTTTTGCATGATTGTCTTGCATGCTTGGTTATTTAATTAATTATTTGAAATATTAAGGATAATTTAGAAAAATCAAGAGGATTCTAGAACCCCTTGGGGTCTTTGGCCGAAAGTTGGGGGGTTTTTGGGGGTAGTTATGTCTTTTCACATATATCATATCCCATACTTACATAATTTATGATATTATTTATTTTATCTCATTATGATATTAATCTTTCTTTGTGAGGATCATGTATGTTTGCATTCTTATAAAAAACGGAATTTTTCCAAGATCCTCCAAGGCCCTATGATCGAATTTACAACGTCTTGGAGGGCTAAATGGTCATTTCATGCGCTCCACAACATCCATTTGTATAATTATATCTCATCCATCTCAAAGGAAATCTAGATACAGACTCACTAAGGTAACATAATAAAATGCAACTTGGAGAACTTCTTTATTACGTCGCATCAAACGAGTTCTGGTATAGTACGATTTTCGCGGGGTACAACAAAATAGGTCCTAAACATGCTCCTAAATAAGGAAAAATAAACACCATTCATTTCCTACAAAACCCTATTGAGGCCGAAATGCACACACACTCAAATATACTCATCCACAACTCATGATTTAACCCTATTCTCAACATAGTTCGTTAAGAGTGCTTAGACCAACTTTCTTAGGGAACATAGTACCTTATTTTGGCACCCATTAATACCTTCAAATGTCTTCTAAGGATGTTTTTCAAAAGACCCTAAAACAGTCCACTTGACTTGTTATTTTGGCCATATCAAGCATCATGGAACATGCAACATACAATATTCATACCATTCCTTGTTATGTTACCATGGCAGCCCAAATATACAAATTATGTAACATAATACATGCTAAAAATAGGGGTCTTAGCATGTCCATCAACTAACATGAGCCAAAGAGTAAACTTTCATACTAGTATTTCATCAAAGTTCACAACTTTACTATTTCATGCTTATCATGTCATCTAAAGATCATACCTTACTATGACTAAACATTCAAGTCATTAAATCCTTAAATAAATCATGAAAGTCTAAAGTATACTTGCCTTTTTGTTGAGTCCGAATTTCTTCTTACTTTAGAGTGGATCAAATGGCTTGAGATCTCCTCCTACTTCACCGTGGTGTACACGGTTTTGAAGCCAAAAATGGAGGTTTGCATTATCCTTAAATCCAAAGGTAAATGAACTATATTTAAGGTAGAGTTTCTTACCAAAATAGCTTAGTGTTGCAATCCTAGCCACCAACTATCACCACTTCCTAAAAGTTGGAAGATATCACCTCCCTTTTTCTTCCTATGACTCATGGTTTGTAGGGTTAGGGAAACACCCGACTTTTAAGCTTTATGGAAGTTAGAATGGACATATAGAGGTTTAAAACTCCTTACCAATATAGAACTTGTGTTGGAGTGGCTCACTTGAGGGACTTCTATGCCAAGGAGTTTGAAGATCCTTCACCTAGTGCACATGCAAGGCCGTGGGTTTTTGGGGGAAATGGAGAGCAATGTGAGCTTCAGAAGTTGATAATCTAAGATTAATGAAGATCTTGAAAGACTTGCTTACCTAGATTGAAGCTTGAGAGTTGAAGGAGATGATCTTGGTGTATTTTTACGAACACCTTTGGGTCAAGAAGTTTCTTGAGTACTTGAATCTCTTGAGGTGTTTGTATATTGCCTTATGAGGAATTTAGTCGATGGAGTATGGATGGAATGTAGCTTGCTTGTTAGGAGGTTGAAGAAGAAGCCATGGGGGCTTCAAGGGCTGCTGGACGAAGGTAAAAAAGGAGGGAAAGGGGGCGTCTCTTCACTTGTCTTGGAGCATAATCATGAGAGGGAGTAAATGGATGTTAGCTACTTAATAGAAGTTGTATCTTTTGAGGGTTACTTGTTATAAAAGATCTTTTTGGTGGTTAGTTAGGCTATTAAAGAGGATAGTTCTAGATCCTCTTCTTAGGGTTAGCCGATTTATTTTTTGTTGTGAGGGCATAATTCGTATTTCACTATGAAGCATTTTCCATACTTATAAAATATTATTTATCTTAAGGGATCTATAAAAGAAAGAAAATAATTGGAATGTAGAAAATTGAAATTGAGAAATAGGACTTTTTATTAAGCCACATTATATACATCGGGGGTACATAGTAGTTTGATGATGGGTGCAACATCCACCCCCCCTTAACATAAGTTTCGTCCTCGAAACTTAAGAGACTAGCCAAAAAGGTGTGGGTATTGATTCCTCATGCTTCCCTCAGTCTCCCAAGTGGCTTCATATCCAGAATGATGTTTCCACTGAACTTTCACCATACAAGTAATGACTCCATATTTTTAAAGCAAATACCACTGTGGCAAGCTCAAGATCATGAATGTGGTAGTTTTGCTCGAATGGCTTCAATTTTCGGGATGCGCAGGCTATTACTCTATCCTTCTGCATACAAACACATCCAAGACCGTTCTTTGAGACGTCACTATACACAACATATTTTTCGCCAGGAATGGGCTGAGCCAAAATAGGGGCGGATGTCAACTTTGATTTTAACTCTGAAAAGCTCCTTTCACAATCAGCATTCCACTCAAACTTTGTTTTCTTTTGTGTCAATCTTGTGAGGGGAACAGCTATTCTTGAGAATCCTTCAATAAACTTTCGATAATACCTTGCTAGTCCAAGGAAGCTTCTCACCTCTGTAACATTAGTTGGCCTGGGCCATTCTGTAATGGCTTCAATTTTCTTGGGATCTACAGAAATCCCATCTTCTGATATGACATGGCCGAGGAAGGATACACTATGTAGCCAGAACTCGCATTTGCTAAATTCGCATATAAGCGTCTTTCTCTTAAAATATTAAAAACCGTTCTCAAATGGGCTGCATGGGTTTCTTCATCCGGTGAATAGATCAAGATATCGTCTATGAAGACCACTATAAACTTGTCTAACTGATCCTGAAAGACTCGATTCATGAGATCCATAAAAGCTGCAGGAGTGTTGGTCAAACAGAATGGCATGACAAGGAATTCGTAGTGTCCATAGCGTGTTCTGAAAGCAGTCTTAAGAACGTCTTCAGCCTCAATCTTCAATTGGAAATATCCAGATCGCAGGTCCATTTTACTGAAAACCCGAGATCCCTGCATTTAAGACACTTTAGATAGGGTGTTGGAAAATTTAAACTTTAGTCGAAATAAGATTTGTTAATTACGTACCCTGAGTTGATCGAATAAATCGTGGATCCGAGGCAGTGGGTACTTTTTCTTTATGGTGATTTTGTTAAGTTCTCGATAATCGATGCATAACCGCATGTCTTTTGGATTAACCAATGCCCCAGCCGCCTTTATGGATCTAATGAACACAGTATTTCAGAAACAACTGGACAAGTTCGTTGTAGTGTTCATTGACGACATTCTGGTATACTCCCCTGACGAGGATACTCATGCGGAACATTTGAGGGAAGTCTTAGAGACCCTTTGGAGAAGCAAATTGTATGCCAAGTTTAGTAAGTGTGAGTTCTGGTTGAAGAGCGTAGCCTTTTTGGGTCATGTGGTCTCTGAAGAAGGAATTTCCGTGGATCCAAATAAAGTGGAGGCGATCACCGAATGGCCTAGGCCTACTAATGTGACGGATGTAAGAAGTTTTCTTTGACTGGCTGGGTACTACAGGAAATTTGTCGAGGGCTTCTCGTCGATTGCAGTGCCTCTAAGCCGATTGACACAGAAAGAAGTCAAAGTTCGAATGGACCACCGAGTGTGAGCAGAGCTTCGCCGAGCTAAAAAGGAGACTGACCACTGCCCCTGTTCTTGCTCAGCCCTCCGGGTCAGAAGGGTTTGTCATTTATAGTGACGCTTCGAAGAACGGGCTAGGTAGATGTATATAATTTCGAGTTGATTTTGTATATGACTAGAGATGTGGTCTAATTTTCGTATTTCAGGATGTGTGTTAATGCAAAAAGGCAAGGTCATTGCGTATGCTTCGCGACAGCTAAAGCCCTATGAGCAGAACTATCCAACACATGATCTGGAACTGGCAGCAGTGGTATTCGCACTGAAAATCTGGGGCCACTACCTATATGGAGTGAAGTGCGAGGTGTTCACCGATCACAAAAGCCTTAAGTATCTATTCACGCAAAAGGAGCTGAACATGCACCAAAGAAGATGGTTAGAGCTGTTGAAAGATTACGACTTGACCATCAGCTATCATCCAGGGAAGGCCAATCGAGTTGCTGATGCCTTAAGTAGGAAATCGAGCCATGCACGGCAGGCTACTCTAGAAAAGGAAATGGCAGAGTTTGAGTTGGATCTGGTGGATTCTACCACAGATATCTTGGCCACGCTCATTATCACTCCAACCTTGGTAGATCAGATTAAGGAAGCACAGAAGGACGATGCAACAATTAGTGAAACGCGAGAAAGAATGCTAACCAGCCAAGTGGATGGATTTCAGGTTCATGATGATGGTAGTATGTGGTACCAAGGAAGGTTGTGCGTACCGGATGTTGAGGATCTCAGGAGGGAGTTGTTAAAAGAAGCACATAATTTGAAACTGTCTATCCACCCTGGTGCTATGAAAATGTACAATGATCTGAAAAGACACTATTGGTGGAATGGCATGAAGAGGGACATTGCTGAGTTTGTGGAAAGGTGCCTCGTTTGCCAGCAAGTTAAGGCGGAACACCAAAGACCGGGTGGACTGATGCGACCACTAGAGATACCCGAATGGAAGTGGGAGCATGTGACAATGGACTTTGTGGTTGGACTCCAAAAGACAAGAAATGGGAATGATGTGATATGGGTAATCGTAGATCGATTGACTAAGTCCGCTCATTTCTTGCCTATTCCCACCGGGCTTACTATGGAGAGGTTGGTAACTATGTACATTGATAACATTGTTTGCCTCCATGGAGTGCCATTCAGCATAGTATCCGACCGTGATCCAAAGTTTACATCTCAGTTCTAGGCAGCGTGCCAGAAGAAGATGGGGACTGAGTTGCGACTGAGCACTGCTTTTCACCCTCAAACCGATGGTCAATCTGAGAGGACCATTCAGACCTTGGAAGACATGTTGAGGGCATGCGCATTGGATTTCAAAGGGAACTGGGACAGCATGCTTAAGTTGATAGAATTTTCCTATAACAACAGCCATCACATTGCCATAGGTATGGCACCATTCGAGGCCCTATATGGACGAAAGTGTAGGTCACCTGTGCAGTGGGACGAAGTTGGTGAACGTAGGTTGACGGCTCCAGAAATAATCGAGCAGACTAAAGAACAGGTGAAACTAATTCGTGAACGTCTTAAGACGGCTCAAGATAGAAGTAAGAGTTGGGCCGACACAAAGAGGCGACCTTTAGAGTTCGAGGAGGGAGAAAAGGTCTATCTTAAGGTGTCACCCATGAAGGGTGTGACATGGTTTGGAGTAAAAGGGAAGTTGAAGCCACGATATATTGGACCATAGGAGATACTCGAAAGGGTTGGAGATTTAGCATACAATTTGGCACTGCCTCCAATGTTGGCTCAAGTGCACAATGTATTTCACGTCTCCCAGTTGAGAAAGTATGTACCTGACCCGAGTCATGTACTAGACGCGTAACCACTTAAGATTAGACCGGATACGTCTTATGAAGAGGTACCGATACGAATTCTGGATCGCAAGGAGCAAGAACTTAGAAGAAAGATTATTCCCTATGTCAAGGTTCAATGGAGCAATCACCGGGAGAATGAAGCGACATGGGAACTATAAGAGCAAATGCGCGACCGCTACCCTCACCTATTTGATTAAGGTACGACAAGTTTCGGGGTCGAAACTTTTTGTAAGGGGGGTAGGATGTTATATCCGAAAAAAGGAAAAAAAAAAGAAAAAATGTTTTGAGATAATAACAAAATATTTAAATTTCTAAATTTTATCTTTTCTTCCTTATCAATCCCCCAAGTCTCTCCCTCTCCCCTTTATTCTCTCATTAACCCTAATCCCTCCCTCTTTCTTTCTTTTCACACGACAGCCTCCTCCCCCCTTTCCTCTCTCAATTTTCGGCCATAAGGGATAAAGGAAAAGAAGGATCTTTGATCCAAGGATCAAGAAGAAGGAATCAAACGCTCACAAGATCATCACACCTTTCTATATCAATCACTTTTGCTAGGATCGAGGTAGGTGCATACTAATTATTTCCTCAAAACGGTATGAAAGTTGCATAGGCAAAAGGGTATTTTTGTGTGTTGTTGTCGTTATTCTTGATTTCGATATTAGATCTTGATTATGTGGCCAATGTGTTTATTTTCTGTTATACGTTCTTGATTTCAATGTGATCTTGTTGTTGTACGTTTCCTTGTGGGGTTGAGATGTCGTTATGCGTTTATGGATATGCGGGATGGGGTGAAAGGTTGAATGAGATCTGATGAATGGACTGCAGAAATTTCAGATTGGAAATTCTGAAATACGGGGACATCGATCGATCGACGTCCAGCAGCTGAGGGTTCGATGTGCCTCAGATGAACGTCGATCGATCGACGTCTAAAGGGTGAGGGATCGATGTACCTCATAAGTACATCGATCGATCGACGTCAACTGAGTGAGTGTTCGATGTGTCTCAGTTGGACGTCGATCGATCGACGTCAGAGGATGACATCCCACTGTTTCATTCACTTTCTCTTGCATTCATGGCACGTGCATGTGCATGAGGTACCCATTGTCTGAGGGCGTGCGTGTCCGGAGGATACGTAGCGTCTATAGGGCGTGGGGGCCGTGATGATACGCAGCGTCGGTCGGGCGTGGGTGTCATGCGATACGCAGCGTCTATAGGGCGTGGGTGTCGTGCGAATACGCAACATCTATAGGGCGTGGGTGTTTGAAGATACGCAGCGTCTATAGGGCGTGGGTGACGTACGATACGCAGCGTCTATAGGGCGTGGGTGTCCAGAACAGCAAGTGGTGGCTAGAGACCATGACGCTGGAGTTAGAACCCGGGAGCATGCATTGCATATAGGTCTAGGAGCATGTTGCCTGACATATTCCTAGTTGCGAATGACACGTTATGTGAGCATGCATCACGTACTTGCGCATGCATCTTGTGTGGATTGTTTACTTTCTGTATAAGGCATGTCGGGTTGTGTTATGTCAGTTACATGGAATGTCTTACTTCCGATTGCTTGCTATGTGTCTTATGTGATTACGTGGAAATATCTTTTTGGGTATGTACGTTCGTATTGTTTTGAGAGGCACCTACTGGGTGATTACCATCACTCACCCCTACTAGTCCAGGTGAAGCAGAGACGGAATATGACTATATCTTCATTGAGGATGGGTCCGATATCGTGGAATGGGCTGAGTGACTCGTAGATACGTGTGCGGCAAGGATGGAGACGGGCTTTTGGTGGTGCCATGGGATGACACAGACAGTTTATTTTCAGCTTTTTCTTTGAAAACAATTTCATGCTTTTAAACTTATACTTTTGACCCTGACTTGTAAGGCCGGGTCAGCCTAGATTTTCTGTCGTTATTTTCTTAAATTTCATTAATTTCAAATTAGTATTTTGACTTATCGTTTCTGCAGAAAGAAAAGGAAAACTTTTCTATGTCAGCACTGACGTGTAGTAGGTTGATGTGACGCCTTGTATTCTCCTGAGTGAGATACGGCGGGTGCACCGTTACCGAGGTTGGAGCTCGGGAGCGGGGCGCTACAGTTGCTGCTGCTGGGCCCCTCTGTCTGGACAATCTCCAATCAGGTGGCCATCCTTACCGCATCCAAAACACTATCCAGTCTTCCATTGACACTCACCCATATGTCTCTTCTAGCACTGAGGGCACACTGGTATAGCTGGCTGCTGGGGTGGAGCTTGATTCTTTTGCTGATTAGCTTGCTGCTGCTGGCGGCGCTGATTCTAACCCTGTGATCCCCCTTGACGAATAGATCCTCTGAAATTCTTCTTTCCTACCTTCCTGAACTTCTCATTTTGAGTCACTTGCCTTTCCCTTTTCTGTCCCACATCGTCTCGACGGATAATATTTCTGTCGATCCTATAACAGGCGTCCAAAAGGGCTCCAAAATTTGTAGGAGTTGCATTTACCAACCATGCTCTAATCCTTGGGTTCAACCCTCTTTCAAATTTCAAAATTTTCGTCTCTTCATCATTCATGGTAGATGGTTGAAATCTTCCCAATGCAATGAACTTATTGGCATAATCTGCAACAGTCATACCGGACTCTTGCTTCAGTGATTCAAACTCATGCTGCTTCTGCAACTTCATTGACGGAGGAGTGTAGAACTTATGGAATTCTTGCAGGAATCTTTCCCAAGCAATTAGTCTTGGCAACAAGTGTAATGTAGGATCTGCACGGCACCACTAGAAGGGGGATTGAATAGTGGGTGCGGAAAATTTGGTTTTTAAAATTGTTTTAGACCAAAAACCCAACTTCTGAAAACAGTTTATGTTTTCAGGACCTGTTTTGAAATGTTTTGAGAACTAGGTTACAGATCTTCCAAAATTATGAAATTTGGAGAGATCTTAGTCTCAGATGTTCTGAATATTTCCTAAAAATTTCAGATTAAAATTCAACCTTTAATCCCCTTAAAATTCGTTGGTGGTCAGATTGCGCAAATCTGCCAGAAACGGTAGTCTCATTTGAAAATTTAATTCCGATTAAGCCGTAACTCTAAATGCTCTGAAAATTTAATGAAACAGCCCTTATTTTGTTTATTTAATAGGGTTGAAACAGTTTTGAAAAATTCTTTTGGGAAGTTAATCAAATACGTTCAAAGTCTCAACCTTTGCAAGCCCGAAAATTAGATTGCACTAGTCTCAGAACTTTTGACGTTTGGATGACTTATACTTGTCCAAAAGGGTTGAAACTTATGCCAAATGAACCTTAAGACGTGTATCTATGATTCTAGAAAGTTTTGTGATTTTTCAAGTTTGTTTACTATTTTTAAGAATGTGATAAAAATGATGCATTGTGCTGGAAATTGAAAGTAAGTGCTAAAAAGTAAAGAACACAAGGAATTTTATATTGGTTCGGTTAAATCAACCTACTCCAGTCTTCGAGGACACCTTACTCGGTTATCACTAATCACAAAATAACAAACAACACCTTACCACATAGGGTTGATGGAGTTACACACCAACTCCAACCCTTTACAAACCTTGTAAGTTATTACAACGATCACGAACACCACCACCGAGCGGATGCAAGATTGATCACACCTTGATCAATTTTTTACAACAATAAAGAGTATATGGTGGTACAGATGAATCCTATCCAAGATGTATGAATATGAATACAGTTGGCTTTAAGAGAGAAGAAAGAAAGAAGTGTAGAAGAAAAGTGTAGAAACGTTTTTGCTCTCTTAGACTTGTAAGACTTTTTTTCTTGTCTTTTGCACTACTTCTTCTTCATTTTATCTAGCCTTGGCCGCCCCCTCTTTCCTTTTCTTTCCCATGGAAATTATCTTTAAGACCTTGGAAGAATACACCTTGCATCATTGTGACATTCACTTGCTTACTTGGCCACACTTCATTGGATGATCATCTTGGCTTTGCTTATTTGACACTCATTGATTGGATGAGACTTGTCATCATTTGATGACTGTATAAAACTGAGAATAACACTTAAAACATGTGCCAAAATAATCATAAAAACATTGCCAATTCTCTCAAAATCAATCCCAGATAATTTGGAGAACAAATTGGTCTCATTCATGACCATAAAATCGGCCAACTCATTTCTTCACATGCTGAAATTTTCAGCATGTGCAATATTCTAGACATATTCAAAATATTGCCATAGTAGTATTATATCAATCCCTTGAAAATGAAGAGGCAAATATATCACAATTAAGATGCAATTTTCCGCCACTATTCACATGTGCTGAAAATTTTCAGCATGTGTCGCATTTTTGAAATCTTTCCTTGTGTGTTGCCCCCTTCAAAAGTCACCCATCATGTGTCAATTATTTTCCACCATTTAAAATGTCAAATAAGTGTCAAATAAGCTCCACCTAAGCTCCATCATGGCTGAAGTGGCGTGTGATATGGCATATACATGTGCTGAATTTATTTTTGCAATCTTTGTAAAATAGTGCACAATAATTATACACATATGGTAGATTCCAATCAGCCTAAATTGATTTTTATAGAACACTTTAAAATGTATAGAGTATGTAAAAAGTGTCTAGATACATTCTATATGTCATGCCAAAAATGTTCCATGTGTCGTGTTCGTAGAAAACCGAATTTTCGACGTTTGTCGATTACCCGATTTTTCTCCGATTAAATTACAAATTTTTGCACATGTTATATATATTATGTTACACATAATATACATAAATTAAACTTTAATATTCAGCTCTCATGGCTGATTTAAAGTGGTGCCTACATCTGACAAAAATGTTGAATTTGAAATCTCCACAATTTGGCATTAATTGGGGTGATTTATGTGTGACAACATGGAATGATTTTATGGCTGTATATACCATGTAAGCCACGAATTTGTGGCCATTTTTGAAGTGTAGGGGCTGGCATCTATATATGGCAAGTACGTGACACGTTGGCCAAGTTTTGGTATTCACCCGATACGACAATTTTTGGTTTAGAACCTTTTAACGTGTCGTAATAATTTTGTCATCACCATGACTTATATCATATGATATAAGACCTGAATATACTCATAAATATGAGGTAAATATAGTGGTGTGACGTTAACGTACGTTCGTAAAATATATAACGTGTCGGTAGTACGTTGTAATATATATGTATAGTGCCTTTTTAAAAATCTGAATATATATAAAAGTATATATAAAAACGTGTAGACATAGGTGGGAGAGAACTTTCCATTCTTCAATTTGTTGCCTTTGTGCCTTTTTCAAATATGGCTTCATTTAATGAACTACTTAGTTCATTAAACTAAGTACTTCACTTAATGAACTAGTTTAATTCATTAATGGTGGCACCTGAAAATAGTTCAAACACAACAAATATTTGCCATTTGATGTAAGCTTTAAAGCTTCATGGCTCGTTAGTACGGCAATAATATGTATGAACTATATAAGGCAGGTTTCATGCAAAAACGTGTCAAGTCATAAAATGTGTCATGCATTTTTTTAGTACACGTTATTTAAATCACGCATTTTGTAATCAATCAAACTCCTTTTTCTCTACAATCTCTCCGTTTTGATGATTTACAAAATTACCTACGTTCATGATTTAAATTTTGTCGCTCCCCCTCCAATCATGCACAAATTCAAATATTTAATTTTGAATTTTCTCCCCCTTGATTTGTACAATCAATCTTTCTCTCTCCTCCTTGAATCATGCATTCTCTCCCCCTTTATTTTGGAAGGACAATCAAAAGCGCATGTATGGATGAAGATAGCAAGAAAAATCATGCATTTCAAATAATATCAAAAGTGCGTTCTTAAGGGTTATTTATTCAACCCTTTGAGAAAGTCCCTTTTGGTACTCAAATTAGGGTGACCTTTCTAGGTCTTTCAAAAGGTGAGAAAGATGATGAAGATGCAACATAATATACGTTAGGGGCAAATGTGTTTCGCCTTCGGCCGAGAATCCCATCATGCATGTAGCATGGTTTTCGTTTTTGATATGCATTTCGGTTTGTATGCACGGGGAGTGATATAGATGCATTTTTATGATATGAATGTCGCATATGCATCAGTGGCTTTCTTTCATATCTATACGGCACATGATTGCACTTTGTATAGTATGAAGAATAAGAAGCACGATGAGATGAGATTAGTGGTGTACTAGCCTTCTTCTTAGGTTGTATAGTTTCATGGGGTTTCATAGATGTAGATAAAATCAATTTTGTAGGCTTATTTTGAACTTTATTTTCTTTAACGTATCCTACTCCGGTTTTATCATTTCCATCTTTCTGAGAAGAGATAAGATGATCTAGAATATAAGTATCCGTATCAAAAAATTTTTCTAGTCTTTTCTTGATCTTCGTTTCTTGAATTCAACTTTGAAATCTCGGCTTTCAGTTCAGTGTTCTCGGATGTCAATGATGAAATTTCAGACTTTAGTGAATTTATGATGCAGGACGACTCTTCTTTTGAATCGTTTAATTGAGACACAAGATTTGTGTTAGAAGATTCTAACAATTTCTTGTCTTCAATTAATCGCTTCTTTTCTTTTGCAAGAGTCTTTGAGAACTTATGCAACTCTAAATATTGACTAAATAAATCATCGTAAGAACATTCAGAATCAGAATCAGAGTCGGAAGATACATCATTTGATGCCTTAGATGTAAAGCAAAATTTTGCCTTTTGTTCTTCCATATCGTCAGTCTCAGAGTCGGATGTGTCACTCCAAGTGGAGGCTTTGAAGGCTCTTCTCCTTTTTTTAGGTTCTAAGACGAGTCTAGTTTTGGTCCGATCCTTGTCAAGGTATTTGTTCGTCTGTTTGTCCTTGTTCGGACAATCATATGACAAGTGTCCAGGTTGTCCACATTCATGACACTTTATTTCTTTATTTTTATTTCTATGATCCTTAGATGAAGTAGACTTATATTTATTTTTAACCGATTTTCTTAAGATTTTTCTTAATATTTTAGCCATCTTGATTAAATCCTCATCATCGGAATCTGTGTCACTATCATCTGTGATGTATTCATTTTATTTAAATGCTATAGCTTTATCATTTTTTAGAAATAGACTCGGAATTTCTTAAGGTGAGTTTGTTTTCATGTACCTTAAGTGATCCAATTAGTTCCTCTATTTTAATTGATTTGGTTTCTTTGCTCTCCTCTATCGCCGTCACTGTAGGGTCCCATTCGGATGGAAGGCTTCGTAATACTTTTTGGACCTTTTCCTACATAGAGAAGGCTTTGCCAATAGACTCAAGATAATTGTAAATGTTAGTCAAGCGTAGATCCATATCAACGATAGATTCATTTGGCAATAGTTTAAATGACTCGAGTGTGGACATAAGCATGTTGATTTTGGACTCTTTTACTTGACTAGTGCCTTCATGTTTTATTTCAAGAATTCTCCACATTTCTTGAGCACTAGAACAATTTGAAACATAGCTAGATTCACTTTTACTTAGTCCATTTAGAAGCAATTGCATGGCTCTAGCGTTTATGCTCAATCTCTTTTTATCATCACTAGTATACTCTTGTTTAGGCTTAAGAATCTCTAGTGTGACTCCATCTATAGTGGATAATTTTGATGGAACAAATGGACCATCTTCTATAATGGACCAAAGATCAATACCAATAGCCATAAGGAAAAGTTTCATTCTTAACTTCCATTGAATAAAAGACTCACTGTCAAAGAGAGGAGGCCTTTGACTGGACATACCTTCTTGCTCGGTTTTGAAGTTTGTGGTTGCCATCTCACTTAGATCGTTGGATCCTTTTGTTGTGAGTGTTCCTGCGCTCTGATACCACTTGTAGGATCTGCACAACACCACTAGAAGGGGGTTGAATAGTGGGTGCAGAAACTTTGGCTTTTAAAATTGTTTTAGACCAAAAACCCAACTTCTGAAAACATTTTCTGTTTTCAGGACCTGTTTTGAAAAGTTTTGAAAACTAGGTTACAAGTCTTCAAAAATTCTGAAATTTGGATAAATCTTAGTCTCAGATGTTCTGAGCATCTCCTAAAAATTTCAGATTAAAAATAAACCTTTAACCCCTTTAAAAATCGTTGGTGGTCAAATTGCGCAAATCTGCCTGAAACGGTAGTCTGATTTGAAAATTTAATTCCGATTAAACCGTAACTCTAAATGCTCTGAAAATTTAATGAAACACCCCTTATTATGTGTATTTAATTGAGTTGAAACAATTTTGATAAATGCTTTTGGGAAGTTAGTCAAATATGTTCAAAGTCTGAACCTTTGCAAGCCTGAAAATCAGACTGCACTAGTCTCAAAACTTTTAACGTTTGGATGACTTATACTTGTCCAAAAGGGTTGCAACTTGTGTCGAATGAACCTTAAGACGTGTGGCTATGTTTCTGGAAATTTTTGTGATTTTTGAAGTTCGTTTACTATTTTTAAGAATGTGATGAAAATGATGCACTGTGCTGGAAACTGAAAGTAAGTGCTGAAAAGTAAAGAACACAAGGAATTTTATACTGGTTCGGTTAAATCAACCTACTCCAGTCTTTGAGGAAACCTTCCTCGGTTATCACTAATCACAAAAAAACAAACAAAACCTTACCACACAGGGTTGATGGAGCTACACACCAACTTCAACCCTTTACAAACCTTATAAGTGATTACAACGATCACAAACACCACCACCGAGCGGATGCAAGATTGATCACACCTTTATCAATATTTTACAACAATAAAGAGTATATAGTGGTACAGATGAAGCCTATTCAAGATGTATGAATATGAATACAATAGGCTTTAAGAGAGAAGAAAGAAAGAAGTGTAGAAGAAAAGTGTAGAAACGTTTTTGCTCTCTTAGACTTGTAAGACTTTTTTTCTTGTCTTTTGCACTACTTCTTCTTCATTTTGTCTAGCCTTGGCCGCCCCCTCTTACCTTTTCTTCCTCTTGTAAATTATCTTTTAAGTCCTTGGAAGAATACCTTGTATCATTGTGATATTCACTTGCCTACTTGGCCACATTTCATTGGATGATCATCTTGGCTTTGCTTATTTGACACTCATTGAATGGATGAGACTTGTCATCATTTGATGACTGTATAAATCTAAGAATAACACTTAAAACATGTGCCAAAATAATCATAAAATCAATCCCACATAATTTGGAGAACAAATTGGTCTCATTCATGACCATAAAATCGGCCAACTCTGTAGCGCCCTGCACCCTGGCCCAGCCGGATATGGTGCGCCTGCCGTACTTCACTACGGAGAGTACCAGGCGTCAGTCCATAACATCAAAAAGTCTAGAATGAAATATGTGGACTTTCATGCTTACACGTCAACAAGTAAGCGAAACCGAGGCAGAATAAAAACTTTTAAAAGAAAAAATCTACGCAACCATCATTAGTTTTACAAACCGATCATAAAGTGCAGAAATCCCAATAGTATTTGTTTCCATCACAATCTCTTAAAAAGATCATTGATCATAACCATCTCGTCAAATATCTTAAGTCGTCCACCTCTCGCGCTTCTACGGGTAAGGTACCCTAGGTTCGTCTTCGATCCATTCAACTCTATTTCTTGCGGGTTATGGGAGGAAACAATAAGGGGTGAGTGACAACGTCACCAGCAAGTATACTAGAAACAATCATGCATTAAATGGAAAGTACACACAAGAACCAAATCCCCCAAAATTTGGACTTTTTCCATCATACCTACATTTCCATTCAAATGCCACCACGGTGACAGAATCATCACTTAGCCGCAAAGAAAATAAGATCGTAGCTTATGTAACAACAGTAATAAGATCGTAACTTAGGTAACAAAGGGTAAGAAGATCATAACCTAAGTAATCTTACATCTAGAATTTGGCTCGCATCTCATCCCTTCAGTCAATAGCCGCTAAAGAAATAAAATCATAACTTAGTCATAAAGCAAGTAATAACACAGCTCAGTGCAAATAGACTCAACATCATGCTCATGACCATATGCAGTGCGTATGAATATGCAAATGTAGTGCATAATGAAACTATGAAAATCTTTTCCTTTCGTTCTTTCTTTCAAAACATCATCGTCAAGGAAACAAGAGAGTATTCAGATCTATTCTCCCGGATCTGAGGCGGTCACTTATTTCTCTTCGAATCTATTGGTCCCGGATTCGGAACGATCACGTCATCAATCATAATCACCAGGTCTATTCTCTCCGGGCCTGTACGGTCATATTCTTCTCTTCGAATCTATTATTCCCAGATTTGGAACGGTCACGTCATCAAGCATAATCACCAGGTCTATTCTCTCCGGGCCTGTACGGTCGTTGTCATCAGATAAGTTAACCCTGGATCTGGAGCAGGTCATGCTGGCAAGAAACATACAGTATCGATGGGAAGCGCTCTTTTCAAAACTGAAAACTTTCCTTTAAAAATGCTTTTTTGTTATTCTGTGTCATAAAATCAGCTTCCTTAAATTGTATGAACATGAACAATGCAATGCATGACATGCAACATGCGACTCATGAACAAATACATCATAACATGCATGCACGGACTTGTCTCTTAAGCTGGAAAAACTGTCCAGCAATCACATTCTATTCATACAGTCTCGTGCTCATCAATTCGTGCTCATTTTCATAAGCTCACACCATACACATGCATCATGAAGTCTTAGACACGTGCCATAAAAATTACGTAACATTACGAAATGTCTAACGAGCTCAAAACATCAACTATCATCAAAGGGTACTGCTGAAATCAGCATGGCATTACCCGCCTTACCTCAGTTTCATAGATCATAATACCTTATACGTATTTAAGCCATCACATGGAAAATATATCCAAGATACCAAGTTTTCCAGTTTTGTACCACTATCTTCAACTCAGTCTTTAACCATCAAAATGGTAGTTTTATGCTGGTTTATTTACATGAACATGTACATCTATGCCTTAGGTAATTACCATAAAAATTCCAAGGCAATCCAATAAGTTTAAGGGGGTCATGTAATAACTTTCCCAAGCTAGGTACATGCAGAACCTGGAATGACCAGTTTTACCACGAATTGCATTGTGACCAAACCACAACTCTTTTTACTAAAATTCCAACTCACAGGGTTTCTACACACATCAAAATATCATCATACGATAAATAAGCTCATTTTCACATTCCTAAGGTGCATTTTTGAGCCAAGCAACTTACTACTCATATACATCCTGTTCCAGAAACTCTGTTTGACCAGTTTTACCAAAAACTTCATTAAGGATAATCCTCCTTTCCTTTTACCAAAATTCCAACTCACACATTTCATAGACACATAGGGATACTATCATACCAAAAACTAGCCAATTTTAAAATTCCTAAGGTTCATTTTCAGGGCGTAAAATATGCCACATAAAACTTTTCAGCTCCAGTACTTCTGTATGAGCAGTTCCTACTAAAAATTATATTCTGGTCAATCCACAAATCCTTTTACCAGAATTCCAACTCACACATTCAATACACATATTAGGCTATCTTCATACCAAAAATTAGCCAATTGGAACACCTCTAGGGTTTATTTTCAGGTCGTTCAACATGCTACAGAAAACTGTCTAGCTCCAGTACTCCTGTTTGACCAGTTATCACTAAATATTTCATTTAGAATAACCACAACTCTTTTTATCAAAATTCCAACTCACACATTTACTACACACATAAGGATATCACCATTCCAAAATGTAGCCAATTTTAACATCTCTAAGGTTCACTTTTAGGTCGTTCCACATGCTACAGAAAACTGTCCAGCTCCAGTACTTCTGTTTGACCAGTTGTCACTGAATAATTCGTTAATAATAAACCACGATTCCTTTCATCGAAATACCAACTCGCACATTTACTAAACACATAAGGCTATCACCATACCAAAAATTAGAAAATTTGAACGCATTTAAGGTTTATTTTCAGGTCGTACAACATGACACATAAAACTGTCCAGCTCCAGTGATTTCAGCACTTTATCATTTTTTTATGGTTCAAACATTTCCAATCAACTTCATTCTTTAAAGTGACTTAATAACTATCAAATACACGCTTCAACTTAATCTTTCCAAGCCTCATAACATGCTTTAAATCATAGATAAACTGTTCATGAGTCATATCAAAACAGTCACAACACATTTATACAACAAATCATTCACTCATGCCATCACTTTTCTTATAACAACTAGTTTTCATGTCTTGTACTTAGACTCTTCAACTAAGATTCATAGCTTAAAAATGACTAGCTATTCAAGCATGCACTTCACAAATAAGGCAAGATTGGCTAGAGTATACTTGCCTCTTTGAACCTCAGAGCTTTTCCTTAGCATGAGCCTTGGTTGTAATGGAGTGAAGTCTTCCTCCAACTTCACATATAGCACACGGTTTTGAGAGGAGGAAGAAGGATGAACATTAGTTACTATATTAATGAAGAAACAACCATATTGAGGCTATGATTTCCTTACCAAAATGAAACTTGGATGGAGCTTGAAATGGATTCAAACCACCAAGATGTTAGCTCCTGCTAGTAGCTTGACAAATCTTCTCCTAGTGACCATTTGAGTGTCATGTTTTTTGCATGGAATAAAAGATACGATGTGAGTTTTATAATTTGCAATGTGGAAATTACTTAGGATATTCAACATGCAACTTACCTAGAGGATTCTTGAGGCTTGAAGATCTTGGACTTCTTGGCTCAACTAGCCGTGTACCTTAATGGGAAAGTAGGGAAGTCTCTTGCTCCTTGTTAATTCTTGAAGGAGAGGGTTCTAAAATTTCTTGGAAGAGAGATTTCTTCCCTAGGCTAAAATGTCTTAGCCGTGGGGTTCAAGGGGGAAGAGGAAGATTACCTTGGCATAGTTAAGTTAATTAACCCAAGTTGCTTTGGCTAATCAAGGTTACTTTAATGCTAACATGGGTTACTTTTATCCAACTAGAGGTACTTTATAATTAACCCAAGTTACTTCAACTAATCAAGGTTACTTTAATGCTAAACTTAGGTTACTTTATCCAACTATAGTTACTTTATAATTAACCCAAGTTACTTTAGCTAATCAAGGTTACTTTAATGCTAAACTTGGGTTACTTTACCCTTGTGGTTAACCTAAAGTAACCATAGTAAGTTTTGAAATGCATCTTGGTCACCCCATGGAGGGAAAACCGACGGTTAGGCCTTGGATGACCCCTTACCATGCTTAATTTTTCTTAAATGAAAAGTTATGTGGGTAGTTGTCCCCTAATTAATTAATAATTTCCCCTTTTTCTCTTCCTAGAATTTAACTAAGGAGAATTATGATCCTCCTTATACACCTAGGGCCGAACTTTATGGGTGTTGGGGGAAATGGCCTCTCATCACTTAAAGTGTTTAATTGCTATTTGGACTTATTTAGAGAAGCCCCTTATGACTAGCTTTATTTTAATTTGAGAAATCTTCTAAGGCCCTCTCTATGCCTTATGGCCGAATTCCCTTGAGCCTTTGGCCACTTCACATAGTCCATAATTCATACTTGAATTATTGTAATCTTTGTTCTATCAAAGTAAAATAAAAGTAGTCATAATAAAACTTAGTAAAAATGTACTGGAAGGATGCGAATTAATTTGCTTACACAAGTCTCAAGTACCACATGATTTTCCATGGGGTACAACATTCTCCCCTCTTAACATAAGCTTCGTCCTCAAAACTTTCGAGACTAATCAAATGATGGGGTATCTACTCCTCATGTCTTCCTCTGTTTTCCCATGTGGCTTCTTCTCCAGAATGGTACTTCCACTGAACCTTTACCATAGGGATGGGTCTCTTTCTCAACTTCTTTTCTTTTGACTCAACGATCTTCAAGGCTCCTTTCATACCTTTAGGTAACTAAGATAGAATGAAGCGTCTATTTAGTTCCCTCAGAACTGCTTCGTTCAACTCATCTTAGAGGTCTCATCAGAACTTATTCTAATTTTTCTAGAGGTGTTATCGTAACCTATCTCATATCTTAAGCACTTTCAATCTTGAATTGATAATGGTATCCATTCCGGGTTAACATGATCATGAAATGCTTATAACTTTTCATAAAACATGCAAGACCTAGTAGATATCATTAACTCTGGGACATAGATCATTAGCTCTTTTCTGTAAACATCCTTTCGGTAATCATGTAACGGTCATCTTACGTATGAAACAGCATCCAACGACATCTGAAATAATTCCCATAAGGTACACATACCAAATCGTAACATCATTGCTAGAGTTTGTTAGATATTCTCAACTTATAATTTCTCGATCTAAACATCATATCTTATGGAATTCGCCATTCCTCCTCCCGAATGGCCATTGTTATAGATTTCTTCCAAAACAGCCCCGTAACGTTTCATCATCTCACAACATCTCTACGAATTTCTCCTACCAACATACAGGTTAACTAAGCGAATTACCTGACTTCCGAACAATACCCCACTTGTCAATTGCTTATCCGAAGCTGGTTAAATAGACCATTGATCCTAGTCAGAGGGAACTTACTCTTACGGTGACTATGTTGAGTTCTTTATGATCTACAAGACGCATGCCTCCATCCCTCTCTTTACGAATAACATGGAAACACCCCAGGGTGATACGTTGGGGCGGACGAGTTTCTTCCTTGAAAGTTCCCGCAATTGTCCCTTTAGTTTTCTTTTAGTTCAGCAAGCGTCCTTAGGGAACTCTTAATCATCATCCTAAAATGGTACAATCGCATAAAACATGATTTTCATAATCATGACTTGCTTTTCATAGCGTGATGTCATAACGTTTCAAAATAATAGCACACGATATACAGATTGATTCCCCATATAGTCTATGTACAACAAAATATGTACGTGTGCTAACGGTGACGCCTAACGGCAGAGACCCCGAGTCTCAAGCACGATGTTATACTCGGTCATACTACCACTAATAACTGCACTTACTTCCTTATGGTCTACTCATCATAATTTAAAGAAAACTATCATAATCACTCATACTTGGTTAATAGGAAGTAGGATATAGGTACTTCACATTTAACTCGTATCTTGGTTGTTTCTTTGTTATCCGCATAAGGTAGACTTATGCGGATACGGCTCCCATTTCCTACTTCATTTCGTAGTATGCTCGTTAAGTCGTTTATTTTGTCCTTCCGTTCTCCTACCATGTCCTGACTAGCCGAGTTTTGATCTGGAGGTCTAAACTGTGCACATATCTGATTACCTTAAACCTTTCATCTTCCATGATCCAAGGAACATTCCTACCCACAATAGCGAATGGACGAGCGTACTCTGAGACGGTGATGCCTAACCCTTGTCTTTTGGAGTCAAATTCCTCAACCCTTCTCGTGATTAAGTCCTGAGAGAGGAAGAACTCACAAAACCCTTCTAGAAGCTCTGTCCAAGTTACCGGTCGGGATAGTGGCTGGACACAAGTCGTCCGCCCCTGGCTGTCCTTACCGTTTAGGAACGGCCAGATAATCTGTGCCCTTATTCTATCCGGCACCCGTATCAGTAGGAAGCTACCTTCAACTTCACTTAACCATCTTTCTGCCTTCTCTGAGCTAGATTACCCGTCAACTTCGGAATACGTACTCTTACTAACTATCGATAGTAAAGCCTACTACTTCCTGGGGGTGCAGTGATGATGTCATTTTACTGAATCGTGATGCCATCCGCACCACGGAGTGTCGGAGTCTTACTCAAGGTATAAATACTCAGATATGCAACAAATTTAACTCATAACTCAATGAAAATTCTCAATAGCATGTGAATAGACACGATATGGGTCAAATTCTATAAAATGTCGTAAACAAGGGTTTTCTCATTAAATCGAGACCCTAATTCTAGTCTAAGTCATCCTAGTCTAAGGTCAACCCTCCTCTAGGATCATAACTTAGATCTAGGATCATAACTTAATTCTATATTCTGCTCGAATCTGGAGCCTCGGCTCTGATACCACCTGTAGCGCCCCGCACCCCGGCCCAGCTGGATACGGTGCACCTGCCGTACTTCACTACGGAGAGTACCAGGCGTCAGTCCATAACATCAAAAAGTCTAGAATGAAATATGTGGACTTTCGTGCTTACACGTCAACAAATAAGCAAAACCCAGGCAGAATAAAAACTTTTAAAATAAAAACATCTACGCAACCATCATTAGTTTTACAAACCGATCATAAAGTGCGGAAATCCCAAAAGTATTTGTTTCCATCACAATCTCATAAAAAGATCATTAATCATAACCATCTCGTCAAATCTCTTAAGTCGTCCATCTCTCGTGCTTCTACGGGTAAGGGACCCTAGGTTCGTCTTTGATCTATTCAACTCTATTTCCTGCAGGTTCAGGAAGGAAAAATAAGGGGTGAGTGACAACGTCACCAGCAAGTATACCATAAACAATCATGCATTAAATGGAAAGTACACACAAGAACCAAATCCCCCAAAATTTGGACTTTCTCCATCATACCTACCTTTCCATTCGAATGCCACCACAGTGACAGAATCATCACTTAGTCGCAAAGGAAATAAGATCGTAGCTTACATAACAATAGTAATAAAATCGCAACTTAGGTAACGAAGGGTAAGAAGATCATAACCTATGTAATCTTACATCTAGCATTTGGCTCGCATCTCATCCCTTCAGTCAATAGCCGCTAAAGAAATAAAATCATAACTTAATCATGAAGCAAGTAATAACACAGCTCAGTGCAAATAGACTCTACATCATGCTCATGACCATATGCAGTGCGTATAAATATGCAAATGTAGTGCATAATGAAACCATGAAAATCTTTTCCTTTCGTTCTTTCTTTCAAAACATCATCGTCAAGGAAACAAGAGTGTATTCAGATCTATTCTCCCGGATCTGAGGCGGTCACTTATTTCTCTTCGAATCTATTATTCCCGGATTCGGAACGGTCACGTCATCAATCCTAATCACCATGTCTATTCTCTCCGGGCCTGTACGGTCATATTCTTCTCTTCGAATCTATTATTCCCTGTTTTGGAATGGTAACATCGTCAAGCATAATCACCAGGTCTATTCTCTCCGGGCCTGTACGGTCGTTGTCATTAGATCAGTTAACCTTGGATCTGGAGCGGGTCATGCTGGCCTGAAACATACGGTACCGATGGGAAGCGCTCTTTTCAAAACTGAAAACTTTCCTTTAAAAATGCTTTTTTGTTATTCTGTGTCATAAAATCAGCTTCCTTAAATTGTATGAACATGAACAATGCAATGCATGACATGCAACATGCGACTCATGAACAAATACATCATAACATGCATGCACGGACTTGTCTCTTAAGCTGGAAAAACTGTCCAGCAATCACATTCTGTTCATACAGCCTCGTGCTCATCAATTCATGCTCATTTTCATAAGCTCACACCATACACATGCATCATGAAGTCTTAGACACGTGCCATAAAAATTACGTAACATTACGAAATGTCTAACGAGCTCAAAACATCAACTATCATCAAAGGGTACTACTGAAATCAGCAGGGCATTACCCGTCTTACCTCAGTTTCATAGATCATAAAACCTTATACTTATTTGAGCCATCACATGGAAAACATAGCCAAGATACCAAGAAACAATATTCATAAGTCTAAAATCACATTCAAGTCTAAACGAGCAAGATCAAAGCCTTACAACTTGTGTCATTAAACTGTCCTGTTTTCTAGTTTTGTACCACTAACTTCAACTCAGTTTTTAACCATCAAAATGGTAGTTTTATGCTGGTTTCTTTACATGAACATGTACATATATGTCTTAGGTAATTACCATAAAAATTCCAAGGCAATCCAATAAGTTTAAATGGGTCATCTAATTACTTTCCCAAGCTAGGTACATGCAGAACCTGAAATGACCAGTTTTACCACGAATTGCATTGTGACCAAACCACAACTCCTTTTACTAAAATTTCAACTCACAGGGTTGCTACACACACCTGGCTATCATCATACCAAAAAGCAGCTCATTTGCAAGTTCCTAAGGCTCATTTTCGAGCCAAGAAACTTACTACGCAAAACTGTCTTGTTCCAACAACTCTGTTTGACCAGTTTTAACAAAAACTTCATTAAGGATAATCCCCCACTCTTTTTACCAAACTTCCAACTCACACATTTCGTAGACAGATAGGGATACTATCATACAAAAAACTAGCCAATTTTAAAATTCCTAAGGTTCATTTTCTAGGCGTACATTATGCCACATAAAACTGCTCAGCTCCAGTACTTTTGTATGAGCAGTTCCTACTAAAAATTATATTCTGGTCAATCTACAAATCCTTTTACCAGAATTCCAACTCACGCATTCAATACACATATGAGGATATCTTCATACCAAAAATTAGCCAATTGGAAAATCTCTAGGGTTCATTTTCAGTTCGATCAACATGCTACAGAAAACTGTCTAGCTCCAGTACTTCTGTTTGACTAGTTTATCGCTAAATATTTCATTTAGGATAACCACAACTCTTTTTATCAAACTTCTAACTCACACATTTACTACACACATATGGATATCACCATACCAAAATTTAGCCAATTTGAACAATTCTAAGGTTCATTTTTAGGTCGTTCCACATGCTACAGAAGACTGTCCAGCTCCAGTACTTCTGTTTGACCAGTTGTCACTGAATAATTCGTTAATAATAAACCACAATTCCTTTCATCGAAATTCTAACTCGCACATTTACTACACACATAAGGCTATCACCATACCAAAAATTAGCAAATTTGTACACCTTTAAGGTTTATTTTCAGGTCGTACAACATGACACATAAAACTATCCAGCTCTAGTGATTTCAGTAATTTATCATTTTTTTTATGGTTCAAACATTTCCAATCAAATTCATTCATGAAAATGACTTAATAACTATCAAATACACGCTTCAACTTAATATTTCCAAGCCTCATAACATGCTTTAAATCATAGATAAACTGTTCATGAGTCATATCAAAACAGTCACAACACTTTCATACAACAAATCATTCACTCATGCCATCACTTTTCTTATAACAACTAGTTTTCATGTCTTGTACTTAGACTCTTCAACTAAGATTCATAGCTTAAAAATGACTAGCTATTCAAGCATGCACTTCACAAATAAGGCAAGATTGGCTAGAGTATACTTGCCTCTTTGAACCTTAGAGCTTTTTCTTAGCATGAGCCTTGGTTGGAATGGAGTTAAGTCTTCCTCCAACTTCACATATAGCACACGGTTTTGAGAGGAGGAAGAAAGATGAACATTAATTACTATCTTAATGAAGAAACAACTATATTGAGGCTATGATTTCCTTACCAAAATGAAACTTGGATGGAGCTTGAAATTGATTCAAACCACCAAGATGTTAGCTCCTCCTAGTAGCTTGACAAATCTTCTCCTAGTGACCATTTGAGTGTCATGTTTTTGGCATGGAATAAAAGATACGATGTGAGTTTTATCATTTGCAATGTGGAAATTACTTAGGATATTCAACATGCAACTTACCTAGAGGATTCTTGAGGTTTGAAGATCTTGGACTTCTTGGCTCAACTAGCCGTGTACCTTAATGGGAAAGTAGGGAAGTACCTTGCTCATTGTGAATTCTTGAAAGAGATGGTTCTAAAATTTCTTGGGAGAGAGATTTCTTCCCTAAGCTAAATTGGCTTAGCCGTGGGGTGCAAGGGGGAAGAGGAAGATTACCTTGGCATAGTTAAGTTAATTAACCCAAGTTTCTTTGGCTAATCAAGGTTACTTTAATGCTAACTTGAGTTACTTTTATCCAGCTAGAGTTACTTTATAATTAACCCAAGTTACTTTAACTAATCAAGGTTACTTTGATGCTAAACGTGGGTTACTTTATCCAACTATAGTTACTTTATAATTAACCCAAGTTACTTTAGCTAATCAAGGTTACTTTAATGCTGAACTTGGGTTATTTTACCCTTGTGGTTAACCTAAAGTAACCATAGTAAGTTTTGAAATGCATCTTGGTTACCCCATGGAGGGAAAACCGGTGGTTTGGCCTAAATTGTGGGTGATTTGTGCATGCCAACATGGAATGATTTCTTGGATGATTTGAACATGTGAGCCATAAAATTTTTGGCTATTTTTAAAGCATATGGGCTGGTAATCATTATATGGCAAGTACATGACACGTTGGCGAAGTTTCGGTAGTCATCCTATACGACAATTTTCGGTTTATAACCTTGTAACGTGTCGTTATAATTTTGTCATCACAATGACTTATATCATATGATATAAGACCTGAATATACTCATAAATATGAGGTGTATATAGTGGTGTGACGTTGACGTATGTTTGTAATACATGTAACGTGTCGGTAGTACGTCGGAATATATGTGTATTATGCCTTTTTAGCAAAAATATAAATATATATATATATAGCATGTATAAATGGCGTGTAGATGGAATGAATGAGGAGACTTTCTATTTTCAATTTGTTTCCATCAAGCTTTGTCCAAATATGTCTCCATTTAATGAACTAGTTAGTTCAATAACTTAAGTACTTTACTTAATGAACTAGTTTAGCTCATTAATTATGGCACCTGAAAATAATTCAAAGACAACAAATGTTTGCCATATGATGTAACTTTAACGCTTCATGGCTTGTTAGTATGGCAATAATATATATAAAACATATGAGACATATATATCACAAAGACATGTCATGTAATAATTTTGTCATGCATTTCATAAACTCGTACTATTTAAATCATGCATTTGTAAATCATTCAAACACTTTTTCACAACAAAATGGGTTCTGAATCTGAGGTGGTCTCAGATTCTGCTTTCAAAGGGGATTTTAATCGAGGGTAGTAGTGTAATTTTCGCTAACACCACTCAAAGAAGCAAGATTCAACACCATACAAACAAGACAAGGCCAAGAAACAAAAATTCAAAGTAGCCTGCTAATCTCAAATCAAAGCTTTAGGAAAATCATTGACCAACAACGGAAGGTTCAAAACGTGCTACGAGGCCTTCCTGCTGAATGGGATCCTAAAGTCATGGCAATTGAAGAAAAAAATCAATCACCAAAATGGATGAATTGATCGATTCACTTAGAGTTTGCGAGGTAAAACTGAATCAATGGAAGTCCGAATCATCTAAATCATCCGGAAAGTCTGCTTCTTTTAAATCAACTGAGTCACATACAAATAATGATGATAGTAATAATGATAATGAATTAGACGATGATCTAATATTAATAGCTAGAAAACTTAAAAAGGTTTTCAAACGACCAAATAGAAATGGAAAACAATCTTCTTATACTTCTTCTCAACCTAAGAAAAACTTTAATAACAAGTGGTATAATAAAGAGTTAAAGTGCTACGAATACGGTCAAAAAAGACATATCTCATATGATTGCCCAGCAAGGAAAAATAATAAACAAGTTAAGGATAAGGAGGCACAAAAGACTAAGACAAAGGAGTCCAAGTCAAGAAGAGGCAAACGAGCAATGAAAGCAAGCACGTGGAGCGACTCGTCTGACTCAGAATCCGACACTGAGGAAGCCAAGTCTGCTTCGTATCCAACGAGGAAAATCACAAAAAAATGCAAGAAGGAGGCAAAGTCAAGAATCTAAAAACCAAATGGTTTTTAGATAGTGCATATTCAAGGCATATGACGGGCAGCCCCAAACTATTCACCGAGTTGGAACATATCGAGAGTGGATGAAAGATGACATTCGGTGACAACAACAAAGGAAAAGTTGTTCGAAAAGGAACAATCAGGGACTCTAACACATTTCAAATACAAAATGTATTGTTAATAAGAAACCTTTCTTATAATTTATTAAGCATTTCTCAACTTATAAATTCGGGTTAATATGTTTTTTTTCTCCCTGATTCTTGTGATATAACAAATGAAAAATGAGAAATTATATTAAAAGGAAATAGGGATGGTGACATTTACATACTATCACTAAATAACATGATAGATGCTAAGGTTAAGTGTTTAATATCACATGACTTAGATGTAAATTTATGGCATAGACGAGTAGGCCATATAGGAATTTCAAATATAAAAAAGTTATCTAAGAAGAATTTAGTGAGAGGAATGCCTAAGTTAGACTTAGATAATTTTCAATGTTGTCAAACTTGTATTAAAAGAAAACATATTAAAGAAACATTAAAACCAAAACATGACGTGAGTACTAGTCATGTACTAGAATTGCTTCACTTAAACTTATTTGGTCCAAGTAGGACAAGAAGTCTAGGTGGACAATACTATGTGTGTGTCATAGTAGATGATTACTCATGATACACATGGACATTGTTCTTAACACACAAAAACTATGGCGCCCCGCACCCTGGTCCAGCCGGATACAGTGCGCCCGCCGTACTTCACTACGGAGAGTACCAGCAGTCAGTCCATAACATAGCAAAGTCCAGAATAAAATATGTGGACTCTCATGCTTATATGTCGACAAGTAAGCAAAACTCAGGCAGAATAAAAACTTTTCAAATAATACGATCTACGCAACCATCATTAGTTTTACAACCCGATCATAAAGTACGGGAATCCCAGAATAAATGTTTCCATCACAATTTCATAAAAAGGATCATCGATCCTAACCATCTCGTCACGTCTCTTAAGTCATCCGTCTCTCGCGCTTCTACGGGTAGGGAACCCTAGGTTCATCTTCAATCCATTCCACTCTATTTCCTGCAGCCTCTGGGAGGAAAAATAGGGGGTGAGTGACCACGTCACCAGC
Source organism: Eustoma russellianum (assembly GCA_036186865.1). Taxonomy (NCBI): domain Eukaryota; kingdom Viridiplantae; phylum Streptophyta; class Magnoliopsida; order Gentianales; family Gentianaceae; genus Eustoma; species Eustoma russellianum. The sequence goes on from AP025052.1 coordinate 13,747,915, forward strand.
AAGTAAACTATAAATAATCGTGAATTAAATGGAAAGAACATACAAGAACCGAACCCCAAAAAAATTCGGTTTAGAACATACCTGACCTTCCATCCAACATCCGTAAGAAATCAGCTCATAACTTATCAAAGATTGAAACATACCAAAGCTCATGACTTATGAAAAGATCATCACTCAATAAAGATCATAACTTGTGAGCTAACAAGTCATAACACCTTAGTCTAAGTATCACGTACCCATATTCGATGACTCATTAAATGCAACATGCATGAGTATGTACGTGTGATGCATCATGATAAAAATGAAGATAAGTTCTTTTGTTCTTTTATTCAAAACATCATCGTCAAGAAAACAAGAGAGGATTCAGATTTATTCTCCCGGATCTGAGGCGTCACTTATTTCTCTTCGAATCTATTATTCCCAGATTCGGAGCGGTCACATCATCACTTATCAGGTCTATTCTCTCCGGGCCTGAACGGTCGATATCAGGTCTATTCTCTCCGGGCCTGAACGGTCCATATCATCAGATCAGTTAACCCCGGATCTGGAACGGGTCCTTACTGGCCAGAAAACACGGTACCGGTGGAAAGCATTCTTTTAACAAAAGAATGTTTTCTTTAAAAATGCTTTTTCATCTTTCTTTCTCATAAAATCAGTTCCATAAATCATGTAAATGACGAAGATGCAATGTATAACATGTACTATGCTATCCATGACATGATGCGTTACATATGCACATACGTTCAACCTATTCTTTAGGCTGGAAAAATTTTCCAGAATTATCGTTCCATATGCATGGACTCAAAACCTCGTGTTTTAGGCCCATTATCATGAGTTCTTGTCATACATATGCATAAGAGTGTCTTTTCTACTTGTAATATAAATTTCGTAATGATATGAGACGTGTAAGACACTTAATTTACTTAATTACGAAACAAGGTACTGCTGAACTTTAGCAGTGCAGTGTCCTTTCTTTTACCTCTCCTATAAGCCCATTTAAGTTCCTTTTAATTTGGGCCAACCATGGAAAAATTCTTTAGACATACCAATAATCAATGATCATAAGCCCAAACTATATAATTAAGACTAAGCCCACTAGAACAAAGCCCCATAACAAATTCCTCAATTCTGCCCAAAATTCCAGACTAGTAATGCCAACTTAACTTTGGTGATTACCCCTTAAGATAATCATTCTAAGTTAGGTGGTTCAAATCATAACACTCACATATGTCTTAAGTAGTTGTCATAAAAGTTTCGCAGAATTATAATATCGCTAAAGGGGTCATTTATTCTTTTTCCTAAAACGGATACATGCTGAATTCTGGAATGACTAATTTTTACTACGAATTTTATTATGACCAAACCGTAAGTTCTTTTTCAAAAATTCCAACTCTCAAACTTAGAAAACACCTAGGGTTAACATCCTGCCAAAACTCAGCCCAATTGCATATTTCTAAGGTCCATTTCCGGGTCAATCATTATGTCATATAGAATCTGTTCATTCCAGTAATTTCCAGCTTGGCAAGTTTTACTAAAAATTTTGTTAAAAATAAACCATGTCTCCTTTTAATGAAATTCCAACTCTCATATTTACTATACACATAGGGCTAGTGTTATGCGAAAAATTAGCTAATTTTAATACTTCTAAGGTCCCTTTTCAGGTCCTACACAATAATCTGCCATGTTCCAGTAAATTCCAGTTTTGTCACATTTCCTTACTAGAATGTCCCAACTTGAGTTGTTTGGCTTAAACACCTCATAAAACATCAAGTACACCTTTAGCATGTGGATTTTCAGGTTCTAACACATTTTAAATGTCATCTACACATCTTTTTAAAGCAGTTTGAATGGTACATATATCGTTCTTTTGGTCTTGCACATCATGTTCGTACTAGAATCCATTCTTGGTATAATTGATGTAAACGTACACTACTTCCCAAAATAGCCCGTCTAAACACATACAAGGCAAAATCATATCACCATGATGAACATCTTAGGCTTAACACATAAAACACACATCTTGTTCACACCTTTACCCTACAAGTTACAATTTCTTACAAGAGCTACATTTATGTTCCCTTATTTCATCCAACCGTCCCCCATGCATGCCAAAGAAGGGATCTTTGCCACATTCACCTTAGATTTACCTCATATTCATACTTAAAACCCACAAAGAATCCACCTTTAGAACAAATCTCACACATGCAAGCCACTTAACTCAAGGATCCGAAAGTTTCATGCATTAAAGTCAACATTTCACATCTAAGATTAAAACTTAATAGCATCTAGACATTCAAGCATGCACTTTCACACCAAAGTCATGAGTATGTATAGTGTACTTGCCTTTTTCAACTTACTCCTTTCCTTAGCTTGTAATGTGTATGAAATGGTGAAGTCTTCCTCCTCTTCACATATGAACCCCACGGTTTTGAAGAGGAAAAAGATAACAATTTTTAGTCTATGTTCTTAAGTGAAAGATGTACTAATAGAGGTTAAATGGACTCACCAAAATGGAGATTGAGTAGTGTTCAAACCTCTTAAGACTAACACCTCTCAAAGCTTGAAAATTTTGAACCTAGTGACCATGGAGGTCACGGTTTTGAACAAGAAAGAGTAGTACTATGAGTTTCATTCCAGGAAAGATGTAGAAATCCTCTTAAGAAGGTTAGGATATACTCACCTAGTACCACTTGATCTTGGATGAACCTAAACCTTCTTGGCTCCTCTTGGTCGTGTGCTTAAAGAGAAAAGAGAGGGAAAGTTCTTTGTGGATTCTTGAGGTGGAGTGGGAGGGTTTTCTTTGGAGATAATTTCTTTCACTTGGCTAAGGTGTAACCGTTGTGGGGGTCAAGAGGGGAGAATAAGGATTTACCATGGTAAGGTTATGGTAATTAACCTAGGTTACTTTAGTTAATCAAGGTTACTTTATGATTAACTTGGGTTACTTTATTCCAACCATAGTTACTTTTAGGTTAACCTTGGTTACTTTAACCTTGGGGTTAATAAAAGTAACAATGGTAGAATTTAAAATTCTCCTTGGTTACCCACTTGAGGGTATCCGGTGGTTGGGGTCTTAATGACTCTAACCATGCCTAATTTCTTGTTATTAAAACAATCTTGTGGTGGTTGCCTTCCTTTTTACCTAATTATTTTTCCCCTTATCTTTTGAAATATGAAATTAGGGAAAATTTTTGAGTTCTTTTGGGCTAAGGGCCAAAAATTTGGGTGAATGTTGGGAACAATTTTGCCCATTACCCAAAATTGTTCAATTGCTAATTGAACTCACTTAAAGGATGGCCCTTAAGATTTCTCTTCTTGAAATCTTAAGAAATCCCATAAGGACTTCTTTATCCTTGTGGTCGAAATCTCCCAAGCACTTGGGAGTGAATTGGGCCTCTTCACATAGTCCAATATTCATGCTTGAATTTTTATATAATACTTTCCTTAACATAATAAAAAAATAAGCATCAAACTAAATAAAATTGTACTTGAATATACAACTTTTCATAAACTATCTTAGATAAGTCTTAAGTACAAGGTGGTTCCTCGTTGGGCACAACATCCTCCCCCTCTTATTACAAGTTTCGTCTTCGAAACTTAAAAGTGTTAGTCAAAGAGGTGAGGGTACAAGTTCTTCATGTTTTCTTTCACTTCCCAAGTAGCTTCATCAATTGAATGGTTCTTCCATTGCACCTTGACCATAGGTATAGATCGTCTCCTTAATTCCTTTTCCTTATGATCAATTAACTTTTCTGGTTCTTCCACGTTTGTCACGTCGGCTTCAATTTTCAAAGGCTGTTCCTCTATAATATGGCTAGGTTCGTGCACATACCGACGAAGCTTAGATACATGAAACACATCATGTAATTGAGATAGTAATGGCGGTAGTGCTAGCCGATAAGCGACTTCGCCAACTCTTTCAAGAATATCATAGGGTCCAATAAACCTTGGGCTTAGCTTCCCTTTGATACCGAATCTCCTAGCTCCTTTGGACGGCGATACCTTCAAAAATACCTTGTCCCCATCTTGAAATTCCAATGGTCATCGTTTCTCGTCTGCCCAAACCTTGCTTTTATCTTGGGCTACTTGCAACCTTTGTTTGATAATCACTATTTTCGTTCTCGTTTGTTCTATTAGATCAGGTCCCGTGAAAATCGTTTCTCTGATTTCATCCCAGTAGAGTGGAGAACGGCACTTTCTTCCGTAAAATGCTTCATACGGAGCCATCCCTATAGATCGATGGTAACTATTGCTATAAGAGAACTCTACCAATTTGATACTCTTTTCCCAACTCCCTCCAAATTCAAGCGTACAGGATCGCAACATGTCTTCTAGCGTTTGGATGGTCTTTTCTGATTGACCATCCGTTTGAGGATGCAATGCAGAGCTCATTCGTATCTCGGTGCCCATTGCTTTTTGAATAGCTGTCCAAAATAGTGATGTAAAGCGAGGGTCGTGGTAACAAACAATGCTTAGAGATACTCCATGAAGACTCACAATTTGATCAACATACATTGTAGCCAACTTCTCCATCGGAGCCTTGATTGTTATAGCCATGAAGTGGGCGGATTTTGTCAAACGATCGACGACTACCCAAATGGTATCATGTCCGTTCTTCGTTCTTGGTAGGCTTGTGACAAAATCCATAGTAATGTGGTCCCACTTTCACTCGGGAACTTCAAGAGGTTGTAGTAACCCAGCGGGTCTATAATGTTCTGCTTTTACCTTCTGGCAAACAAGGTATTTCTCTACAAACTCCGTAATTTCTCTTTTCATGCCCTGCCACCAGAATCTTTGTTTCAAGTCTTGGTACATCTTATTGGCTCCAGGGTGGATTGACAATTGAGAGTTGTGGGCTTCGCGAAGAACTTCATTCCTTATATCTTCATCATTGGGTACACACAGTCTTTCTCGAAACCACAAGCTATCATCATTTCTGACCTTAAATTCCTCAGATGGTTTCGTCCTCAACCTATCCTTTATTTTCTTTAAAGTTTCATCCTTTTCTTGACCTTCCTTAATCTTGTCTATCAGCGAAGGGATCAATACCAACTTTGCGAGCATGCCTTCAATAGAATCAACCTCTTCAAGATCAAATTCTTCCATATCACGCTACAGAGGTGGTTGACGCGGATGGTTTGTCTTCCTACTCAGTGCGTTGGCTACCTTATTGGCTTTTCCTGGATTATATTGAATAGATAGGTCGTAATCCTTCATTAACTCTAGCCATCTGCGTTGACGCATGTTTAATTCTTTTGGTGTGAAAAGATACTTAAGGCTCTTGTGATCTGTGAAAATTTCGCACTTCTCACCATACAGATAGTGTCTCCATATTTTTAGGACAAAGACTACGGCTGCTAACTCAAGATCATGTACAGCGTAATTTTGTTCAAATGGTTTTAGCTATCGGGATGCATACGCAATCACTTGATCTTTTTGCATCAGTACGCATCCAAGTCCATTCTTAGAGGCATCACTATACACCACAAAATTTTCACCAGGAATAGGTTGTGATAAAACTGGGGCAGGGGTTAGTTTCTCTTTTAACTCAGTAAAACTCTTTTCACAATCTGAAGTCCATTCAAACTTAGTCTTTTTCTGTGTCAAGCGGGTAAGAGGCATAGCAATTCGAGAAAATCCTTCAACAAACTTACGATAGTAGCCGGCGAGACCGAGAAATCTTCGCACCTTTGTAACATTGGCCGACCTTGGCCACTCTGTGATTGCCTCGATTTTATTAGGATCTACGGATATACCATCCTCAGATATCACGTGTCCCAGAAATGCTACACTATGTAGCCAGAATTCGCATTTACTAAATTTAGAGTACAGTTGTTTTCTCATTAGAATGTCAAGGACGATCCTTAAGTGGTTTATGTGGGTCTCTTCATCAGGTGAGTAGATCAAAATATCGTCGATGAAGACCAAAACGAACTTGTCTAGTTGTTCTTGAAATACTCGGTTCATTAGATCCATAAACACCGCGGGGGCGTTGGTTAGTCCGAATGGCATTACAAGAAATTCGTAATGTCCATAACGGGTTCTGAATGCAGTTTTCGGGACGTCCTCAGCTTTGATCTTCAATTGGAAATATCTTGAGGGAAGATCAACCTTTCTGAAAATTTGTGCCCCCTGCATCACGATAATTTTAGGTAGGGTTTTAAATAGACTTATCATTAAAATAAAGTTTTAAATCGCTTACCCGAAGCTGATCGAACAGATCGTCGATCCTAGGCAATGGGTACTTGTTCTTTATAGTGATCTTGTTGAGTTCGCGATAATCTATACATAACCGCATACTTCCGTCCTTTTTCTTGACAAACAGTACGGGGCACCCCAAGGCGAAACACTTGGGCAAATAAGTTTCTTCTTTAGAAATTCGCGTAACTGTTCCTTCAACTCTTTTAGTTCTGCCGGTGCCATTCGATAGGGAGCCTTCGATATTGGCTCAGCTCCAGGAACTAGGTTGATTTCAAAAGATATCTCGTGGTCCAGAGGAAGACCCGATAATTCTTCCAGAAAAACATCTGGATATTCTCGGACCACTGGGACTTAGGAGAGGTCGGAGGGTGCTTGATTGGCAATTATTGCATAAACGAGAAACCCTTCATGTCCTTTCTTCAACGACTTACTGGCGCGAATCATATTTACATAAACGTTCTTGGGGAACTTCCTTAACTTTGATCCTCCTTGAAAGTTACTTCCTTACGTGTGGGGTACTTAAAAGTAACTTGCTTTTCATTACAATCGATGTTGGCAAAATTCTTGGAGAGCCAACCCATCCCAAGAATCACATCGAAATCCGTCATGGGTATGGGAATTAAGTCGGCGTCAAACCGGTGGTTATCGAACTCAAGTTCGCAGTTTCTGAAAACGTGGTGAGACACAAGCACCTGATCTCCAGCTGCTTGGATTCTAAAGGGTACTTCACTATAGGTTGGGTTATGCTTAATATTCTTTGCGAATTTCTTGGATATAAAGGAGTGGCTAGCACCACTATCAAATTGCACATTGGCAGGTACTGAGCATACTAAAATAGCTCCTGAATCATGAAAGATTTACTAAGCAACAGTAGGGCAATAGTATTTGTAAAAATTTAAGCCTTTCATAAATTTAGAATATACCTGCCACAACATCATTGGCCTCTTCAGCAGCTGCGTCAGTCATAGCGTGAACTCTTGCATTAGTACGCTGACGCTGATTCTTAGGAGGTTGCTGTTGTTGGGCCCCTTTTTTTGGGCAATCCTTGGCCATGTGTCCCGTCTTTCCACATCCAAAGCAGGTAGTTCTTTTATCTGGACAGTCTTTGAGGATGTGGCCTGCCTTGCCGCATCCGAAACATTTTCCTGCTTGGTAGTAGCATTCTCCCACATGACATTTATTGCAATGAGGGCAGTTCGGAATAGCAGATTGCTGGCCTTGATTCTTTGACAGGTTCTTTTGGGAACGGCGTTGGAATCGATTCTTCCCTTGGCGCCCTGGGCCCCTTGAGCTTTGTTTTGCAGCTTTGCAGGACCTTCCATTCCCGGATGTTTCCCTTCCTCGTTTCTGTCCCATCTTATCGCGGCGAATGATATCTCGCTCTATTCTGTAATGAGCCTCCAAAAGTGCACCAAAGTTTGTCGGGTTAGCATTGACCAACCAGGTCCGAATCCTAGGGTTTAACCCTCTTTCAAACTTCAACATCTTGGTTTCTTCATCATTCATGGTAGATGGCTGGAATATCCCAAGGGCTATGAATTTGTTGGCATATTCAGGGACTGTCATTCTTGTTCTTGCATCGGTGATTCAAATTCATGCCTCTTCTGCAGTTTGACAGAGGGTAGTATGTAACATTCGTTGAATTCCTGGAGAAATCTCTCCCATGGAATTGGCCTTGGTAGAGATTGCATGTTGGCCTTCCACATTAGTTGGCTTCTCCAAGTAGGAACGGCCTGACTGCCTGAGTCTTTACTTCCTCGGGTGCTCGAATCAGTTCAAAACAGTTTTCTACTTCGTCTAGCCACTTCTCAATGGCATCTGAATCTGACTTTCCTTCGAACGGCGGAACATTAGCTCTTTTTAACTTTTCAAAGTAATATTGGGCATCCCTGACCAGTTCATGAGGCTGAGGGACATTCTGTTGCAACATTACTTGACCAATTTGGGTGACGGTCTGACAGAAATTCTGGAAGGCATTGCTATCTGGCATCAATTGTGGTAGAGGCCTCTGGGGTGGGGGAACGTTCTGAACCGAAGGCGGATTTTGGTCTTGCGGTGGTGGTGGTGGAGGAACCTGAGCAGGTGTAGGAGGAATAGGCTCCTGCACCTCTGGTCTAGCTCTTGCCGGTCTGCCTCTTGGTCGCACCATCTGCATTATGCAGTGTCGGGGTTTTATTCAATGTGGAAGTGTCATAATAAGTGGCAAAATTTAATTTATTCCAAGTAGATACGTTATGAATTAAATTCTTTAAATTGTCATTGATTAGGGTTTTCTCATTAGGTCGAACCCTAATTTTCTAGTCTAAGTTATCCTGGTCTAAGGTCAACTCTCATCTAAAATCAGGACTTAGATCTAATATCAAACTTAGTTGACTAATATCATAACTGAATTCTATATTCTTCCCGGATCTGGAGCCTTAGCTCTGATACCACCTGTGGTGCCCCACACCCCGGCCCAGCCGGATACAGTGCGCCCGCCGTACTTCACTACGGAGAGTACTAGGCGTCAGTCCATGATATACAAACTCCAGAATAAAATATGTGGACTCTCATGCTTATACGTCGACAAGTAAGCAAAACCGAGGCAGAATAAAAACTTTTCAAATAATACCGTCTACGCAACCATCATTAGTTTTACAACCCGATCATAAAGTATGGGAATCCGAGAATAAATGTTTCTATCACAATTTCATAAAAAGGATCATCGATCCTAACCATCTTGTCACGTCTCTTAAGTCGTCCGTCTCTCGCGCTTCTACGGGTAGGGAACCCTAGGTTCATCTTCAATCCATTCCACTCTATTTCCTGCAGCCTCTGGGAGGAAAAATAGGGGGTGAGTGACCACGTCACCAGCAAGTAAACTATAAATAATCGTGAATTAAATGGAAAGAACATACAAGAACCGAACCCCAAAAAAATTTGGTTTAGAACATACCTGACCTTCCATCCAACATCCGTAAGAAATCAGCTCATAACTTATCAAAGATTGAAACATACCAAAGCTCATGACTTATGAAAAGATCATCACTCAATAAAGATCATAACTTGTGAGCTAACAAGTCCTAACACCTTAGTCTAAGTATCACGTACCCATATTCGATGACTCATTAAATGCAACATGCATGAGTATGTACGTGTGATGCATTATGATAAAAATGAAGATAAGTTCTTTCGTTCTTTTATTCAAAACATCATCGTCAAGAAAACAAGAGAGTATTCAGATCTATTCTCCCGGATTTGAGGCGTCACTTATTTCTCTTCGAATCTATTATTCCCAGATTCGGAGCGGTCACGTCATCACTTATTAGGTCTATTCTCTCCAGGCCTGAATGTTCGATATCAGGTCCGTTCTTTCTTGGCCTGAACGGTCCATATCATCAGATCAGTTAACCCCGGATCTGGAACGGGTCCTTACTGGCCAGAAAACACACAGTACCGGTGGAAAGCCTTCTTTTAAAAACAGAATCTTTTCTTTAAAAATGTTTTTTCATCTTTCTTTCTCATAAAATCAGTTCCATAAATCATGTAAATGATGATGATGCAATGTATGACATGTACTATGCAATCCATGACATGATGCGTTACATATGCACATACGTTCAACCTATTCTTTAGGCTGGAAAAATTTTCCAGAATTATCGTTCCATATGCACGGCCTCAAAACCTTGTGTTTTAGGCCCATTATCATGAGTTCTTGTCATACATATGCATAATGTCTTTTCTACTTGTAATATAACTTTCGTAACGATACGAGACGTGTAAGACGCTTAATTTACTTAATTACGAAACAAGGTATTGCTGAACTTCAGCAGTGCAATGTCCTTTCTTTTACCTTTCCTATAAGCCCATTTAAGTTCCTTTTACTTTGCGCCAACCATGGAAATATGCTGTAGACATACCAATAATCAATGATCATAAGTCCAAACTATATAATTAAGACTAAGCCCACCAGAACAAAGCCCCACAGCAAATTCCTAAATTCTGCCCAAAATTCCAGATTAGTAACGCCAACTTAACTTTGGTGATTACCCCTTAAGATAATCATTCTTGTTGGACCATGCACCTGCAATAAACACCACTAGAGGGGGGGGTGAATAGTGGTTAGCGGAAATTACACTACAACCCTTTGTTAAAATCCCCTTTGAAAACAGAATTTGAAACCACCTCACATTCAGAACCCGTTTTTCAAAAATTCACAAATAATTGTACACAATTCCAAAAATTATGAAACTCTTCAGAATTTAACTTCAATGAGCTAACAAGACTCTGTCCAAAAATCAGACAAAAATAAGATCGTTGGCCCTTAAAACAAATAAAAAGATTCAGATGGTCAATCTGGACAGAATTGGACAGAATGTTGCTGATTTTACAAAACGTATTTCTCTTTGAATAATCAACCAAAAAGGCTGATCTTTATATCAAAACACTCCTTAGAATGTGTAGATGAAGTTTCCAAAAGGCCCTGACCTTAAACAATTCTTGAAAAATACAGAATTTAAGTTTTCTCAAAACTGGTCAGATTGCAGCCAGATTGGCGCAGTTATCTTGCAAAGACTGAAAGACTAACTTTACCTTGCTCAAATCAAGTGATTCTTGTTGCAAATGAAAGCTAACAGTCTGAAGTATAACTCCCCAAAAATCACGAATTTTGAAAATGTTTAGCTATTTTTTCAAATTGTGAGAAGTTGTGTAAAAACTACAGTAAAAAACGGGCAGAAAACAGAAATAAAGAAACAAGAGAAGAACACCGAGAATTTATCCTGGTTCGGTCAATGTGACCTACTCCAGTCCCAAGGAACACCTTTCCTTGGATTTCACTATCAAATGAACACCTTACAACAAGAGCCAAGCTTGATCTTTGGGTTATATACCAACCCTATTCAAGACTTGGATAATCACTTCTATGCAACTCTTGGTTACAACACCTCTACCACCTATTGATGTAGCCTTATAAATTTGGCTAATCAATCATACAAATCCAACTCAAGAAGATGTGTATAGTGTAGCTGGACAACAAAAAAAATTGGAACACCTTAGCTACACAAAGTATGAACGAAAATATGAGAAGAGAATAGCAAGACAACAATCTTCAATTTTGTTTTCAAGTGTGTGTCTTCTCTTCTTCACCTTGCCTTCTATTTATAGAGTGAATTGATGGCATATTCCCTCCAACTTTTAGACCATGTGATTGCTGAGAATTTGGAATTAAAACACCTCCATAATCATCTCCAACAATCTTGTCTCCATTACATTCAAATTTGAAATTTCAAGTTGGCAACTTTTGCCAACTAGCATGCTTTTGGTTTGTCTTCTTGTCTCCAACTCATAAAATGAGAAAAACATCATCTCCACCTGTATAATCACGTTTTGGAGGCTGTGTATATGTATACCAACTCAGATGTTTGAGGAGAAATCAACAAATAATAGTTGACAAGGTTATGTCAACATATAATATCAAAATTCCCATTTCTTCTTGACATATTGTGATGAATCTTGCACCAAGGACACCTTGTAATCTCTGAAAGATGATGATTAAGAACCTCCAATAACATATATATAAGAGTCTTCAAGAGAAAATAGAACGTGACATCGAATACCGTCACATATCCCGCAACCGTCGATAAAATCATCAAATGAGAGAATAAAATAGAAAACCACCAAATAATCTTCAAGAATATATTAAATGAACTCCAGAATGAATATAATAAGATACTCAAGAGATTCCTTGAGTAAAAATACCGAGACTGTCTTCGGGGATAAAATGACCAAAATGCCCCTAGTGAGATAAAACTCCAGAAATGACCCCGATGGTCAGAAATAATCACAATATCACCTTTGTCATGATAACCAAGATAATAATATGCACTTGAAATATTTTTCACCATATGATGTTCCTACAAAACTTAAAATACCAATTTTGCCCTTTTTGGTAAGTTGTAGAAACTTCCAAGGCACGTTAGTCTCAAGACAATAATAATCACCAAAAACACATAATAAGAACATAATGAGCATGTATAAATCATGTACAAATGAAAACAACCATTTTATCACATTTTAGAAAATTATTTCTAAAAACTCTAGACATCGATCGATCGAAGTGCCTCAGCTTCATAGATCGATGTCTCACATAAAGGTTCAGGTTTTGTCTCTGACCTACATCGATCGATCGAAGTGAGAGTTCGATATACATCGATCGATTGATGTGTCTTAGGTTTAGAGATCAATGTCTCACAGAAAGGTCTTAAACTTATCTGCCTTACATAGATCGATCGATGTGAACTTGTTCAACTTTTAATCACATATAACACCATGTGTGACATTTTTAAGTATTCATCACTTAAAATCATGACTTTGAAAATTATCCAAACATATTTCTCAATATTCTCCCCCTTTTGGATGATTTTCAAAATAACCTAACATGATTTTAATGTCACAACTTATAACCAAAAGTTTAACCAAATGTTTAACCAAATGTTTTCAACTATGTTTTCGACGTTTAAATAGTATACTGCTCCCCCGCAACTCATACCTCCCCCTTAACCTATGCTCCAAAATTTATACCAATAAAAACTTAGCATATGATTCATCATGACTTACCAACTAAAACATGACTTACCAACTAAAATCATGTTCTTATTCTATCTCCCCCTTTATTTTGCAAATCATGCAAAAGATAGAACTATACAATGGTATCGTAAGTCATCATTCCTAATTTGGCTCGTAAGTTTTCAAAAGTGGCTTGATTAAGGGGTTTGGTGAAGATGTCAGCGATTTGATGATCAGTTCTTATGTGGTTTATCACTATATCCTCATTTTGAACATGATCACGAAGAAAGTGATATCGCACCTCAATGTGTTTGGCCTTAGAATGAAGCACCGGATTCCGTGAAAGATTGATTGCACTTGTGCTATCGCAGAAAATTGGAATCTTATTCATTTTAATGCCAAAATCACTAAGTTGCTGTTTAAGCCAAAGTATTTGGGTAGTACATAAACTCAAAGCGATATACTCGGCTTCAGTGGTAGAAAGAGCTACACTAGCTTGCTTTTTAGAAAACCAAGAAATCAAGTTGGTTCCTATGAATTGACGAGTACCGCTAGTGGATTTTCTATCTAATTTGCAACCACCATAATCAGCATCACTATATGCGTGTAATTCCAACTTAGCGTTTCTATCATACCACAGTCCTAAGTGAGGTGTATGCTTAAGATATCTAAAGATCTTTTTCACTTGCATTGTAATGTGATACCTTAGGACAAGATTGAAACCTAGCACACATACACACACTAAACATAATATCATGTCTTGATGTAGTTAAGTATAATAGTGATCCAATCATAGACCTCTAAAGTGTGTCATCAAAAGGTTTACCATTTTCATCCTTATCAAGTTTGGTACTAACACTCATAGGGGCACTTGTAGGTTTCAACTCTTCAAAGCCAAACTTCTTAATCATATCATTGACATACTTAAGTTGGCTAATGTGAATTCCTTGAGGGGTTTGTTTGATTTAAAGTCCTAAGAAATAATTCAACTCTCCTACCATTGACATTTCAAACTCTGACTTCATACATTCTTCGAAGTCTTTTACTAAAGTAGGGTTGGTTGAACCAAAGATTATATCATCTACGTATATTTGAACTATTAACAAACCATTACCTTTTCTTCTTAGGAATAATGTGTTGTCGATGGTCCCCCTTTGATAATTATTTGCTATGAGAAAGTTTGTAAATCTATCATACCAAGCTCTTGGAGCTTGTTTCAAACCATATAGAGCTTTCTTGAGCTTCTAAACATGGTTAGGATTCTTTGGATCTTCGAATCCAGGGGGTTGTTTGACAATCACCTCTTGTTGGATATATCCATTCAAGAACGCACTCTTGACATCCATTTGGAAGAGCTTAATTTTGCTTATACTTGCAATCGCAAGTAACAATCTAATTGCTTCTAGTCGCGCAACAGGTGCAAAGGTTTCTTCATAATCTATTCCTTCTTGTTGATTATAATCTTGTGCGACTAGTCTAGCCTTATTCCTTGTAATATTTCCTTGTTCATCCATTTTATTCCTAAAGATCCATTTAGTTCCTATGATAGACTTGTCTTCAGGTTTAGGTACTACGTCCCACACGTTGTTCATTGTGAATTGATTTAATTCCTCATGCATAGCATCTATCCATGATATGTCACCTAAGGCTTCCTTTACGTTCTTAGGTTCTAATTGTGAGATTTAGATATGCCCTTCAGCTTGACTTATGTTTCTACGTGTTCTAACCTCAACACTTGGATCACCAATGATTAGCTCTTTAGGGTGTTTATGTTTATCTTCTATAAGCCACCAATTCCTAAGTTGACTAGGTTCACCTTCTTCTAGTTCAAATGTTTCATTCGTGTGAACATTTTCATATACAATTGGAACATCCTGTAAGTTAGATAGATTATCTTCCAATTGTAAAATTTCTTGATTTATTTCACCTAAAGGTTCATACACATCTTGTTCAGGAGAAGTTGGTTCTAGATGATCATGAACAGGCTCAAGTAATATATCATCATCATCAAACATATTTTTAACATTATTCTCTTGTTTCTTTTTATCACTTACATCAAAATATGCATTCTCATTGAATTTCACATGTATAGATTCAATTATTTTTCTAGATGCATGATTATAACACCTATATGCCTTTGAGTTAGTTGAATATCAAACAAATATGCATTCAATAGACTTTTGTTCAAATTTATCTAGATTATCTTTTGTATTAAGTACAAAACATTTACACCCAAATACTCTAAGATAATCTACCTTAGGTTGTCTATTATTCAATAACTCATATGGTGTTTTATTTAATTTCTTTCTAATAGAAAGCCTATTTATTATATAACATGCACAACTAACAGCTTCAGCCCACAAATATCTAGGTACTTTGTTTTCACACTACATAGTTCTAGCTATTTCTTGTAGTGTTCTATTTTTACGTTCAACAACTCTATTGTGTTGTGGTGTTCTTGGTGGTGAGAATTCATGTTTTATTCCATGTAATTCACAAAACTTAATTATATCTTTGTTTTTAAATTCTCCACCTCTATCACTTCTAATTCTTTTAACATTTTCTTCATAAAGATTTTCAAGTTGCTTAGTAAGATTTTCGATTACCAATGGAGCATCGTCTTTGTGTGTTAAGAACAATGTCCATGTGTATCGTGAGTAATCATCTACTATAACACACACATAGTAGTGTCCACCTAGACTTCTTGTCCTACTTGGACCAAATAAGTCTAAGTGAAGCAGTTCTAGTACATGACTAGTACTCACTTCATGTTTTAATTTCATTGTCTCTTTTATATGTTTTCCTTTAATACATGTTTCACATAATTGAAAATTATGTAAGTCTAACTTAGGCATTCCTCTAATTAGATTCTTCTTAGATAATCTTTCTATGGTTGAAACTCCTATATGGCCTAGTCGTCTATGCCATAAGTTCACATCTAAGTCATGTGATACTAAACACTTAATCCTAGCATTTAATATGTTATTTAGTGATAGTGTGTAAATGTTACCATCCCTATTTCCTTTTAGTATAATTTCTCCTTTTTCATTTATTATATCACAACAATTAGGAAGAAAAGAGACATGATAACCAGAATCTATAAGTTGCGACATACTAAGTAAATTATAAGATAGATTGCTTACTAATAACACATTTCGTATTTGAAATGTGTTAGGATCCCCAATTGTTCCTTTTCCAACAACTTGTCTTTTGTTGTTGTCACGGAATATTACTTTTCCTCCATTCTTGATATGTTCCAATTCGATGAATAGTTTGGGGTTCCCCGTCATATGCCTCGAACATCCACTATCTAAAAACCATTTGGTTTTCAGATTCTTTGACTTTGCCTCCTTCTTGCATTCCTTGCGTTTTTCCTACAATGGAGACAAAGTTTTAGGTACCCTTTATTTGGGTCCTTGAATGTTAGGGGCACTATTCTTGTTTAGATATCCCTTAGGTATCCAAACTTGATTATACCTTCTAGGAACATTTTTAGCATTGTTATAATTTGGAAAATAAGAAGAATTAGCATATACATGATTATTCCACATAAGTGAAGATGCAGTGTTATACATGTTGTGCCATGGTTGATAATCATTATAGGATTGCCGAATTTTATAATGTGCATAAGACATGCGATTTTGTTTCTTATATGGCGCAGTATAAGTGTGTTCATAGGTATTTCTATAAGACTTATAAGAGTGTTGCCTATACTTAGGTTTATATGTATTATAATAAGTTGGATGCATTTGATTTTGCTTAGATACATTTTTATACATATATGCATAATTTTTATGTGATCTAGATGAAAAGTTTTGCCTTGATGCTTTTGGAGGTGCATGTTGTATTTTTACCTTAGAATGAGTAGAGAAAGGAGTAGGCAAAATATGTACATTTGACTTAGTTGTACTATATGGCAATTTAGACTTAGATGATATAAAATTAGTCTTTTTGTCTAACTTGTCATTTTCTTCTATATAGCCTAACCCCTTTTTATCATTTCCATATTTTTGTGACGAAATTAAAGTATCTAACATATTGGTTTCAGACTTAAACTTTTCTAACATTTTTTCTAAATCTATTTTAGATGTAGTAAGTTGTGCTATTTCTTTTTCACAATTAACTAACTTAGTTTTTAATATATTATTTTCAGTTTCCAATGTACTTTCATTTTTCCTATGTGACTCAATTTTAATCTTAAGAGAATCAAGAATATTAGTAGACTCTTGTTTAAAAGATTCTAACTGATCAGAAAATTCCAAGTTGGACGTCTTCAACTTGTCATTTTCTTCAATTAGTTTCTTTTCTCTTTTGACAACCTTTTACAATGAGCATGCATTTTCATGAATTCATCATACATTTCATCGAAAGTCATCTCATTATCAGAATCAAAATCAGGAGTAGATGTTACCTCTTTCGTAGACTTTGAGAACGCTCCTTTATGAGAGATAGATGACATGATGTATGATTTTAGATGAATACCTTGAATCTTTAATCAAGTGAATACAAATGCTTCAAACCTTCTTGAAGTGTTCAAATGCTCCAAACCTTCTTGATTTGGGATTAGCAGGCAACTATGATTTCTTGCTTCTTAGCCTTGTCTTGTTTGTCCGGTGTTGAATCTTGCTTCTTTTAAGTGGTGTTGGTCTGGCTCTGATACTAAATGTTGGACCATGCACCTGCAATAAACACCACTAGAGGGGGGGGGTGAATAGTGGTTAACGGAAATTACACTACAACCCTTTGTTAAAATGCCCTTTGAAAACAGAATCTGAAACCACCTCAGATTCAGAACCCGTTTTTCAAAAATTCATAAATAATTGTACACAATTCCAAAAATTATGAAACTCTCCAGAATTTAACTTCAATGAGTTAACAAGACTCTGTCCAAAAATCAGACAAAAATAAGATCGTTTGACCCTTAAAACAAATAAAAAGATTCAGATGGTCAATCTGGACAGAATTGGACAGAATGTTGCTGATTTTGCAAAACGTATTTCTCTTTGAATAATCAACCAAAAAGGCTGATCTTTATATCACAACACTCCTTAGGATGTGTAGATGAAGTTTCCAAAAGGCCCTGACCTTAAACAATTCTTGAAAAATACAGAATTTAAGTTTTCTCAAAACTGGTCAGATTGCAGCCAGATTGGAGCAGTTATCTTGCAAAGACTGAAAGACTAACTTTCCCTTGCTCAAATCAAGTGATTCTTGTTGCAAATGAAAGCTAACAGTCTGAAGTATAACTCCACCAAAAATCACGAATTTTGAAAATGTTTAGCTATTTTTTCAAATTGTGAGAAGTTGTGTAAAAACTGCAGTCAAAAACGGGCAGAAAACAAAAATAAAGAAACAAGAGAAGAACACCGAGAATTTATCCTGGTTAGGTCAATGTGACCAACTCCAGTCCCAAGGAACACCTTTCCTTGGATTTCACTATCAAATGAACACCTTACAACAAGAGCCAAGCTTGATCTTTGGGTTATACACCAACCCTATTCAAGACTTGGATAATCACTTCTATGCAACTCTTGGTTACAACACATCTACCACCTATTGATGTAGCCTTATAAATTTGGCTAATAAATCATACAAATCCAACTCAAGAAGATGTGTATAGTGTAGCTGGACAACAAATAAAATTGGAACATCTTATCTACACAAAGTATGAACGAAAATATGAGAGGAGAATAGCAAGACAACAATCTTCAACTTTGCTTTCAAGTGTGTGTCTTCTCTTCTTCACCTTGCCTTCTATTTATAGAGTGAATTGATGGCATATTCCCTCCAAATTTTAGACCATGTGATGGCTGAGAATTTTGAATTAAAACACCTCCATAATCATCTCCAACAATCTTGTCTCCATCACATTCAAATTTGAAATTTCAAGTTGGCAACTTTTGCCAACTAGCTTGCTTTTGGTTTGTCTTCTTGTCTCCAACTAATAAAATGAGAAAAACAACATCTCCACCTGTATAATCACGTTTTGGAGGCTGTGTATATGTATACCAACTCAGATTTTTGAGGAGAAATCAACAAATAATAGTTGACAAGGTTATGTCAACATATAATATCAAAATTCCCATTTCTTCTTGACATATTGTGATGAATCTTGCACCAAGGACACCTTGTAATCTCTGAAAGATGATGATTAAGAACCTCCAATAACATATATATATAAGAGTCTTCAAGAGAAAATAGAACGTGACATCGAATACCGTCACATATCCCGCCACCATCGATAAAATCATCAAATGAGAGAATAAAATAGACAACCACCAAATAATCTTTAAGAATATATTAAATGAACTCCAGAATGAATATAATAAGATACTCAAGAGATTCCTTGAGTAAAAATACCGAGACTGTCTTCGGGGGTAAAATGACCAAAATGCCCCTAGTGAGATAAAACTCCAGAAATAACCCCGATGGTCAGAAATAATCACAATACCACCTTTGCCATGATAACCAAGATAATAATATGAACTTGAAATATTTTTCACCATATGATGTTCGTAAAAAACTTAAAATACCAATTTTGCCCTTTTTGGTAAGTTGTAGAAACTTCCAAGGCACGTTAGTCTCAAGACAATAATAATCACCAAAAACACATAATAAGCACATAATGAGCATGTATAAATCATGTACAAATGAAAACAACCATTTTATCACATTTTAGAAAATTATTTCTAAAAACTCTAGACATCGATCGATCGAAGTGCCTCAGCTTCATAGATCGATGTCTCACATAAAGGTTCAGGTTTTGTCTCTGACCTACATCGATCGATCGAAGTGAGAGTTCGATATACATCGATCGATTGATGTGTCTTAGGTTTAGAGATCGATGTCTCACAGAAAGGTCTTAAACTTATCTGCCTTACATAGATCGATCGATGTGAACTTGTTCAACTTTTAATCACATATAACACCATGTGTGACATTTTTAAGTATTCATCACTTAAAATCATGACTTTGAAAATTATCCAAACATATTTCTCAACAATTATAGGTTAAGTGGTTTACATCATAACACTCAATATGTCTTAAGTAGTTGTCATAAAAGTTTTACGGAATTATAATATCATTAAAGGGGTCCATTTATTCTTTTTCCTAAAACGGGTACATGCTGAATTCTTGAATGACCAATTTTTACTACGAATTTTATTGTGACAAAACCGTAAGTTCTTTTTTGAAAATTCCAACTCTCGAACTTAGAAAACACCTAGGGCTAACATCCTGACAAAAATCATCCCAATTGCACATTTCTAAGGTCCATTTCCGGGTCAATCATCATGTCACATAAAATCTGTTCATTCCAGTAATTTCCAGCTTGACCAGGTTTACTAAAATTTTTATTAAAAATAAACCGTGTCTCCTTTTAACAAAATTCCAACTCTCATATTTACTATACACATAGGGCTAGTGTTATACCAAAAATTAGCTAATTTGAATACTTCTAAGGTCCGTTTTCAGGTCCTACAAAACGTCACAATAATCTGCCATGATCCAGTAAATTCCAGTTTTGTCACATTTCCTTACTAGAATGTCCCAACTTGAGTTGTTTGGCTTAAACACCTTATAATACATCAAGTACACCTTTAGCATGTGGATTTGCAGGTTCTAACACATTCTAAATATCATCTACACATCATTTCAAAGCAGTTTGAATGGTACATATATCGTTCTTTTGGTCTTGCACATCATGTTCGTACTAGAATCCATTCTTGGTATAATTGATGTAAACGTACACTACTTCCCAAAACAGCCCTTCTAAACACATACAAGGCAAAATCATATCACCATGATGAACAGCTTAGGATTAACACATAAAGCACACATCTTGTTCACACCTTTACCCCACAAGTTACAATTTCTAACAAGAGCTACATTTATGTTCCCTTATTTCATCCAACCGTTCCCCATGCATGCCAAAGAAGGGATCTTTGCCACATTCACCTTAGATTTACCTCATATTCGTACTTAAAAACCACAAATAATCCACCTTTGGAAGAAATCTCACACATGCAAGCCACTTAACTCAAGGATCCGAAAGTTTCATGCATTAAACTCAACATTTCACATCTAAGATTAAAACTTAATAGCATCTAGACATTCAAACATGCACTTTCACACCCAAGTCATGAGTATGTATAGTGTACTTGCCTTCTTCAACTTACTCCTTTCCTTAGCTTGTAATGTGTATGAAATGGTGAGGCCTTCCTCCTCTTCACATATGAACCCCGCGGTTTTGAAGAGGAAAAAGAGAACAATTGTTAGTCCATGTTTTTAAGTGAAAGATGTACTAAATAGAGGTTAAATGGACTCACCAAAATGGAGCATGAGTAGTGTTCAAACCTCTTAAGACTAGCACCTCTCAAAGCTTAAAAAATTTGAACCTAGTGACCATGGAGGTCACGGTTTTGAACAAGAAAGAGTAGTACTATGAGTTTCATTCTAGGAAAGATGTAGAAATCCTCTTAAGAAGGTTAGGATATACTCACCTAGTACCACTTGATCTTGGATGAACCTAAACCTTCTTGGCTCCTCTTGGCTGTGTGCTTGAAGAGAAAAGAGAGGAAAAGTTCTTTGTGGATTCTTGAGGTGGAGTGAGAGGGTTTTCTTTGGAGATAATTTCTTTCACTTGGCTAAGGTGTAGCCGTTGGGGGGTCAAGAGGGGAGAATAAGGATTTACCATGGTAAGGTTATGGTAATTAACCTAGGTTACTTTATGATTAACTTCGGTTACTTTATTCCAATCATAGTTACTTTTAGGTTAACCTTGGTTACTTTAACCTTGGGGTTAATAAACGTAACCATGGTAGAATTTAAAATTCTCCTTGGTTACCCACTTGAGGGTATCCGGCGGTTGGGGTCTTAATGACCCTAACCATGCCTAATTTCTTTCTATTAAAACAATCTTGTGGCGGTTGCCTTCTTTTTTAACTAATTATTTCTCCCCTTTTCTTTTGAAATATGAAATTAGGGAACATTTTTGAGTTCTTTTGGGCTAAGGGCTGAAAATTTGGGTGAATGTTGGGAACAATTTTGCCCATTACCCAAAATTGTTCAATTGCTAATTGAACTCACTTAAAGGATGGCCCTTAAGATTTCTCTTCTTGAAATCTTAAGAAATCCTATAAGGTCTTCTTTATCCTTGTGGCCGAAATCTCCTAAGCACTTGGGAGTGAATTGGGCCACTTCACATAGTCCAATATTCATGCTTGAATTTTTATATAATACTTTCCTTAAATAATAAAAAAAATAATCATCAAACTAAATAAAATTGTACTTGAATATACAACTTTTCATAAATTCTCATAGATAAGTCTTAAGTACAAGGTGGTTCCTCGTTGGGTACAACAAAGACGATGGTCCATTGGCAATCGAAACTCTTATAAAGCAACTCGAAAATCTTTACGAAGAAAGTGTTAAACGAATTAGGAGTGATAGAGGTGGAGAATTTAAAAACAAATAAATAGTAAAGTTTTGTGAATTACATGGAATTAAACATGAATTCTCACGACCTAGAACACCACAATTAAATGGAGTTATTGAACGTAAAAATAGAACAATTCAAGAATTTGCTAGAACAATGTTATGTGAAAATAAAGTACCAAAATATTTATGGGCTGAAGCTGTTAGTAGTGCATGCTATATTATAATAGTCTTTCTATTAGAAAGAAATTAGATAAAACACTTTATGAATTGTTAAATAAAAGACAACCTATGGTAGATTATCTTATAGTTTTTGGTTTTAAGTGTTTTGTGTTGAACACTAAGGATAATCTAGACAATTTTGAACAAAACTCTATTGAATGCATATTTGTTGGTTATTCAACTAATTCAAGAGCATATAGATGTTACAATCCTGCATCTAGAAAAATAATTGAATCTATACATGTGAAATTCAATGAAAATGCATGCTTTGAAGTTAGTGATAAAACTCAGTATAAACAAGAAAATAATGTTGAAAATATGTTTGATGATGATGATGTATTACTTGAGCCTGTACTTGATCATCTAGAACCAACTCCCCCTAAACAAGACATGCATGAACCCTTAGATGAAATGAATGAAGAGACTTTGGAATTGGAAGACAATACAACTAACTTACAGGATCATCCAATTGTATATGATAATGTTCACACAAATGAAACGTTTGAACAAGATGAGGGTGAACCTAGTTAACCTAGGAACTGGTGGCTTATAAAAGATAAACATAAACACCCTAAAGAGTTAATCATTGGGGATCAAAGTGTTGGGGTTAGAACACGTAGAAACCTAAGTCTATCTAAAGGACATAGTTTAACCTCATACTTAGAACATAAGAATGTTAAAGAAGGCTTAGGTGATATATCTTGGATAGATGCCATGCATGATGAATTAAACCAATTCACCCAGAAAAACGTGTGGGACTTAGTACCTAAACCCGAAAATAAGTCTATAATAGGAACTAAATGCGTATTTAGGAATAAAATGGATGAAAAAGGAAACATCACATGAAATAAGGCTAGGCTGGTCGCACAAGGTTATAATCAACAATAAGGAATATATTATGAAGAAACCTTTGCACCCGTTGCACGACTAGAAGCAATCAGATTTTTACTTGCGATTGCAAGTCTAAGCAATATTAAACTCTTCTAAATGGATGTCAAGAGTGTGTTCTTGAATGGATACATCCAAGAAGAAGTTTTGTGAAACAACCCCCCAGATTCGAAGATCTAAAGAATCCTAACCATGATACAGGCTAAAGAAAGCTTTATATGGTTTGAAACAAGCTCCAAGAGCTTGGTATGATAGATTTGCGAACTTTCTTATTGCAAATAATTATCAAAGGGGGACCATAGGCAACACATTATTCCTAAGAAGAAAAGATAACGACTTGTTAATAGTTCAAATATATATAGATGACATAATCTTTGGATTAACCAACCCTACCTTAGTAAAAGGCTTCGAAAAGTGTATGAAGTCAGAATTTGAAATGTAAATTGTAGGAGAGTTGAATTATTTCTTAGGACTACAAATTAAACAAACTCTTCAAGGAATTCATATTAGTCAACTTAAGTATGTTAATGATATGATTAAAAAGTTTGGATTTGAAGACTTGAAACCAACACCTACCCCCATGAGTTTTACACCAAACTAGATGAAGATGAAAATGGCAAACCTTTTGATGACACACTTTATAGGTCTATGATTGGCTCATTGTTATATTTAACTGCATCAAGACCTGACATCATGTTTGGTGTGTGTATGTGTGCTAGGTTTCAATATTGTCCTAAGGTATCTCATTACAATGCAGTGAAAAAGATCCTTAGATATATTAAACACACACCTCACTTAGGACTTTGGTATGATAGAAACGCTAAGTTGGAACTGTATGCTTATAGCGATGCTGATTATGGCGGTTGCAAATTAGATAGAAAATCTACTAGCGGTACATGTCAATTCATAGGAACCAACTTGATCTCTTAGTTTTCTAAGAAACAAGCTAGTGTAGCACTCTCTACCACCGAGCCGAGTATATAGCCCTAAACTTATGCACTACCCAAATACTTTGGCTTAAACAACAACTTAGTGATTTTGGCATTAAAATGAATAAGATTCTAATTTTCTATCATCGCCCAAGTGCGATCAATCTTTCTCGGAATCGGGTACTTCATTCTAAGGCCAAACACATTGAGGTAAGATACTATTTCCTTCGAGATTATGTTCAAAATGGGGGACATAACCATAGATCATGTAAGAACTGATCATCAAATAGCTGGCATCTTCACAAAACCCCAAAATCAAGCCACTTTTGAAAGCTTACGAGCCAAGTTATGTATGATGACTTACGATACGGTTGCATAGTTCTATCTTTTGCATGATTTGCAAAATAAAGGGAGAGATAGAATAAGAACATGATTTTAGTTGGTAGGTCATTATTTGGATTTGAGTTGAATAATATGATAAGTTTCAATTGGTTTAAGTTTTGAGCATATGTTAAGGGGGAGAGTATAAGTTGAGGGGGAGCACATGAACACACATGTCAAAAACGTGAAATTTGAAAGTTTGAAAATAATTAGAATTGATGAAACAATTGGTAATTGGTGAGGTTTACAAAACAATTCAATTGGTGTAAAATTGGTAAAAATGTGAAAAACAATTGGTAAAAAGTTGTGACATTAAGATCATGTAGAGTTAGTTTGAAAATCATCCAAAAGGGGGAGAATGTTGAGAAATATATTTGGATAATTTCCAAGGTCATGATTTTAAGTGGTGGATACTTAAAAATGTCACACATGGTGTTATAAATGATTAAAAGTTGATGAAGTGAAGAAAAATGACGTCGATCTCTCAGACAGAGACACACGGATGGTCGATATTTGACAGAATAGAACCAAAAACTTACTGTCAGACGTCGATCTCTCATGTAGATCGATCGACATACGTCAGCCTTTCACATGGATCGACCGATGTACGTCAGTCCCTCACATGGATTGATCCACCTCTCACAAAAACTCACTGTGAGACATCGATCTCTGAAGCTGAGGTACTTGGATCAATCGATGTCTAGGGTTTTCAGAAATATTTTTCTAAAATTTGATAAAATGATTGTCTTCATTTGTACATGATTTATATATGTTCATTATGTGGTTATTATGTGATTTTGATGATTGTAAATGTCTTTTGACTAATGTGCCTTAGAAGTTTCTACAACTTACCAAAAAGGGCAAAATTGGTATTTTGAGTTTTGTAGGAACATGACATGGTAAAAATGTTTCAAGGACACATTCATATCATATGTTTCATCACAAATGTGTTATGATATCTATTTCTGACCATTGGGGTCATTTCTGGAGTTGTCTCTCACTAGGGGCATTTTGGTCATTTTATCCCTGAGGGGTAGTTTCTGTATTTTCACTCAAGGAATCTCTTGAGTTTATTATTATATTCATTCTGAAGCTCATTTATAATTATCTTGAAGATTATTTGGTGGTTTGCTATTATTTCTCTCTATTGATAATATTATCGACAGTAGCGGGATACGTGACGAGTTGTGATGTCACATTCTATTTTTTCTGAAGACCTTCTTATATTGTTGTCGGAGGATCTCAATCATCATTTTTCAAATATTATAAGGTGTTCTTGGTGCAAAATTTATTGCAACACAGAAAGGAAGAAAAGTGGGAATTTTGGTGTTATATGTTGACATAATCTTGTCAACTATTATGTATCATTTTTTCTTCAAAAATCTGAGTTGATATAAATATATAAAACCCCAAAAAACCTACATATTCAGGTGGAGATGATTATTTATCCATTTTATGACATGTGTACAAGTGGACAAATCAAATACAAGCTAGTTGGCAAAAATTGCCAACTTGGAATTTCATTTTGAATGTAAAGGCTAGTCAAAGGATGTTTGTAGCTGTTTTATCCGAATGTTTTTTGCCTCACATGCCTTATTACCTTTCTAAGGAATTGAGGGTATAATGGAGGAATATGTCATCTTATCCTTGGGTATTATCTTCACATTTTCCAAGTCATTTTGCAAGACAAATTTCGGCCATGCTGAATTTTAAGGTGGACCAATCATTCTTCTTTATGTTGCTAAGTGTACAAGATGATTATGTGGCCAACAAATGATGTGAAGACAACTAGGACTTGATGATGAAAATAGTGACACATTGGAGTTCTTATCTTCAAGAGCTATTTTACACTATAAATAGGAGGCAAAGGTGAAGAAGAACACCTTCGTGAAAGCAATAGTTGAATTGTCTTAATGTCTTCTTCTCTTCACTCTTGTTTCATTCTTTGTAGCCAAGGTGTTCTTGTGATTTTTTTTGTAGATCTACAAGCCTCTTGTGTCTCATTTGTAAGATTGATTAGCCAAATCTATAACGATACATCAATAGGTGATAGAGGTGTTGCGACCAAGAGTTGCGTAGAGGTGTTCATCAAAGTCTTGAATAGTGTTGGTGTTTAACAAAAGGATCAAGCTTGGTTCTTGTTGTAATTTGGTTTGTACCATAGTGAAATCCAAGGAAAGGTGTTCCTTGGGACGGGAGTAGGTCACATTGACCGAACCAGGATAAATCCTTGGTGTTCTTGTCTTCTTTACAACTTTCTTTTTTCTGCCTGTTTTTCACTACAGATTTCACACAACTTCTCACGTTTTGAAAAAATAGCTAAACACTTCCAAAATTTGTGACTTTTTGTGGAGTTATACTTCAGGCTGTTACCTTTCAATTGCAACAAGATTCACTTGATTTGATCAAGGGAATATTAGTCTTTCAATCGTTGTAAGATAATTTCTCCAATCTAGCTGCAATCTGACTAGTTTTGAGCAATCTTGAATTCTGTTATAACCAAGAATTATTTAAGGTCAGGGCCTTTTGGAGACATAAACTAGACATCCTTAGGAGTGTTTTGATATAAAAATCAAACTTTTTGGTTATGTATTCAAAGAGAAACACGTTTTCTAATTTTGGAAACATTCTGTCTAGATTGACCATCTGAATCTTTTTATTTGTTTTAAGAGACAAACGATATTATTGTTATTTGATTTTTGGACAGAGTCTTGTCAAGATATTGAAGTTCAGTTCTGAAAATTTTTATAATTTTTGGAGTTGTGTAAAATGATTTGTGAAATTTTCAAAAACGGGTTCTGAATCTAAGATGGTCTCAGATTCTGTTTTCATAGGAGATTTTAATCAAGGGTAGTAGTGTAATTTCCGCTAACCACTATTCAACCCACCTCTAATGGTGTTTATTGAAGGTGCACGATCCAACATGGGGTTGGTGTTTAACTCCAGTCACTCTTGTGTCAAGGTGTTTTTGTGTTTAGTAAAAACCGAGGAAGGTGTCCTCGAAGACTGGAGTAGGTTGTTTTAACCGACCAGTATAAAATTCTTGATGTTGTTACTTTTCAGCACTTCTACTTTCAGTTCTTTTTTTTGTATCATTTTTACAGCCATGGTAAAAATAGCAAACGTTTTTCAAAAATCACCAAACTTTGCATAAACATAGCCAAAGGTCTTAGATTTAATTTGATACAAGTTTCATCTCATTTGGATAAGTATAAGTCATTCAAATGTTAATAGTTCTAAGACTAGTGCAATCTGATTTTTAGATATGCAAATGTTGAGAACATCAACGTGGTTGACATACTTGTCAAAGAAATTTTGAAAAACAATTTTAAAACTTTAAAGTACATATCCTAAGGGTCATATCATAAAAGTTTCAGACCATTTGGAGTTGTAAATTGATAGGAATAAATTTTTCATTTTGAGGAACATTTTTTACAGATTGACACAATCTGAGGAAAAACATCTTTTTAGGTCTTATACTTTGAATTTTAATCTGAATTTTTTATGACATATACATAACATCTGAAAGAACTTTGTCATAAAATTTCACAATTTTTAGAGGTTTATAACCAGATCATCTAGTTAATCCAAAATCGGGTCTGAAAACAAAATCTGTTTTCAAAAGTTGGTAATTGGTATCAAAAAGTTTCAAAAACCAATTTTTTCCACACCCACTATTCAACGCCCCCTTCTAGTGGTGTTATACAGGTTCAACATGTAAGAGGTGAAGTGATGGAAGAGAAATGAAGAAAACTTGTCTTTCATGGAGGGCAAAAGTGGTGGTCAAAGGGGTACTAGTCTGGTAGGAAAAGACAACTTTAACTGTAGCGCCCCGTACTCGGCTACCCCTCGTACGGTGCACCTGCCGTACTTTCCCTTTCAGAAAAGTACAAAGCGTCGATACTTAACTCCTAAAACCCATGGATAAACATGGATTACAAAGTCACGATCTTAACAGGTAGATAAAAATACGGCAGAATTTGAACCTTAATCCGAAAGCGTCAAATCGCGAATACATAGCAAAATTATACAAACTGAACCGATAGCAAACTACACCGCGAAATTATACAAACATTATCCGAAAAGAATCCGAAAATAGCTAAGTCCCAAAATGTCCCAAAGGATCATCAAAATCTTCCATCATCATTCTCTTAACAGCGACTTCAATAACCTATGGGTATGGCACCCTTGGCTCATCATCAATCCACTCGACTTCATTACCTGGCTCTGGGGGGAAAAATAAATGGGTGAGCGACAAAGTCGCCAGCAAGTATACAATAACACCGTACAATAAAGAGAAAACGGCATACAAGAATCAAACCCCAATTCCTTAAGTTAAAATATACATGCCAATACCTTTCCGAAGCATCATACTTAAAGTCATATCAATCACTTAGCTAAGATCTAAATGTCATCACTTAGTTAGATTCTACGTGCTATAGCCAACCCTTACTTCTATGAATAGGTATCATGCGTAATGCGTATGAAAATGTGAATGCGATGAAAATGCAACGGGAAACATTCTTTCTTTCATTTAGACATGCTCATAAAAATACTTGAACTTTCTTTCTTTCTTTTAAATCATGCTCATCATAAAACAAGAGAGTGTGTCAGCCTATTATACCGGGCATGACTCGGTTCTTATAATATGATCACCTTCAGGTCTATTATACCGGACCTGGCTCGGTTCTTATACTCTTCAGACCTATTATACTGGGCCTGGATCAGTTCTTATATTTCATCAGACCTATTATACCGGGCTTGGATCGGTTCTTATAATTCTTCAGATCAATTAACCCCGAATCGGTAGCGGGTTAAGCTGGCCAGAAGGGACGGAATTCTTTCAAAACAGAAACTTTATATAAAACATCAATAAAATCATGAGCATGGAACATATGAGCATGTCAATGCAAGTGCACGGGATGCAACATGGTAAAATGCACTTATAACATCATAAACAACTTTCTTCATGGGCTGGAAACGATCCAGCAGCATGTCCTGTATTGCCCGGCCTCAAAATCAACCTTTTGAGCCTATTTTTCCAGAAACTAAAAATATGGACATGCACCACATGATCTTAACTACATTCTGTACAAATTTCATGCGATTCCGACAAGCGTAGGTACCTCAACAAAAATAATTCCCAACAAGTGTACAATAGGAATTCTGCTGCACCCTCAACTCCATTCCTTACCTTGTTTCCATCCATAAACTCATTATGGGGCTCATTTAGCACCTGTAAATCTTTTCTATTTCTTTCATGAACAATATCCAAATGCCCATTCACCAAAACAAGTCAAAATAAATACAATACAAGTCATACAAGCACAAAGGGTCAATCTGTCCTGTTTTCCAGAATGTTACACCAACTTTACCTTAATGGTTTACCACCAAGATCAATAGATAAAATCAATTTCTTTACATGAATACTTTGCTCTATATCTTAGGTACTTCTTGTAAAGATTTCAGGTCAATCCAAGATGTTTAAGGTACTTAAATAATTTTTCTCCCTAAGGTGGTACAACCAGAAACTGTTTTGACCCCTTGATACTAAAAATTCATTTCTGACCAATCCACAAATGATGTTCCAGAAATTCCAACTCCACAATAAAATAGACATGATAAGCTACGACCACACCAAAAATAAGCTCAATCCAACGTTTAGAAGGTCCTTAACTAAGTCCATCAATTTAGCATAAAATATGTCCAGAACTCTATTTTCAACAAATCATGCATAGAAGTATCCTTTCCTTCCTAATTTTGTTCTTTAGCCTATAATCCAAGTTAATGGTCATTCAATAGACGTAATAAGGCTTCCCTACACTAATTCAAGTCCTTTTTAGCATGCAAAAGTCATTCATATGGGCTGTTCATTCCTTCTAAACAAAACAGTCCTCTAGTCCAACAATTTCACATATTAAAATCACTAAAAATGCTAGGTTTCATACCAATCATGTCTCATTCAATATCAAACATAGGGCAGTCCCTAATCCATCACTTTTAACTCTTATTCCAAGTTTAAACATGCTTTATATTGCAACATAAGAGAGGTCTATCATCCAACCTTTCAAAGCATAAGAAAAGGTAACAACTTAGGCATATTTTTACTAAAATCATGTCTTAAGCTTCTAGACATTCAAGTATGCACATAATCACATATATTGTAAGGGGTTAAAGTATACTTGCCTTGAAATGAAGCTTTAGAAGATAGATTAACTTCAAGGTAGCTTGAATCACTTGGGGTTCCCTCCACTTGAGCCATAACACACGGATTTTGGGTCAACACAAGGCCAACATTAAAAGAATGCTAACGAACCACAAAATGCTTAGAAACTTACCTCAAGGCGTAGAATCAAGCCTAGGTTCTTCTAACTCTTCTTCTTAGATGAGATTGATGAACTAGAACTCCCACTTGAGCCCTCCTAACTCACGGCTTTTGGAAAATTAACATGGGTTACCATTCAAGCTTACTATACTAAAATTCCATCAATGGAGATATAAAATAAGACATTAATTACTTGATTGAGATGCTTATGAGCTTAGGTTGATGAGACTTCTATTCCTCCCTTGACTCCTAAAATTTTCGGCCTAGATGATTTGTTGGGGAAGGAGCACTTGAGATATCATTCTTGCTTGGAGATATATTTTAGGGTTTACAACTTAGAGTATTTGAGAAGATGAGTTTGAAAATCAAATGGAGTCTTGAAGAGCTATGGGGGACCGATTTTTATGATGGTTGGGAGAGGGGAAATAAGACTTAATTAGGGTAGGCTAATTACTTGTTGTCTTTTACAACTTTTGATAAGGAATTAAGAAGGTTGTTAGCACACAACAATTAAGAAGGTGTTGGTGGTTGGTTGGAGAATCTTCTAGTCTCTTGGAGACTTATTATGGCCGAATTTTTATGTGTGTGTGGGGAGGGAAATTATTTTCTCACATATCACACAACATGGAACATAATTAAATAAAAGGTGTTATGCTACATATTATGAATCGGATAATTTACGGCGAATAAACGATACTTGAATTAAATATGTGAATACTCGACATTAACAAGCTTGCCAATATTAAGATAATCGATAGGAATAAAGTATGGGATATTACACCGAAGGATGATAAGGCTTTTATAGATCAACGAGAGATAAGAGTACCTGCGAATGTTCGGGATACGACATCCTTCCCCCTTCAATAAAGTTTCGTCCCCGAAACTTATGAATTGTCAAAGAGATATGGGTACTTTTGTTTCATGCCTTTCTCTAACTCCCAAGTAGCCTCATCAACTGAATGGTTCTTCCATTGCACCTTAACCATAGGAATAGACTTATTTCTCAATGCTTTCACTTCCCTATCAATTATCCTTTCGGGTTCCTCAACATATGATATATCAGCTTCAATCCTCAAAGGTTGTTCATCCATAATATGGCTCGAATCATGCACATACTTACGCAATTGAGATATATGAAACACATTGTGTAATTGAGACAACGATGGTGGTAGTGCAAGTCTATAAGCAACTTCTCCAATCCTTTCCAAGATCTCAAATGGTCCAATGAATCTAGGAGTAAGCTTACCTTTAATTCCGAACCGCTTTACTCCTTTCGATGGAGATACTTTCAAGAATACCTTATTTCCTACTTGAAACTCAAGTGGTCGACGCCTCACGTCGGCCCACGCCTTGCTTCTATCCTGAGCAGCCTTCAATCTTTGTCTTACAATCATAACCTTTTCCTTGGTTTGCTCCACTAAATCAGGTCCTGTGAAAATCTTGTCTCCAATCTCATTCCAATACAATGGCGATCGACATTTTCTTCCATAAAGAGCTTCGTAAGGAGCCATTCCAATAGATCTGTGATAGCTGTTATTGTATGAAAACTCAACCAACTTCAAACTCTTATCCCAGCTACCTCCAAAGTCCAACATACAAGCACGCAACATGTCCTCCAATGTTTGAATTGTTCTCTCTGATTGACCGTCAGTCTGGGGATGAAAAGCTGAACTCATGCGAACTTCCGTACCCATCGCTTTCTGAAATGCCGTCCAAAACCTTGATGTGAAGCGGGGGTCTTGGTCACAAACTATGCTCATAGGAACTCCATGCAAACATACAATCTGATCAACATACATAGAAGCCAACTTTTCCATGGGTGCTTTAATCGACATCGCCATGAAATGAGCACTCTTCGTCAGACGATCCACAACAACCCACATAGTGTCATATCCACTTCTTGTCTTAGGTAAATCGGTCACAAAATCCATAGCGATGTGATCCCACTTCCACTCAGGCACCTCAAGTGGTTGCAATAATCCAGCTGGCCTCTGATGTTCTGCTTTGACTTTCTGACATACAAAACA
Source organism: Eustoma russellianum (assembly GCA_036186865.1). Lineage (NCBI taxonomy): Eukaryota > Viridiplantae > Streptophyta > Magnoliopsida > Gentianales > Gentianaceae > Eustoma > Eustoma russellianum. The sequence goes on from AP025052.1 coordinate 13,780,869, forward strand.
TTTCTCAACAAACTCTGCTATCTGATTCTTCATTCCTGGCCACCAAAACTTTTGCTTCAAGTCATGATACATCTTATTTGCTCCTGGGTGAATAGACAAGCGTGAATTATGGGCTTCCTGAAACACTTCACTCTTTATCGCATCATCATTAGGCACACACAATCGACCTCTAAACCACAAACTGCCGTCACTACGGACTTCAAAATCATCAGATGGCTTCTCCTTCAGCTTGCTCTTAACTTTCATCAATGCATCATCCTTAACTTGAGTCTCCTTAATGCTATCGATCAAAGAAGGAACCACTACTAACTTTGCAAGCACGTCGGAAATCGAATTCACTTCTTCCAGACCAAACTCTTCCATATCACGCTGTAGAGGTGGTTGACGGGGATGACTCGTCTTACGACTCAAAGCATCAGCAACTCTATTAGCTTTACTTGGATGATACTGAATAGAGATATCATAATCCTTGAGCAACTCAAGCCATCGCCTTTGGCGCATATTCAGCTCCTTTTGAGTGAAGAGGTATTTCAAACTCTTATGATCCGTGAAGATCTCACACTTCTCTCCATACAGATAATGACGCCAAATCTTCAGAGCGAATACAACTGCTGCAAGCTCAAGGTCATGTACTGGATATTTCTGCTCAAACGGCTTAAGCTGGCGAGACGCATACGCGATCACACGCCCATTCTGCATAAGAACACAACCCAATCCATTCTTGGAAGCATCACTGTAGATCACAAACTGTTCTCATGAAATGGGTTGAGCCAAAACTGGTGCAGACGTCAACCTTGCCTTCAGTTCAGAAAAACTACTTTCACAATCCTCATTCCATACAAATTTTGTCTTCTTCTGAGTCAATCTAGTGAGTGGCATAGCTATCCTTGAAAATCCTTCAACAAACTTGCGGTAGTAACCGGCCAGTCCGAGAAAACTCCTTACTTCAATGACATTGGTCGGCCTCGGCCACTCAGTAATTGCCTCAATCTTTCTGGGATCAACCGAAATCCCATTTTCAGTAATAATATGGCCCAGAAATGACACACTATGCAACCAAAACTCACATTTACTGAATTTTTCATAGAGCTGATGCTTTCTTAGAATACCAAGTATTGTCCTCAGATGGGCTGTATGGATTTCCTCATCAGGCGAATAAATCAGGATATCGTCAATAAAAACTACCACAAACTTATCCAACTGGTCCCGAAACACCCGATTCATAAGATCCATAAACGCTGCAGGGGCGTTGGTCAGTCCAAAAGGCATCACGAGAAATTCATAATGTCCATATCTCGTCCTGAATGCTGTCTTAGGAATATCCTCAGCTCTTATCTTCAATTGAAAATATCCAGATCTTAGGTCCACTTTTCTAAACACCCGAGCTCCCTGCATTAGGATACTTTAGATATTATTCATGATTATTATATTGAACTAAGACTTGGTAATTACTGACCCGAAGCTGGTCGAACAGATCGTCGATCCGAGGCAACGGATACTTATTCTTCACGGTGATCTTGTTGAGTTCCCGATAATCAATACACAGCCGCATACCTCCATCCTTCTTCTTTACAAATAAAACTAGGGCACCCCATGGCGACACACTTGGACGAATCAACTTCTTTTCCAATAACTCATGCAATTGCTCTTTTAGTTCCTTCAGCTCAGCGGGTGCCATGCGGTAAGGGGCTTTAGAAATGGGCTCAGCTCCGGGGATGAGGTTTATCTCAAAGTAAATTTCTCGATCAGGGGGAAGTCCTGGTAGTTCCTCTGGAAAGACATCAAGAAACTCTTGAACTACTGGAACTTGCGAAATGTCCACCGCTGCCTGCTCGGCACTAAGAGCATAAACAAGATAGCCTTGACATCCCTTTCGCCACGCTTGACGAGCACGAGCTGCATTCACAAAAATATTCTT